>CM051398.1:14157379-14659879 GCA_028052125.1 Melia azedarach | reverse complement strand
ATAGTTGACATTGGTCAAGTTAGTTAACGGTTGAAGTTATTTCGCAAAATATAGTGGTTCACAAAAGTTCTTCAAACTATCTTTATACATCAAAGTAAACATATGTTGACTAGAAAATATTGATTACTCAATTTGTGGGTATTAAAATGGTAATTCCTTACACGAATTAAATATACTTGCTTCTATAATTTTGCATATTTTTATCTTCCGAAGAAATTAATTAACTATAAAAGGAAATATACTTGCTAGCCTATTTTAATCTAATCCTAATCATTTTGATGTATGCAGGCTTTGATATTATTGACACCCCATTAGGGTTTTTCCTTAAAATGCATAAAACAATATGTAGGTTAATTTTATGATAAGCAAGGTAGATGTACACCGATCATATAATTTAGGAGCCGTCCTTGTAGAAAATGAATAGGAATAAAGACCATTAATAGAAATAAACATAGATAAAATTGTAAAGAAAAGGGACACTTTTATTGATGCTATGATTCAATTACGTCACTTCTTATATTAGAAATAAAATAACAACCATCATAGACATGTACTACTCATGATAGAACATTTGCTATAATTGTAGTTCAATATCTATTCATTACTACCCATATAACAACCTATGAGAAAACAATCGCTTCTAATGCTAAAAAAATGCAATAATTAGAATACCCCTAATCATATTTTTCACACTTGTGGAGCTTTCAAGAACATGCTCCATTGTTAATATTTAAAATTAGAAAATAAATTGGCACATTAATACAATATTCATAACATTCTTTCTTTTAAAACTGAATGTTTTAAAACATTACTTGAAAGAGAAACGTTAAATACCTTCCTCTAAATTGAATTCTTTAAAATGCAAATAAGTGCCAATTAAGGGGCTTGGTAACTATATCAACATTTATCTTCATTCTTAAAGTAAATAAGGTCAATTGCTTTATATTCTACCAAATTCTGCAAGAAGCTAGTGATACATCCCCGTACACTTCCTTTGTTCACATAGAATAAGATTTTTGCAGAGTTTGATTGCTAAACTATTGTCATAACGAATTAATGTAGGCCCTTCCTACTTGAAATGAAGCTGTTTAAGAATCTTCTCGACCAAATAACTTGATAGGCGCAAGATGTTATAGCTACATAGCTTCAGTAGTTGATGATAAATAGGCAATTTTTTTGGTGACCATGAAACAACTACCAAACCTACCATAAAAACATGAACAAAAGTATTGTTTGTGAAGTCAAACAAATCTAACTTTTCTCCTCTTTATAAGACAATCCAAAATCAGTTATACCTTTCTAGTATATAAGAATCATCTTGGTGACAATAAGATGAACTTTTTCTGGATTTTTCAAGTACCTACTAATTCGACTAATAATATGCATTATATCTAAGCCACTTATTATTATATATTTTAAACTTTATACAAGATACTAATTTATTGGAACTTTCACAAGTTTCAAGCCCTTCTTTGTAAGCCGGCTAACAAAGTTGTGATTCTTCATCTAGAACTTATGTATTGTAGATAGTTCTTCTAAGAGATAAAAGTTCAAGTACAAGATTGCACAACTTTATTGCGAAGAAAGTGATGCATACACTCCAAGATCAAAGAATGGTTAGGTTAGATAATGGTTGAAGTCAAAAGTAAGTGGTTCACAAAAGTTCTTAAAACTATTTTTATATATCAAAGTTGTTAGGATTCTTGACTGGCATTATGTGGCAACCTGGTGAAGGAGTCCAGCAAAAATAAAAATGTGAAATCTTTGCATAGTTAGGATTCTTTTCTATAGAGAATTGAAATTTACCTAGGTGTATTAGGTGAATATAAGTTTTTTTGTGGGATTAGGTCTTTTGGCGATGAGTTATAAAAGTTAATTAATTGAGGGAGTGTGTTACGACAATTGATTATATTGTGAGTTTTTTATCGAAGTTGTTTATTGAAAAAGAGTTTAGAGAGTTTTATTTCCAAATATTTAAGTCACATTTTGTGTGTTCTTCGGGAGAATAACTTTTTTTTCAGTTTGTTGAAAGGAGTTCAACAACATCTAAAACGAGGGGTCTTATAGAACAAGGTCATCTAAGAAAGTTTGACATGGTAGCAACAACATAGAGGGAATCTGTGGTTAGTATAACTCTAATTGTATTTGTAAACAATTGTTTCTTAGTGGATTGATTTTTCTCTAGGCGTGGCCCTGTGGATGTCAGATTGGGATAATCAAAACCACATTAAAAATTTCTATGTCTTCACTCTTCACTCTCTTTACTTAACTATTATTCTTAATCTAAATTTTAATTAAATTAGCAAATTAATTGATTGGTAATTTAAAATTTGGATTTCTCTCTACATCCTAATCTTTCAATTGGTATCAGAGCATGTCACTAACTTTATTTTTGGTGAGATTTGGTGTTTTTTAATTCGTGTTGGTGTAGGTATGGATTTCCAAAGAAAAGGATGATCGATTTTATGGCCACCCTTACTGGATGGAATAAATTACTCATATTGGAAAGCTAGGATGAGAGTGTTTATCAAATTGATAGATGAAAAGGTTTAGCGGGCAGTACTAGTCAAAGGGAAGGAAAAAAGAAGCTTACTTAAATGGTTCTCACAAAAACTCCTTCAAATAACTTGGCACCTTGCTCCAATTGGTGCATATAATAGGGACAATGTCTAGCCAAAATATCGAGCTTGCTAGTTATGGCATTTGCTTCTTCTCTGTATGGTGTCATGTGCTGTGTATATCAGACAATAAGCTTGTTGTCACTAGTCTTGTTAAGATAGGCTTTCTTGTTCAAACTTTGCCATAGTCCCTTTCGAAAATATGCTACTTTCATTTGAATCACATGAGATGCTACACAATTAAAAAATTCCATGTAAATAAATTAACTAAAATAAGTAGTAACCACACATATTTATGTGCGAAAAAATAAATGATAGGATTATATATATATTTGGCAATAACAACATAGATTCATATGAAAAAATAAATAAGAACGTAGTAAAATATTTGCAAACATATATCAAACTTTAAACAATTATTGGAAACACAAATTATACTTTGAACTAACCGAGAAATAATCAACAAAACTTTACAATCAAGTAGTTACACTTTTACCTAAAAGACAACCGACTTACAATTAATAGTTAATGTCAATTTACTCATCATCAACCCATTCATCATCATAATTCCTCTGTACATAATTGGAACCCTCATCATCACTAATATCAAACAACTCAACATGTGGTGCTTTATTTGATAAAGGTGCATGATCCATCATGTACCCTATTTTATCTTCATTTTGGACAAAATCTTTCGACATGGAGCTAACAATTGAAAACCTTTCATCAACTTGATTTTGAACGTAAAACACTTGTTTTCTTGAGAAGCCAAAACAAATTAATCAAACTTATGCCTTATTTGGTTGAGGTCAACTAATGTCATTCTAAACTCATTAACTTTAATGCCGCTTCATTGCTCAACCTAACTGCACTTAAAAACTGTGTTTTTGAATATGCTCTAATTAATAGCTCATATCTCATCCACAACTCCATAATATGGAATGTCCCCAACAACCAAATTTTTGTCTTTTTTCTTAGATATTTGCACTATAGATGCAATACTACCTTGGGTAAACTAGTTCGCATCTCGATCCCTTGTTACAAAGTGCTAGTCATTATTGTAGAAGGTTGGGTACTTGATTACATTTGGATTAAGTTCTCTAGGTCAACACACCACTTTTGGTGAAGTTGTTTCACTATTCTCTAGTGCATTAGAAACCTACCTAAATAAAGCACCTAAATCATATATTATAAAGTGCAACATTTTAAAGAGGAAAATTTGTAATTAGCTAACAAAGACACCGCTTCTTTTATCCAAGCCATGTGTTTCCTGAAGGCTATGTAAAGATAAGTAAGAAACTTATAAAATTTTTGTGTAACTGCAAGATCATTAGTGAAATGAAAATGAGATATATTCAATGAATGGTTGTACTGCATCGATATTCTCTAATATGTAATGGTGCGTTTTTTTCTAATAACTCACGAGGTACTTCAACCATCTTCCTCAAAGTTGATGGGCTTTCAATCGTCATCTTTTGCTTATGTCCTAAAGGATTTTCGATTGCTGACATATTCATTGGGTATTTGACACATAATTCAATTTGCTTCTTCAACAATGTAACACTCAGTAATGTATCCCTCCAAACAATGATGGTTATACTACAACTTTTAGATTGTAATACCCAAGTGTAGGTTGTATCAAGTAATAAAGATTCTGAATTCTGAGCATCAGTTCAAAGGAATTTATTATATTAAATCCACAAGTGCAATAGTCCAAATACTACAAGTTGAATTGTCTAAATATTATGAGTAGAATTAATTTATTTATTATTAATTGTAAATTCAATAATATCAATATTAGAGCAATAGGAATCCATTTTGTTGACATATATAGAAATTATTCTTGATCCTTTTTAATAACTCAATTAAGAATCAATTAAAGAGTGATTTTAATTAAAAGATGAATTATGCACATAGAAACCAAAAGATAAACCTTTAAATTGATGATGAAAGACTACAAGTTGCCTTGCTTATTGATATGTAGAAAAATGTCCAACGCATTGAATGTATCTTTTATTAACAATGAATCAAGGTTTCTAACAAGCCAAAAACACTTGCAAAATATAGCATTCAATCAATTAAAAAGCTTTATCAATGAATTACAAAGAAAAGGATCAAAGAAAAAACTATAAAATCATCAAATTTTCATTTTTATTCCTAATTACGAATTCACAAAAAATATTATGTAAAGAAGAACAAAAAAAGATTTTCCTAATGCTAAAAGAGAAAAAGCTCTCCCAAGTTCTCTTTAAGCTCCCCAACTAGCTTCAACACCTTGATTTATATAGACAAGATGAAGGAGGCTTTACATATGTAAACACATGCAAGTCGTAGATTTAATCACAACATTGTCTGCCACATTGTTCTTCACATTTGACTGCTTCCACGCCATGTTTACCATTGAATTAATGTTCCCTTGTGTCAAGAATCATGGTATTTGGAGGTGTGTTACGGATTTCAAACGAACGCAAGTATTCGTTGTCACAAAACAAGAAATATAATGTATGTAGAGTATCCCCATAAGGAATATTGATCAAATAAGCGTTGAAGATAATTTTTCTAAAATTTATTTGAACAACCAAAATTGATATTATGTGAAATTAAAAGAAATTAAAATGACTAAAACTAATATCCAAAATCAAAAGGGATTCCAATGAAAACAATATCTAGGGCTAATGGCTTAATTCAATTTACTCACACCTAATTCTTCAAGTTATGTTAATTCGATTGATATCTATGTTACAAGTATAACTACTCTATCCTATTCGACCATCTCTCTCAAGAACAATCGAATCTATTCCAATTTATATACTTACTATACCTCTATATAAACACTAAATAAATGGGAATGCATTACAAACAGTAGTATTCACTCAAATTACTACACAAGCCATATTAATACATCTCTGTTTAATATGCAAATTTTGGTGTTTGTCACACAATCTAAACACAATCAACATTTCTCAATATTCGTTGGTCTATGAATCAATTAACGGCCAATAAATTAATCGCATTATGCTCAAGATAAACAAAGAACAAGGATATCAATCAAGAAGAACACAAAAATCAAAACATCAATGCTTTCAAAAGATTAAACCACTACCCTAGGTATTAAATTTAGCCAATCATGAAAAAGAGTTCACAAGCAATATCCATGGGTTTAATCATCCATAACATACTCAAATATTCAAAAGTAGCTAAAGTAATACATTGAAAATAAGATAAGAGTAAAGAGTACAAAACTATGATGGAGAGCTTTTCTTCATTATTTTCTCCTCTTCCTTTGCTTTGCAATCTCCTCTACCTCTCTCTCTAGCTTCTCTCTCTTTATCTCCTTTCTTCCAATTATCCTTCTACCTAAAAAATCTTCCTCCTTCTATAAGACTCCCCAACAAAATAACCCTACCTCTACCTAAATAAAGCCATCAAAAGATACTCCAAGGGCTGAAATTTAGCCCAAAATATGTTCAAAATGAACCCAACTAACAAGACCCACCCCGGCCCCTCTCGAGAGTCCGAGACAAATCCTACTAAATATTTATAGTAGGTACCTGTCATTCTGATAAACATCTCATAATAACACTCATAAATAAAGTAAATGGCCTCAGGCCTCTATCATTAACATACATTGAGACTCCATGTCTCGTCACACATATAAACATATTCACATAGACACATGATATGTTCAAAATCTTTCATTCAGCATGTGTAGAGTGGTCTCAACCTCATTTACAAAACTGCACCCTGCACGAAATCCTGCGTGACCTGGAGAGAAATGGAAAAAATAGGAAAAGGAATGAGCTTACGGCTCAATGAGTGGACATAGTTTTAAAGAAAATACATTTTCATACAACCATTGTACAACATCCTAAACTCGCACATAATTTAAGCATCACTTACACACTAAGAATGCATATCATTGCAAACAGTCATACAACACCCAACTAATACCCAAGGATACCATGCTTGGTGGGATCCCAATGCCCAAGCGGGAAAAAATCATACTCAACCCGACAGCCTCGTATCATCACCCGGGGAGATCATATTCATATACATATATTTCCATAGGTCCCAAGGACCTTACTACATAATATTGGGGAATGGGTACTTGTGGGGTGCTTCAAACAAACACAACCAATATTTAAACAAAAAACAATCACTTTCATGCAATCACTGAATATCACGCATAATTTAAATACTACGTAACACATAACGCAATCTAACACATTAATAAACAGATCGATCATACTATATTAAATATTCAAACATAATATAAATTCTTAATATTTTAAAAATATATCCACTCACAGCTCAATCCCTAAAAAGTTCGTGGTCCACTAGGTTTCTTACCACCGTACTGTTTCCTAAAAATACATAATTCAATAATTTACCGTTAAAACTAATCCAAAACCTAATGCGTATCACAAATACAACAATAAAACTACTTTAACTCCATAAATACACTGTCCACAAAGTTTCTGGACATCAATTCAACTTCCCAATACCTTTTTCTGCACAATTCCTTTTTCCTACGAATGATTTCAGTAAATGTCAATTTTGGCTTGATAGAGTTGAATTTCTTGGCCATGTGATTTCAGCCGATAGTATTTATGTAGACCTTCAGAAGGTAGGGGCAGTAGTTAATTGGGAACAACCTGCTAATGTAACAGAGGTCAGAAGTTTTCTTGGGCTAGCTGGATATTATCGACGGTTTGTTGAAGGTTTCTCTAGAATTGCTGGGCCATTAACTAAGCTAACTAGGAAGAATGTAAAATTTTAATGGACTAATGATTGTGAATAGAGTTTTCAAGAACTTAAGATGAGATTGACTTCTGCTCCTGTTCTTACACTTCCATCTGGTATTGAGGGATTTGTAGTTTACAGTGATGCATCCATACAGGGATTAGGGTGTGTATTAATGCAACATGGTAAAGTAATTGCTTATGCTTCCCGACAGCTCAAGAAACATGAGTTGAACTATCCTACCCATGATTTAGAACTTGCCGCTGTAGTGTTTGCATTGAAGATTTGGAGACATTATTTATATGGGGCCACTTGTGAGATTTATACAAATCACAAAAGCTTGAAGTACCTGTTTACTCATAAAGAATTGAATCTTAGACAACAGAGATGGATTGAGCTGATCAAAGACTATGATTGTACCATTGACTATCATCCAGGTAAAGCAAATATATTAGCAGATGCATTCAGTAAGAAGTCTTTAAGCTCTATTTCTCATATGAAGGTAACGAATCTTCCATTATTGATTGATTTAAGATCACTCGGAGTTGACTTAGTAATGGGGCAACATGGGACACTTTTAGCTCATTTTCAAGTCAGACCAGTACTGATTGATAAGATCCGAGAAATGCATAATGAGGACCCAAATATAGTTAAGTTAAAGGAAGAAGTGAATAATGGTTTACAGACTGATTTTTCATTAAGAGACGATGAGACCTTAGTTATGGGCAACAGGCTATGTGTACCGAATTATTCAGAATTGGAGAAACAAATTTTAGAAGAAGCACACAGTTCAGTATATGCTATGCATCTTGGAAGTACAAAGATGTATCATACTCTGAGAGAGCATTACTGGTGGCAAGGTATGAAAAAGAAGATTGTAGAGTTTGTATCTCGTTGTTTAATTTGCCAATAGATTAAAACCGAACATCATAAACCTATTGGACTTTTTCAGCCACTTCCAATTCCTGAGTAGAAATGGGAACACATTACGATGGATTTTGTTATGGGACTTCCACGTACTCAACGCGGTCATGATAGTGTTTGGGTAATTATTGTTCGACTTACAAAGTCTGCTCATTTCCTACCTTTCAAGAATACCTATTCAATGGAGAAAATGGCTAGTTTATATATAGATGTGATAGTAAGATTACACGGGGCACCAATATCCATTGTATCTGACAGGGATCTTATATTACTTCCAGATTTTGGCCTAATTTATAAAATGCTATGGGGACTAAACTTAACTTTAGTACAACTTTTCACCCTCAAATTGATGGGCAATCAAAAAGAACCATTCAGATTTTAGAAGATATGTTTGGAGTGTGTGCTACAGTTTAAAGGTAATTAGGATGCACACTTATCACTGATGGAATTTGCTTATAACAATAGTTATCAGTCTAGTATCCAAATGGCACCATATGAAGCTTTGTATGGTAGAAAATGTAGAACACCTATTTGTTGGGATGAGGTTGGAGAGAGGAGGTTGTTAGGTCCAGAAATTGTTCAAGATACTAATGAGAAGATTTCAGTTATTAGGGACAAATTAAAAACAGCCCAAGATAGACATAAAAGCTATGAAGATAAACGCAAAAGACAATTGGAGTTTGCTGTAGGTGATTATGTTTTCTTGCGAGTTTCTCCTTGGAATAGTATACTTCGATTTGGGAAGCGTAGAAAGTTGAGCCCTCAATATATAGGTCCGTTTGAGATTATTGAAAAGATTGGTCAAGTGGCTTACAGATTAGCTCTACCACCAAAATTGTCACACATTCATAATGTTTTCCATGTCTCTATGTTAAGAAAATATGTTCCTGATGCTTCTCATATTCTAGACTCGCAGCCAACACAATTGGAAGAAAATTTGACTTATAAAGAACAAGCTGTTCAAATACTGGACTCCAAGGAGCAGCAATTACGTAACAAGATAATCCTGTTAGTTAAGATTTTGTGGAGGAATCACAATATTGAGGAGGCTACATGAGAGCGTGAGGATCATATGCGAGTTCGATATCCGCATTTATTTCAGACAGGTACATGAATTTCGAGGACGAAATTCTTATATGAGAGGAAGATTGAGACACCTAAGCAACTTAGGTGTCAAAATAATAATAATAATAATTAAATCGGTGAGGCGGTGTATATATATATATATATATATACATGTTTTGCTTTTGTTTTCAGAAGTCAAATTGAAAAGGAAATCAAACAGAAGCAAATTGAATTCGAGAGGAAGAGAGGAAAGGAAAGGAAAAGAAAAAAAAAGGGAAAAAAGAAAAAGTTAAACGGAAATCATTCGTAGGAAAAAGGAATTGTGCAGGAAAAGGTATTGGGAAGTTGAATTGATGTCCAGAAACTTTGTGGACAGTGTATTTATGGAGTTAAAGTAGTTTTATTGTTGTATTTGTGATACGTATCAGGTTTTAGATTAGTTTTAACAATAAATTATTGAATTATGTGTTTTTAGGGAACAGTACGATGATAAAAAACCTAGTGGACCCCGAAATTTTCAGGAATTGAGCTGTGAGTGGATATATTTTTAAAATATTAAGAATTTATATTATGTTTGAATATTTAATATATCATAATCGATCTATTTATTAATGCGTTAGATTGCGTTGTGTGTTACGTAGTATTTAAATTATGCGTGATATCTAGTGATTGCATGAAAGTGATTGTTTTTTGTTTAAATATTGGTTGTGTTTGTTTGAAACACCCCACAAGTACCCATTCCCCAATATTATGTAGTAAGGTTTTTGGGACCTATGGAAATATATGTATATGAATGTGAGCTCCCGGGCGATGATACGAGGCTGCCGGGTTGAGTATGATTTTTTCTCGCTTGGGCGTTGGGATCCCACCAAGCTTGATATCCCTAGGTACTAGTTGGGTGTTGTATGAACTGTTTGCAATGATATGCATTCTTAGTGTGTAAGTGATGCTTAAATTATGTACGATTTTAAGATGTCGTACAGTGGTTGTATGAAAGTGTATTTTCTTTAAAAACTTTGTTCACTCACTGAGCCGCAAGCTCATTCCTTTCCCTATTTTTCCCATTTCTCCCCAGGTCACGGAGGATTTCGTGCAAGGTGTAGTTTTGTAAATGAGGTTGAGACCACTCTACACATGCTGCATGAAAGATTTTGAACATATCATGTGTGTATGTGAATATGTATATATGTGTGATGAGACATGGAGTCTCAATGTATGTTAATGATAGAGGCCTGAGGCCATTTACTTTATTTTTTAGTGTTATTATGAGATGTTTATGAGAATGACAGGTACCTACTATAAATATTTAGTAGGATTTGTCTCGGACTCTCGAGAGGGGTCGGGGAGGGTCCTGTCACCAATGGGCACGGTAGCACGAGGTAGGCAATAGGGGATAGTTCAGCCGCACTTCTTGATGTCGCAATCGTGCCACACATTCTGCCCATGGGCAGAATTATTGGTGCCGTTGCACCACCTAGTGGCTCAGCCGTGCCACACAATTTGCCTTAGGGCAAAATGCATAGCACTGGCACCCTAAACCTTGGTGCAGCCGTGCCATGCGTAGCTCCTCTCCAATTTTGCAATCCTTGCAATTAGGTCCTTGCGGCTTTGCATCTTGGTCCTTGATTCTCTTGCGATTCATTCCTTGAACATCTTCTTTTATGAGCTTAATTCACTTTAAATGGCTAATTCTCTCATTTTCTACACAATACAACCAAAATACATAAAATACCAATAAGGCCTAAGGATTAAATAAACAAATTAAGTCTAAGAGTGAATGATAGGTAAGTGTTTTAGGCAATTATCAAGGTGTATAACATGAGATATGACTAAAATAGTAAAACATGTTCAAGTTGTAAACTTTGATAGCCACTGCCTAAATATGACTATTTTAGACAACTCAAATGCACGAATTACAAATTATACAAAACATCAAAATTGTAGGTATCGCTTTGGTGGTTCAGGCTTTAAAAATCCACTCCATTGGTTTAGTATTCAGAAAGTTATGGCTGAGAGACATAAACGTGTTCATAGATCTAGGACGCATATGGATAACCCATACTTTATTGTATTCATTTATAGTTTCAATGCCTAAACCTTTTGAATTTTCCAAGGTTGTCTAAATATAAATTGTAAATAACTGAGTCAGCTTTCACTTTCAATAAGAATCATTTCCTTTTGAGATATCTATACAAAGTTTTGGTAAAAATACCAATTCATGTTCAAGTGACTGGTATGCAAGTGAACAATTTGATCTTTTAAATGTAACTTGCACTCCTATACACCTATGCATAAAAATACACCACATTAATGTTTTAATATAAGTATTATCTTCTTGCCATTTTGTACGATTATGCATACTTGCATGTACTTGAGTTTTAAATCATGAAAACCTACAAATTCAAGTTAGAAATGAAGTTCACATTTTATGCACAATTAGGGACATTGAACTTAATATAATGCAATAATGTCTTACAAAATATATGTAAATGATGTATTTGTAGATACTTATAAGGATATGCATATAATACTTCAAGACCTTTATGTACCACTTAAACAAGCACATCAACCTCAAGTAAACTAGGCCATAAAGCATTACTTCTTCAAGTCAATTAGACCATGATATCAAAAAAGATAGGTGGGAAGAATTTTTTTTAACTAGCATAAAGTGACTACAACCTCATCTTGCAACTTATCCAATGTGGAAGGATCTACAACCATCTTGCACAAATCATTGAAGAGGAAGGGTCATTTTCAACTTTACTCTAATTTATTGACATATATAATATATGCTACTTTTTTTTATTGAAAGTCATCTCTTCACCCCCAAAAATCAATAAAATAACTATTTTATCCTTTTATTAATTAAAAAGGAATAATAATAGTTAATCCCTAATTTTAGCCAAATAAGAAATTAAGGCATAATTTGGTTGATTTTAACATTTTAGTCGTTATTGTTACATCCACGCATTAAATAGTTATAAAGTACAATTTATCCCTACTAATTTACCAACCCATTGTCACCTTTCTTCTCCCAACCCCCACCCCCACTTTCCCACCTTCAAATATGCTACCATTATCACCACCACCATCACTTTTTTTTCCAAACACTAATTTCTTCCAAATTATATCTAAAAAACTACTGATGAAAGTCATAATAACTACCTAAGTAAATCCCTACAATCTTTGTTATTATTCATTTCCAAAAATAGTGAATTAAAGTTGTGTGTCGTGAGTTTAGGTTTGTATTTTTAGTGATCTATCTCTTAGGTAGCTTTTGTCGATAATTATGAGGAGAAACAGTAAGT
Source organism: Melia azedarach (assembly GCA_028052125.1). NCBI lineage: Eukaryota > Viridiplantae > Streptophyta > Magnoliopsida > Sapindales > Meliaceae > Melia > Melia azedarach. Next base: position 14,647,221 of record CM051398.1, on the reverse strand, counting down.
AGGAATTAACAACAAAGGGAAAAAGCTTTTTAAACTAGAATAAGAGATTTGATCAATTGCAAGAAAATGGCAGCAACAGTTTATGCACTTTTCCCAAAAGAAAGTGGCAAGATAAGTTAATGCATTTTTTCCAATAAAAAATAGCAAGAGACGTCTGCTTCTTTTGAATTTTTTATTAAACGCAGTGAAATTATGGTTTTTGAATGTTAGGAATAAAAGTGAATTATACCCTGAAAATTTTGGCAAATGATGATAAATGTAATAATTGGGACTAAAATGTTATAATCGGCTAAACTATGACATAATTTATTATTTCATCAAAGTTTAGGGACTAAAATTATATTATTCTTTTAATTTTTAATTAAAAATAATGGTAAAATAGTTATTTTATTATTATTTGGGGGTAGAGTCATGACTTTCAATAAATTGATGGCATATTTTATATATATGTCAATAAATTAGGGGGCAAAATTGAAAATAATCCAAAAGGAAACATAATCGAATGGCTCCTCTCACATTCTTGGGTAAAATCGAACATAATGCTAATGATAGTATTTGTTGAATAAGAATATAGTAACTATGAGACTTCAAATCATAAATCTTCAAATCCTCCATGGAGACAAGGTTCTTGTAGTTTGAAGAATACTCATTGACATTTTTCATCACACAAAGTTTGGCAAAATAGAATTTTTTTTCACTTTGACTCAAAGTGTAGCAAACCAAAGGAAACCTCATACGCTTGTTCCCAATACTTTTGAGAAAGTGTCTAAGTTGTTACAGAGAAAGGATCTTTTCGTGTGAAAGATAGAACTATAACAAGAATCCTTGGCTCTAGACAACATGTATTAGGCTTCACTAAGACTATGGTATCACAAATCAAAACGACATCATTTTGACATATTTTGACAACAAAAAATGTAATGTTCCCAAAATACGATGGTGTTTTATGCTTCTTACCCCCCCAAAAACCCACTCAAATTCATTTTCCCACCCTTAAGCCAAATATTTTTCCTCCTTTAGTGAAATTTGACCAAACCAAAATTTCCCTCAATTTACAAATTTTTTTCAACAAAAACATTTACCCAAATGAAACCCTAAGGCAAATATCTCTACTTGTCAAGATCTCTCATATCACTAAATCACTCTTCCATACATCCATCAATGTTTTGGTGGCTTCCGATCTTGCTTCTTTGTATATTAGCCCAGGATAGTTACCTTTAACTATGCATTGCTAATGTGGCCAAGCCTACATTTCTTGCAATCGCTTCTCTTACTTTGTTCGCTAGGGCTACTGGCACGTTTGAGTTCTTGGTAAGAGCTTGACGATGAAAGCCTTTTGTGGTTGAACAAAGGTGATCTTGTCGAGATAAATCAACTCATGGGGAGAGGATTCGATGTCGATTGAATACTGTCGCCCAAAAAGAATCTAACAATTTTAATTTTTGCTACTAGATCGAGAATCATGTATGGTTTTTTGGACACCCTATTATTTTATTAGTGTCCACCACTCTTAAATCACCTTTAAGAGATCTTGTACATCACACGACGGGGAATCATGATTTCTCTTCACTTCTCTATGTTGGACTTGAAGCTATTTTCTTGTACAAAATTATGCCACAAAGAAAATCTTATTTCCAAGTTAGAATACTAGAGCTTAATTTATTTTTCTAGTCTACAAACTAACTATATTTATTCTTTCGCATTCTAGTTTTTAGTTTTTGTTTGGGGAGATAGCCCCAGGCCTATGAGATTGATGGGCTTTGAGCTATTCAGAACAATACCTAGTTAATCCTTGAACGTTCTGGTTAAATCATATTAAGAAGGGCTTTTAGTCGGATATTGTGGGGGACAGTCTATTTAGATCAGGAAGGCTGTTGGTCAATGGAGTCCTTGCGAGAAGAGGAAACAACCCCTATCTGGGACAATACTACAAGGCAAACATTAAATTGTGGTCAATCTCTTAAAGAAGCAACAAAAACAAAACAGGCGAAACCCCTATTTTAGTACTTATATAGTGAACAATTTGATCTTTATGTTATTCCAATTTATTTAGCTAAACATTCCAAGGCAACCACCTGAGCAACTCACTACACTACTCGGCCCTTGGCCTTTTTCTCAATGAGGATTGGATTTGATCGGACCGTTGCCTACAGGACGCACTCAGATTAAGTATGTAATAGTCATGGTTAATTACTTCAACAATTGGGCAAAGGTCGAACGCTTGGCCAATATCGCAGAGAAGAAAACCACAGCTTCATAGAGAATAACATAATATATTGATTTGAAATCCCTCGCATACTGATCATGGATAATGGGAAACAATTTGACAACACAAAATTCAAAAACTTCTTTGCCGATCTAAGCATAGATCGCATATTCATCTCTCTCCCCCATCCAAAAGCAATAGACAAGTTGACGCAGTAAACAAGATTATCAAGAAGGCATTGAAAAAGTGACTCAACAATAAAAAAAATGGGGTTGGTTAATGAGTTAGCCTAAGTACTATGGGCCTATAGAACAATAGCAAGGACTGCAACTGGAGAAACACCATACTCATTAGCTTTTGGTTTCGAAGCATTAATCCCAGTAGAAATTGGATACCTTCATTTAGGGTAAACGCTTTGATGAATCAAAAAACGAAGAATTGATGAGATCAAGTTTGAACCTGCTGGACGAAAAAAGAGAACAAGTATTAATCAAAATGGCAGCCTACTAATAGCAAGTGGCAAGATATTATAATAAAAAGGTTTGCACAAGGAGATTTCGCGAAGGAGATCTGGTATTAAGGCAAGTCACTCAAAATAGTAAGACACCGAGTGAAGGAACCTTCGGAGCAAATTGGGAGGGCTCGTAAGGTTGCTCAGAGTTATCAAACCCAAGGTATACAAATTACAATATCTGGACGGAAGAGAAATCAAGAAGCCACGGAACGCTGAGATGCTAAAGAAATATTTTGCTGAAGCATGCTGTTATAAAAAGATCTTACCTCAATTTAGATCATACAGTCATAGATTTTTATTATTCAAGTGCGCTATTATAAAAAGATCTAACCTCAATTTAGATTAGACAATCATAGATTTTTATTGTTCAAGTACGCTGTTATAAAAAGATTTGACTTTAGTTCAGGTCACACAGCCTTAGATTTTTATTGTTCAAGTACACTGTTAGAAAAAGATCTGACCTCAGTTCAGATCACACAGTCATAGATCTTAATTATTCAAGTACGCTATTATAAAACTATCTGATCTCAGTTTAGATCAAATAGTCGTAGATTTTAATCATTTAAGCACGCTATTACAAAAGAATCTTATCTCAATCCGGATCAGATGGTTGTAAACTTTTATTCACATGCGCTGTCACAAAAAAACTTACCTCAGTTCATATCAGGCAACTGCAAATTTCAATCATTCAAAGAAGTTAATCAAAAAAAAAAATCTGACCTCACTCCGAATTAAACAACTACACGTCCCAAATTATTCAAGTTATGATAAAGATATGGCCTCAATGCATAATAAACAAACAGATAGGTTTTGGCCACGTCTTTGGCCCAATCTGACCCCAAGATCGAGGATCAAGAAAATTCGCCTCCTCAAAAGGACACAACTCGATACATTTGTTCATTTTTTATTTTTTTGCAAAAATTGTTTCATTAAAATATTGAAAGGAGAATAATCATACATCAAAAAAGATTATATCAATTATCGAGGCTAAAGCGACCGATCAAAAGAAACTCTGACAAAAGAAAAGTAAAATAAAATTATTAAGTTACTCAAGTTCCTTAGACATGGAATAATACAATAAAACTAAGTTTCTTTGAGAGGCAGTGGAGAAATGGTGCCAAAAGTAGAGCTAGTAGCAGGGGGAGCGGCCTGATCATACTAAACAGGGTCAAGTGGTGAAACTGGCTCGGCTTCCTGACCTCCAGCCTTTTGAGGAGCAGGTTGAGTGATCCTGAGCCTATTCTATAACCATCCAGATCAAGGTCATCATACTCCCTCTAAAAGATCCTACATGCCAACCTTAATGCTTCCTTAGCAGTCTCGTCGCATTGTTGATTAACTTTTACCTTAGAACGAGTAAGTTCATCTTCCAGGTCCTTGTTAACATGGACAAGATCCCCCACTTGGGCTCTAAATGAGATACTTAGGCTTCGAGGTTAGCTACCCTATCATCAAAGAGGCTACGCTCACTGGCCCACTTTTTTTGCTCCTCATTCAGTTGAATCTCAAGGCTTTCCCCATGTTTCTCTGCGTCCGCCAACTGTAGGGTCAACTACTCCTCCTTTGTCAGCTCATCTATAGTCGTGTACATTAAAGCATTAGCGATTGAACGCTACTTTGCACTATCAACATGAAACAATATCAAGTGAAACACCTACACAGATTCGAAAACAGATTATGAGCAAAAAAATAATAATAATGATAAATATATATATATATATATTAAAAATATGCTCTACCATGCCCAGCTGTTCATGGATTTTGTCCAGCACATCATCTATGCTAGTTGCCTCCATCTTCGAAGATAAGGAGAGAGTAACTGCTGCAACCAGGAAGTTGAAGGAGGGAACCAGATGCTCAAAAAGTTCTCGCTTCTCCACTAGAATATCCCTCCAAGAAAGCCCATCCAATTCCACAATATGCCCCCCCTATTCTGTGAACTGCTTCTTGGTTGTCCTCTCCTCAGCACTTTTGAAAGTCTCAACCAGGCGTTTTCTCTTATCTTTGGGGAGATCTTGTTTTTCTTCACTTGTTCTGACTCTGTTTTCTTCTCAAGAACCTTGGGTTTAGGAGTTTTCTCCTTGAGGAGAGCAGTTTTACTCTGATCATATTTTTTGGTCTGCCCCTAAGCTCTTTTTGAAGAGTTCGTCGATTGAGCCTGAAGTTCAGCTACGACAGAGCCTAAGGAACCCAACACCTTACCTTTGTCTTTCTTTGGTGCCATCTCCTCTGTAAGCATATGAGAAATATCAATGAAGACTCATAAAGAACAAAAGCCCACAAGAGAAGCCACGAAACAACTATACTAACCCGCAACAGGACCCTCTTGATCAAGCTTTGAAGAAGATACCACTGCTGACCTTAGAGCAGCTTCGAGTTCCTCACGAGTAGGAGCAACTTCAATCAGGCCAAATCTTATAAGCTGATCAGGTGACAACAACTCCTTTTGATCAGCTGATTTTGCTTGACCAGCATTGATCTTTGATAGAAAATGACTGGCAAGGTTAGGTTTCCCACCCCAAACAGCTGCACAATATAAAACCTACTCTTCATATACTAATAATCAAACACAAGTATATTTCTTGACTATAACCGAAACACTTACAAAGGATAGGTTTAAAAGCATAAAGCATAGGGCCATGTATATTCATCCCATCCCGTAAAGACCGACACCAATCCCCACCTGCATAAAACCATTTATCTTTCTAGTTCTTGTTACAGGAGGGGTTACCAATGACCAACTTGTTGTCATTAGTAGGGCTTGGAGATAGTAGAGTCCAGGGTGTTTTCTAGGTCCCTTTTAGAACAGGAAAAGGTATTTAATTTCTCCTTTGATCGGGGGGGTTTGTTTGACCATCACCTAGGTTACGTATAACCTAGAGATAGTCCTCTAGCCATTCAAGTTCAACTATTAGGGGGGAATCCCAAACTCATGGAAGAGGGCAACGAAATAGGGTTGAAGGGGTAACCTAGCCCCAAGGAGTAATAGTTCTTCGTCGAAAGCCACTTCATTGCCCCTTGGATGATTGGCAAATTTGTTAGCCTCAGGTACCCTAAGGGTGACAGAATGTAGGATTCAATATAGTTCCCTGAAGACCTTCATAACTGTCTCAGTAATGCTATAAGGGAACCAGTCAACTTCAAAGGGACTATTCTCCTTGGTCAGATCCAGAGGAGAGTATTGGACCATTAATTGAGGGAGAAGATCACCGGTAAGATTGTCCTCAGGACCAGACTCCCTCAACCATTTCCTTCATCATCGTCGCTCCCATTCCCACTGTGTCGTCTACTTTGGACAAGAAGCACTTCGAGTATGTTTTCTTGTGGCACCAATACACGGCTACGGGTCCTATGATTAGGTTAAAAGGTATGGCTTGGTCAAGCTCTTGGGTTACTCTATCTACGAGGTTTTGAATATTTTAAAGGACTTCCTGATCCCCAATGTTAGTGTGTTCAGGGTCCATTTCTCCCTACATGTGATCAAAAGAATTGTCAAACAAAATTACCACCTTTAGAGTTATGCAAAAAAATTTGAGGGCATTAGACCTAGGATCTAGCATGGTCAGATGAGTTTAAGCAGCATGATCAAACATGGCCAGGGGTTGGGCTTTCTTTAAAGGGTTAGCCCTGTGCTCCCTAATGAGCTCAGTTCTAGTTCTATAAGGAAACCGATTCCAAGCCTCGTGGTCAATTTTAGAGGAACTCATCTAAGAAGTGGCAAAATCACTTCAAGGGCTAGAGAGGATATCCCTCACATCAAATCTCTCATGTCTCACCATAGCTAGACCTAAGAAAAGTGTAAATGTAAGTTGGTCAATAAAATCTGCCCTAAAAAGGGTAACCAAAAAGGAAATTGAGAAAAACCACAGTCTGTTTAGATTAATATCTACTTTGCTAGGAAGGGAGACGAACCTTTTTCAAAAGACCAAGAGGGTATTCCTCGGGGTAAAACTATAGTCCATACGAAGTCTATGACTCGCATGTTTGACCACAACCCAAATTCTGATCAGATAAGGGGCAAACCCATGAAGACTAAACCCAGTTTCAATATATTATCACTATTATTCCTATCATGTGATTAACAACAATTTCCTAGAGTAGGAAAGTAAGTTTCAAGTCACAAAGAACCATAAAACAAACGAAATGGAAAGCACAAGCAGACGGATTATCAAATAATACGACAAAGTTTCATCTCAAATCATCAATAAAATGAGGTTAGATGGCTTACTTGGTCGACGAAAAGTCACTGATAAGCAAAAAGGAGCACTAGAGAAACAACAGAGTTGGTTCATAGGCAAGGAGAACAGAAAGCAAGTTGGTAAAGTTTGAAGTTCAGAGGCAAGATGAAAGTAAAGTGGTAAAAGGTGGGAAAGCTAAAACCTTTATACCCACTTAGACTTTTTCTTAATGGTACGCTACTGTAGAGATTAACCCTGATGATGCCACGATTCGACTTGCTGACGAGGCGATGACCTGTCGATAAAACATACAGCATAGTTCAACAAGATGATAACTCATGGCCAAGCATTTTGAGGTTTAGACGGGGCCATCATTACTACATTTACGTACATTTATTAGCAATGTGACGTTTAAAAATTTGAGCGATTGATGTGCAAATTTTAAATTCTCCCAAGTGCACGAATCACTAATAGCTAGCGACAAGTTCACCCCAAGGTTGAACTATGAAGGAATTGCAATGGTTTAAATCCTTATTAGTTTCCTCTTAATTACAAAATTAAGGAATTAATCAAATAGGGCTTGATGCAAATGCAATTTAAATGTTTAGCTAAATAAATTGGAATAACATAAAGAAAATGAAATTAAGAAAAAAAATGAAATAAAATGGGAGTTGGCTAGCTCTTTACTCATGTATTAAAATATTAGGTGAATTAGTTTAATATTCCAATGTTTAAATTATTGGTCTTTCTACTAAGCCTAGAATAATTCAATAATCATGGCAATTCTCACTTCCGATCAATTAAATATATCCTTGGTGTGAGGCCTCTACTTAATTAATTAGCATATTCACAAGGAAATCACATGATCATTTAAATCAAACTAAATCAATGGATTTAATCTAAATACTTGTTCAAGGGAGCTTAATTAAGGTAAAATGGCGTGTCTAGCACCTTAATTCTCATTTGTTAACTTTAATCACAAATTATAGGTGGCCAATCCATAATTCATAAGCAAAGGTATGAAGATTAATGAACAAGAAATAATCTCAAATATCAATTAAAAATTATTCACAAAATATCCAACACAATTGTAGTTACTGAGCCAAACTCTCACAATATGTTTATCCTTTCATTATCTAGCTCAAATCAATGAAACCAAATATGAAATTCTAAACATATTATAAAATGAGAAAATCTTACCTTCATTAAAGATTTACCCCAAGGTTTTGAATTAATTGATTATCTTCTTCAAATCCTTGGTGAAAATTGTTTGGTATGAAGGATGGAGCTAACACATATATTACATTAATTTAAAAGAAGTACAAAGCAAAGAAAGGACTATTCATTAAGATTAGAGAAACAAAGAAAGGAATCCCCCTAAGGGGAGGAAAACAAAGAGAACCCCTAAGAGGGTGCCCAAAAGAATCCTCCTAAAATGAACAAAATCACAGTTTATATAGGCTAGATCAAAGAGGCTGTACATGTGTGAGCACATGTAAGTTGCAAAATTCATCATATCTCTGTCTTCCAAATTATAGCTCATATTTGATTGTCCTCCAAGCTGAAATAGAGAAAATGCTCTTCATGTACATTGTTCATAATTGAATAAGCTTTCTCATGATTCAAGAATCGTGTCATTTAGATGTGGGTAACATGAGATATGATCAAAAGATTAAAGCATGCTCAAATTGCCATTTTGACAGCCATTGTCTAAATTATGACTATCGTAGATAGAATAGATACACAAACTAGAAATTATGCATAACATGAAAGTTTTAGCTTCCTTTCTCATGGTTCCACCATTTCAATAATCAACTCAATGGATGGTGTATGCAGAAAGTTATGGCCAAAAGATAGAAAGGTGTTCATAGGTCCAGGTTGCACATTGGCAAACCATACTTCATTATAATTGTTCACACTTTCTGCGTAGTTCAGAATTAGCAACTATTGTCTGAAAATGAGTTGTGCAAAGTTGAGGTATCTTTCACTTGCAACAAGAATCATTGCATTTGGAGATGTATACACAAAGTTATGGCCATGAAATTGATTCATACTCAAGTAAGTTGTATGCAAGTGGATACTTTATATCTTTAATTGCAACTTGCACTCCTTTTATACCTATATACAAAAATACACCACATAAACACTTAAATACAATTATTATACTTATGTCATCTTGTACAATTATAAATATTTGCATATATTTGAGTTCTAGATTATGAAAACATGCAAATTAAAGTTATGACAATGAAATTTCACAATTTATGCACAAATAGGGACATTAAATTAAATAGTGATGTAATAATATCTTGTAAAATATATGTGAATGATGTACTTTTAGACACTTATCAGTGATTACATCGTGCGCTGACATTTCATCGACATCTCAAGAGTCGTGAATATGTTCTGTTTTCTGTCTTTTATGACGGTAAGTTCTTGTTCAACACTCAGAATGGTCTTGGCCGGCAAGAATTGTTATATCCGATCAGAAGAAAAGCATGTTCTTCCAAAGATATATTAGGGGTTTTGTTCTTATCAATTGAGCGAAGTGGATTTGAGATCGGGAAGTTACTTTATTGAAGAAATGAGGTTAAACACTTGACACAAGGTGATTTCTTATTGTTGCTCATTTCTAAATATAGTTTCCAGTTGACAAGCTAGTTTCACTAATAACTGGGGGGCTTAGTATTTGGGGAGATAGCCCCAGGCCCATAAGATTGATAGGCTTTGAGCTACTCAACCCCATACCTAGTTAATCCTTGAACATTCTAGTCGAATCGGATTAAGAAGGGCTTCTGGTTAGATATTATGGGGGATAGTCTGTTCAAATTAAGAAGGCTGTTGTTCGACAGAGTCCTTGGGAGAAGAGGGATTCAAAGCTGGCAAATCCTAATTCAAGATGAACTAAAACACCGTTGGATTCCCTCCAAACTTTTTGAGGAATTCGAATCCCATTAAGATAAGGAGATTAACACTCCACTATATATATGAGACTTTTTCTTCATGTAAAGGGAACACAATATACACAATATTCTATTTAAATAAAGCAATAAAAAATATTACTTACTTTCTAGCAATTCAATTCAAGCAATTATTATTGTGTGATTTTAAAATTGTAAATTTCGGTGTCAACAGTTTTCTTTCTAAATGTTATTCATCGGTAAGTACAAAAACACATAAAAATTGCATTTGATTTAAGTGTTTTATGATAAATTTTCAAATTTCACAATCTAACACTGATAGATTATGTAGTTCTTTTTCTAATGATGAAATCATACTCAATCTCTTTTATAAAGCTCATTAAAAATCGTTTTACCAAACACATCGAAAGTTTCTATTATGCTATGGTGAATATAAATACAGAGGTGTAGAGATAAAGAACAAAAAAGTATATGAAAGAGACAAAGCTAAAAAAATCGTTGGTCAAGAACAACGAAAACATTTCAAATCAAGTAAGAATGGCTTATCATGGTTGTATACCATGTGTGTTAGAACTTAGAATTCTGGTTATGTTTTTGCAAAAGAAAGTTATATTAATTTAACTGTTGGGAAACTCTGGTGTTAAAATTGTGCCAGTATTATGGCAACCAGATATTAGTTGCTCAGGCAAAACTGGCTACGTATAGGTACTCTTATGTTTTCTTGTGTTCACTTCACACATGTTTTCAAACCTGTCAACCAAAATTATTTGCTTCTAACACCATTATGTTGGTCTTGTGCTTTACGGCCAGAAACAGATGGCTACGGTTTGCTATCATAAATGCTCATCGAAAACATTTTCAGCAATTTCTAAATTAATTCATGATGACAAACTAGGAAATTGATTCTTATTCCTTTTCTTCTTAATTATTGAATACACCATGAACTCTTCAACTTGGTAAAATCTCAGGAATCTGCAGATTGATTCCAATTATATTTATTATTTTGAATTTTAATCTGCAGATTGATTCTAATTAACTTTACAGTCATTGTTATAGGTCAGAATGCTTGCTTTTGGAGGATCTTTTTGTTACTGCATTAGTACTGTTGTTATATTCTATATCTTCCTTGTTTATGTCTGTGATTTGTTGGTTGAATCCACTTTTTGATTTAATTTCCTACTAGATTATGTTTGCTTAGTAATAATACTGAAAGTAGATAATATGCTACGCATTATGTTGTGATAATATGCCTGAGTCAAGCTTCACCTCACATATGCTACGCATTTAAGTGAAGTTTTTGTCTTCGAATTACTTTGTTGACTACAATTTATGTTGTGAATTTAATTTTTTTCCCAATGCGTTAATGTAAGAATCAAGTTTTCAATAATATTGTGCCAATTTGCCCTCTTCTCTATGGCCAAAGCTGGATTTATGATAGCATAAGGTGATTCTGAAGAACTAAGAGAGAAAAATTCTTAGGTCATGTAAACTTGACATCCTCGACAAAATTTGTATATTTATATCATTTTTAGGGTCTACAATAAAATTGGGATGGTACATTATCAGTCATCTAATTGTGGCTCCATAAGTTTTTTTCTGCTCTTTTATTTACTTGGAATTCTGTTCATTAGATATGGCATGCTCATTTTTACCATTTTTTGCAGGAATAGGTACACTATGATCACAGATGCTATGGAGAAAGGTCTTATCAAACTAGAGGTGGGCTTAAAACTCAGATCGAACTGAACCGCATCAGAATCGAACTGGAATCGATGGATTCGATATGATATTTTACGTAAATCGATCCCGTCTATGTATGGGATCATTTACTATATGAGAGCCTACCATATTTGAGTATGGATAGAATTTTCTCCCCTAGTTAAGGGTGTGCAAACTCTCTCCAAGCTGAGTGAAAACATTAACCAAATTGGATGCAAATTTTCAAGCGACACTAAATGAGATTCAATCAAGACTTACAATTTTTTGTAGATGTCTAATGTAACAATAGTTTACTATACATGTAATATATAATATTTATAAAAAATATATAAAATTTTGTATAAGATAGTTGCATTTGTCATTTTATCAAGAATAATTTGCCATAAATTATTAATTTTCTTCTGTCAAGAAACTACGATAAAAAAATAGCGATATAGTAAAGTTGAAATTTTTTATACATCTTTTAGTCGGGATATAATTGATTAAATTATAAAGTTGAAATTATTTATGTCTTTTAGTCAGGATACAATTGATTAAATTTTATCAAGCATTATTTATAAAAGCATTTTATGTCAAAAAGGGCTCTATGGAGAAAGATCGTTTTGTAGTAGTATTAATAGTTAATTACTTCAAAATAAAAAGTAAAATCTTAATTGTATAATTTTATTAGTGCTATATCGTTGGTAGATTTTTGAAAGACAGTGAAAGACTGGAAAATGATAATTCATTGAAAATATTCTATAAATTACAAACTAACACCTAAGAATTTACAAGTATACAGTGTTGTGAAGCATTGTATGAGCTCTAAAAAAATTAGACTAAACTTCAAATTTTCTATACTTACTACCACTTTCTAAATGCTTTAATTTAGGCCCAATTTCTTCTGGTTGTTCTTGCACCACCAAAACTGAAAATTTATCATTGGAATTTACCAATGTGTCCCCTACGATCCCAAGCTCAGGGTATTCAATCCATTCACTAAGCCCCCAAATAACTTGAGAATCAGGTTCATGGTGTTTACCAACAATGAATAAATCATGATTGTTCTTCAATGATTGAATAACTTCTATTGTTCCAAGTCCATTTTTCACAACCTCCTCTTTAAATATTATTTTCTTTCCTACCACACTAGCTTTCAATTCATTTATAACTTCATTGTCAAGACCTATCACATCTTCAGCTAAAATGTTTGAATCATGAGTTTTGAACCAAACTATTGTGAGCCTTATGTTTGGATGTTCAGCAATTCGTCTGCTATATGCTAAGGCCTCTCTATCATCTGCACCACCTATGAAAAGCAAAGCAATATGATACAGCAACTGACCTGAAAATTTTGGTTTGATGCCTTTGATTTGGCCTCGATGAACAAGAACTCCAACAGAACATGGAGCATTACTAAGAACAGTATCATTTAATGCTCGTATAGACAAATCAGATTCTTCCACTGTTCCAATACTAACTGCCCATTGTTTGTGAAAGGGAATGATGATAATGGCTGCACTTTTATCAAATGCAAGGGTGCATATATCATCATCCATGCTTTCATAAGGAGCAATTGTTGTGAAATGTTGCACCACAACATTCCCAAGATAGCATCGTTGAAACTTATTGAAAGCATTGATAATATGCCTAGAGGAAGAGAGTAGAGAGTCTGTTCGTTGATGATGTGGTTTAAGAAATGCTGTTACACTGCCTTTCAACTCTCTAAGTTGAAGCACAAAGGCAGTTAGAGGAGTATTTCTTGAGGGATTAGAGACTTCAAGGAGACTTATTATTGGACTTACATTTTCATTGCTGTTTATACAAACCAATATTCGAAGATTGCTTTGCTTAGATCTAATGATTGTCCTTCTGGCATCTAACTTGTATCTTCTTGATGGGTCATAAATGTATCCCACAATAGCTGTGGCAATCCCAGTTATAAATACCATGTTGGTGACCAAAATGGTAAATATTTGAGGATTTATGAACTTCACATAAAAAAAAAAAAGACAAATAAATAAATCACCAAGTTAATACGATATATATAATAACTACAAAAGCAATTAGTAAGTTGATGTTGAATTATCAGTCAGGTGCAATATATACTATATTTCTTAACTTTATTCTAAAATTCATTCCAAGTGATTAAGAAGTTATTGTATTATTTATTAACCCTTAACTTTATACAATTTCTTATATCGTTTGTAAATCATTAGATATATATATATATATATATATATTTAATAATTAAGATTATGTCATGTGAAATACAGTCTCAATTGTTAAAAAAGTTTAGATATCAACAAAGATATTTTAAATATTCTTTAACATGTATATATATTAGTCGTATAAGCTCAAGATATTTTTTACTATATTCTCATTTATTAATTAATAATTATATGCGTATCTTCGCTCATGTAAAAGTTTAAATAAGCACCAAATCCTAATGTAATATTTTAAGCATAAATTTAGCTATGTCAACAATGCCTCGACAAGACATGATTAAGGCAAGGCATGAACCCTTCAAGAAAGACATGCCCAAGCAGAGTGAAGGCAAAATGGTACCTGTGAATTTCCATAAGTAAGCCATAATTATAATAAGCTCCATCAAGCTAGTAGGGGTCTCATTTAAGAGATACAATTCTGTTCTCATCCCACTTACAGCACAAAACACAGGAACCAAAAATGTAGACGTGAAGAACTCAAATTTTTGTACTAATTGTGAGCCTAATGGTGGTCCATCTGTAAAGATAAGCCGAAAACGAAAGAACAAAATCCAGCATCGTGGCCCAAACAACTACCAACAAAAGCAAGAGCCAAAACTAGGCACATAATTGCTATAAAATGACTTTGCTTCATGGATTCTCTATCTGAAGTTTGGCTAACGATCCATTATATTAATGGGCGAAGTAATAAGAACATTATGAGATAATATCCAGCTAAAACTGGGATACCAACAATGGCTTGAAACTTGAATTATTATGAGCATCTTTAATGGATGTCAGAAGCATATTGGCAGTCAAACGAAACAAATCAGCAACAAGAGCAGTGGAGGAAGCTAATCGGCCAAGCTCTGAGCTTAGTATGTTGAGTTCTTTAGGGTTCTGGTGATTACAACCAGTGAGGTCACAGCATTCACCACGACACAAGCAGGAATTCCACTGGCTAAATTTACATCTAAAGGTATATTTTGTTGGACAATATGAAAGGTTGACATTCCAAATATTATAGGAAATAAACATCCTGAGAGACCAATAATCACAGCTCTTCTTCTTGTATGCTTGATTAATCCCACATCCATCTGAACTCCTAAAACGAATACATGCAATATCATGCCAAATTCAGCAACAGTTCTTAGTATATATCTACTTGGCAATGGAAACAACCATTGCAAATAAGCTATTTCACCCAGAAATGAAGGCCCAATTATTATACCAGCCTAGAAGAAATTAACAAGTTAACAAATTATTCATATTATTCAAAAATTAATGAAATGAAATCAAACAAATTGGAAATAGAATTGAACTTACTATAATTTGAGCAATGATTGTAGTTTGATGAAAAGGTCGAAGCAAAAGGTAGATGGTTCTTGTGGCTGTGAAGATGAGAACAGTTTGCATTAATAGAACAGCTGTGGTGCAATTGAGAATCCTATGTTTCCCAAATTCATTGGAATTTCTTATTTTACTGTATTCGCAAGTAACTGTATTATTCATAAGCTTATAATCTGTAATGTTGTTTAGTGCTTGTGGATTTGACATGATTTCAAAGATTGAAGAAGATCTTGATTGAGAGACCAAAAAGAAAAGAAAAATGGGTAGAGAAAAGTTATATATATTTAGAAATTAAACTAGTTGAAGAATTATGAAAGAACAAACACGATTCCAGAGAGAGAAATGCTATATAGATGGATAGACCAAAGATTTAGAAATTTGACTGTTGATAAATGCTAAATTAGTTAATGGTTGAAATTATTTCAAAGACTAATGTTCTTAAAATATATCCTATTTAAAATTTAATTTGATTAATGTTTTAGTGATCAACTTGTAATGGCAATAGCACTATATAAGATTAATTAAAATATGCCAAAATTATTTTTACATAGTAATTCTTATTTTGCTTTCTATTACTAATTTTTCTATTCAAAATTTTATGTGCAAGGGATTAACTTGTACATAATTTAGATGACTCCATTAGAGCACAAAGAGCATGCTTTATATAAAAAGATTGAAAGCCCACTTAATTAAAACTCTTTTATATTAAATTTAGGTTTGGTCTTGGGTCAATAATAACCACTCAATTGATCTTCTATTTGATACTTATAATTAAAGATATGTCCAAAATAAAATATTATGTTTCTTTAATTACATATTTGCCTCAATTTACTGAATACTCTAATGATAGTTTTAATATATTTATTTTCATAAATAAATATTGTCATTCAATGAATAATTTATTAAATAAACTTCAACCACATATTTAAATAATCAAGTACCATAAATAGCTTAGATAAGGATCATTCATATAGATTTCATCTTGTAAGTATTGTTCTTACGATCCATAATATTAAATCTCCAAGTCATCGAAATATTGACCATATAGGTCCACTTCGTGATAACTCAAAAAACTTAATATATAAATGCAAGTCTATTACTCACTCAGGATTCAAATAAATCAAGTTTGTCAAAAGTTTGTATAAATTAAGATTAATGGCATTTAGTTAAACTAGACTTTAATTTACTATAGTCTTATTCAATGTATAAGATATACACTAGTTTTTTATTTGAAGTCTCTACCTCAATGATCAAGATATATTTTTAATAATAATAATTTTGTTCTTAGGTTAGCAAAATAAAAATTTTGATATAGTATGTCCAATTTTAACAATTTAATTTGTTTTTTAACTTCAATAATTTATTATAGAGGTGGCAATTTAGATAAACAAATCGTATTTGGTCCAATATGGATACAATTCGTTTATTATTTGTGTTAATTTCGTTAAATCTGAATGCAACCCATTTATTTAGACATGATTTGTTTAAGACGTAATTATTAGTTTAAGACATGATCATTCTTTTAAGATAATTATTCGTTTAAGTCACGATTATTCGTTTAAAATATAATTATTCGTTTAATAATAGTATTTGTTTAAATAATTTTGTTTTAAATAAATAATCATGTTAAAATGATTAAATACAAATACGACACGAATAATAATTGTGTCAACACAAATACGACACGATTATTATTCGTGTCAAATTTTTTAAATTTAAATTTATTTAATATTATTAAATTCGTATTAAATAATGTGCCGTAAACCAAATTATCACTCATACTTGTTAGAAATCAAAACATTAAAATTGAGTAAATTACATAGTATTTATTATTTTATTAGAGTTAAAGGATAAAAATGTAATTAAATTTTTTCATTTTGCCCAAGCAATTATTTTAGTTCAAAGGTAAAGCCTGCTAAAGCAAACAATAGTTGGAGGTTTTCTTCAATGTCAACGAAAGAAGCTAATGGGGCATTTGTTCCCTTCCCAATTTCTCATTGACTTCTGATATTTCTGATTTTTGCAATTTTTAAACAAAGAGTTGTGATATGAGCCGCATGTTTTAAGAACGTAGTAGCATCATACATCACATCCGTAAATTGGGCCATGCTGCGGCACATAACGATACACCACATGTCACGGCACCAATCCGTACGCCACCGTCGAATGTCTCATTCGACAACTCAGTTTTTTCAATTCCTTCCACATATATATATATATATATATATATATATATATATATATTAATGTATATTTAGTATCAAATAATTACTTCTTTTTCAAGAAAAGAAGGGTTACGAGATTTTGCTATATTTGTTTTAGGTATTACATATTATATATATAAATTATTAATATTATATTGATAATTTTTATCCGAATTTATATACTCAATACGAGCAATATCAGTCTTTATGAAAAAAAGATTCTACTCGCATTCTAATATAAGGGGGAATTCTTGTGATATTGTTAAAATAAATTTAGAATAAAAATTAATTTTATCTAAATTAGAGGCAAGTCAAATTTTATTGGACTGGGCGATTGTCAAATTGGATTCTCCGCAAATGCCACAAGAATTCTACTTATTTGAACTTTTTTATTCAAATTGGCGTACGCTAAGTTTCACTTAATTCGAATGTTTGTAAAATTGGGCAGACATTTTTATTACGAGAGTTAGAATTATATTTATCTCGACTTTTAACTTATAAAATATTAATAAATTATATAGACGAATCAAATGTAATTATGTGTTAATATTTATGGACAAAATTATAACTATACTTATCTCGACTTTTGACTCTCATAAAAATTGATAAATTATACATATAATTATAAAATATTTTAAAAAATTTTGTTAAAAAAATTATAATTCAAAATTTTCGGTTTAATTTTGATTCTAAGTTAAAAAACTCAAATCAAATAGAAAAATACTATTTTATATTTTTGTCATCAAAACGATGTCATTTTATATATATTTTAATATTAAAATAACATCATTTTATTACAAAAATAAAAACCTAAAACACTAAATAGAACCGAACTAGAATCAACTAAACTTGAATTAGTTCGATTATGATTGATTCTAACTTTTAATTCAATATGATTCGGAAATAGTAAATAAAAACCTGAATTTTCTAATTTCAACTTGATTTTGAAAAAACTTAGATCGAACTCTGTCCACTCCTAAATAAAACTAGAGGTAAAACAGACCTACACCCATTTATTTTATTTACAATTAATTAAAAATAAACATAATTAATAATAGAAATACTATATATTTATAGAAGTTAAAGATAATTTTAATAAATAGTAAGACACTTGTTAGTAAATAAATGTATTTTAACTAACACATCAACAACAAAAGTTAAATTAAAAATTCTTTGACAAATAAAATAATATTTTTTTGCAAATATTATTTAATTTAATATAAATTAAATAATAATTAGTTAAGAAATATCAAGGCAAAGAGTAAAGGAAGAGAATACAAAATAGATATGGATTGTTAGGTGAGTCGGCGGTGGTGGTGACGGCGAGGGGACCATTAACCTTCGCCGTCATTTTTTATTTAAACGCAGCGTGTTCATCACGTAACTGTCTTTTCAATTCTATCTTTCAATTTAAAAAATAAATAAATAAATAAATGTGTCCCTATTAAGTGGGGAAATTTCATTTCACCCCTATATTTATTAATATTTCTCAATAATGTTTGAAATTTTTATCTCACCCCAAACAGCTAGTTTTCATAATTAATTTGAATAAATCTAAATAGTTTTGAATAATTTATTTATTTATTTATTATATTTAAATCTAAATATTAGGAAAGAGGGAGAAAAAGAGGAGAGAGTTTATTTATATTTAAAGGTGTTTTCGTATTTTTTTATAAATTTTTTATTTTTATATTTTCATTAATTCTACTTTTCCAAATTACCAGTTTTTCCATAAATCCGTTAATTATAACATATCACATTAACAATTTGGTGGTGAGATGTAGGCTTACAATAATATATGAGGTTGATTTATGTATATTAATAAAAATATGGGGTAGAGTGAAAGTTTCCCTTATTTAACTGTACAAAACTGCCACTCATTTTTCGGCGCCTCCCATAGATTACAAGAAGGATAATTTTGATAAAAAGAACAATAACAATGTACACATTTTAAAATGTTTAATTAATTATTAATTAATCAATGGGATAATAACATCATTACTCATGAGATTTACATTTTAAAGTACAATAATACGAGTGAAAAAAAATGAATAATAAATTAAAATTTGCATAGATATTATATTAAAATAATTTAACATGTAAAAAATTCAACAGTATTTATACGGATAGTTATCTAAAAACTAGAGTGGGTAATATTTTAGTAATTTTAATTAATAAAAGAAATTTAAAACAAGATAAAAAATATAAACTAAATATTTAAAAAATAATTTTTAACGTTAAAAGTTTTTATAACTAATAAAAATATCAAATTAAATTGAGCAATTAGTACTTTTAGGTCAAAGTAAACATGTTACAACACGAAATACACCTTGGAAAAAGCCTTTAGTTGTCTTTCATTTACAGTTAACTCCAGTAAGTGGATGAAATTGTTAAAACCAACAAATTATGTTCTGGTTTGTTATTTTGATAAAATTGATTATCGATTAATCAATAGCATTGACAAAACTAATCTAGTTAACAGATGTAAAATAACGTTAATTTTATAAACCAAAAAAAAAAAAGTCATAATATAATGTGAATGAAAATGAAGAAGAGCCTACCCAAGGGGAGCAACGCGGAAGGTACAATAACCATGTGAAAATATAAAAGTTGACCTTGACCAACTTGCTCTTGTACTTGGGATTCAAGTTAACCTAGCCCCTCATTTTTGACTAGTCAAACCTCCAAAGATGTAACTAGTGACGATTCCGCTGCCCACCCTCGCCAACCTAGATATTTTTATATGTATAGTGGGACCCAATTTAAATAGTACAATTTTTTTCGTTTAATTACATTTTACATTTATGATGTCCAAAAATTGAGGTTTGATCAAATTTAATACGGTAGAAAATCTAAATCGAGTTTAATATCAAAATTTAAAAATATTGAAAATATTTAATTTAACGTTGTTTAAAAATTTGAATCTAAAACCTTACATATAAG
Source organism: Melia azedarach (assembly GCA_028052125.1). Taxonomy (NCBI): domain Eukaryota; kingdom Viridiplantae; phylum Streptophyta; class Magnoliopsida; order Sapindales; family Meliaceae; genus Melia; species Melia azedarach. The sequence continues at coordinate 14,627,000 of CM051398.1, read as the reverse complement.
AATTAAAAATCTTAATTGAAATATAAGAGAAATCAAATTATTTCAAGCATTAATAAAAGGCACCCTTATTTCAAAAAGAGAAAGATGAATTATTCCCATTTGATTTGATAGTTAGAGGCGAAATAAAAACTAAGTAGTAATAATGATAATTAAATTGTGAAATTGAATGCCACAAATTTTTAGAAATAAATAATAATTGGTTGAATGATATTAGATTTTAAATGAAAAAATAAATATTTAAAACTAATAACTTCAATATTTTAATTAAACACCAATTTTTTTTTCATTTCTATGCAAATATTTTTGTTAACAATAATGATTCACTAATACAAAAGTGATTTGAGGCTCTCCAATTGTAGAAAAGAGGCCTCAAAACAATAAATAAATAAATAAATAATAGAAACTTGTATATGTAAATGCCTACAATTTTGAATATACATATAGCCAAAATGCAGTAAGAAATATACAAGCAAACAAACAAACAAACATGAATAATGCAATTAACTAATGAACCTGGTCTTCTTATTATTCTTCTGAAATCTAAAACCTTTCCAATTCTGTGCAAATTTCAGTATAGCAATGACTCAAGGAACACATCATGGTCCCTTGGCTCTTCCTTGGCTCTGGACAACACATTGTCTGTGGGCTGTGCCTCATTCATGTAAGCATTTCCAAATCCTTGAAAGCCGAAGCTCCCGGGGTTCTGCAACATTTCCAGGGTAAACGGCGATTGGCCTTCCGATGATGATGATGATGGTGGTACCCTCAAATTGCGAAGAGGATTCAGCATTGAGTTGTTATGATGATGAGCCAAAGCTGATGCCCTTATGGGCATAGCTGCATTGTTGTTATTGTTATTGTTGTTGCTGTTGTTGTTGTTGTTATCAAGCAGAGGCCGGCCGCTACCGCGAGCTGCCGGAACATCATGGTTATGCTTTCCCTCATAAGTTGTGATCACTGCTCTAAGATCATGAGATGCTCTCTCTACATGCTTTCTAACAGGACACCCTGGATGTGTACACTTATAATAGCTCCTACAAGTTATTAAAGAACAAAATGAGATTCATATTTCGAACCCAATAAAAGGAAAGTGCTGATAAAGTTTCAGTTCAAAAGGTGAATCCTTAAACTCTGAGATAAAGCAAGAATTTGCAGTATAGGAAACTGTAAACAAAGTATTTATCTCTTTTAAAAGTAAAGGTGCGCCAGAAAGACGGGCTTATAAACAGAATCCAGTATTTAAGGTATATAAACTAAGTATCGTATCAATGATCTATGTAGGACAATAATTAGAGAACTTCTAAATAGATTTACCTTGGATTTGGATTTCCTTTGACAACTTTTTGCCCATATTTCCTCCATCTATAACCATCATCAAGAATATCAATGTCACTTGTGGTTTGGACCACAACTCTGGGTTCTCTCACAGTTCTACTTCCAGGTGCTGAAATGCCTTCACTTTCACCCTCTATTTTCCTGAACAAAAAGCAAGCAAATGTCAATACAAAGAAGTGTTTATGTAATCATATCTCAAACTTCAGATTTGGATTATTATCAAACTTACCATCTCTTGGCCTCTGGTTCATCTTCATCAATATCATCTCCAGCTGATTTACTCTTTTGTGATCCCTGATCTACATCATCATCTCCCATAGATATCGAAGAGTTCTCTGGTGTTGCAGTTGAATCCATCTGTCCACTTCCATGTGTAGCAAATGATTGATCTTGGATATCAACTGAAGGTTGACTATTGGCTTGGAATGCATTAGAACCAACTGATGATGATGATCTCCTGGTGGATTGAGGCTTAGGATGATTATGGCTACCCTTATAAACAATCTCAGTTATTTGCCCATCTAATGACCTCTCAACTTTCTTCTTGGTTGGACAATTTGGGTATGTGCACTTGTAATAACTTCTTGGATTTTCACTTCCTTTCACTTGTTTTTGCCCATATTTTCTCCAATTATACCCATCATCTGATTTTCTACTATCCCTAATTGGCTGAGATTGTTGATGGTAGTTCCCATAATCTGACTGGAACCCATTATTGCTCTGATTCTTAGTTTGTAATGTCGCAATCTCAGAGGAAAAGTTCTGAACTGATGCATATTCAGACTTCACATCTTGTTTTGTGGATTCTCGATAGTTCCATGGCTGCTGCTGCTGTGTCTGTAAACAATGAACAAATTTAACACAATTAAGTAAAAAATAACAACAATAAAACAAATAAAACTTGACTTCATGTTACATACTGTTGGAATTGTGGTTGTAGTAGATTGAAACACGCTTGATGATGTTGAGTTCGGCCTTGTTTGGGTCTGAAAAGAGAAATCGGACTGATTTTTGTCTTCCTGTTTCAGATTCAGCTGGTTACCGCTGGAATTGTTCTTCCAATTGAAGGCATGCGATGGAAATGATCCAGTAGTAGGAGAAGGCAGAATCTGTACATAAAACAACAAAATGAAAAATACCCATCAATCAAATTATTAATTTAAACAGAAAACAAACACAAAATCAATATGTGAAAACAATAAACATACGTTAGATGTGTTCAACAAAACAGGGGAATCTAAGAGCTCAGCAGGGCTGAGGCCGGGAGGGATAGCGAAGTAAGAAGAAGGAGAGAAAAGAGGAGGGGAGATGGGCAGAGAAGGAGGTTGAATAGACTTAAACTTTGGGACACCAGAACCAGTTCTCTCAGCTATACGATCAGACAACCCACGAGAGGTGGTATTATTGTTGGAGCCACCAAATTCAGCAGGCGACGGAGAAGCAAGAAGATCAGTGAAAGAAGTGGTAGTCATGAATGGATGAGTAGAGAAAGTGAAGTTACTTGTTGGGTGTGAGTTTGATAAAGCATCTAAGTTCGCAGCACCAGATGAGGCCATCAAATACTGAGAGAAGGGCTTTGACAGAGAGGTTGTGAAATGGGAAATTAAATGAATATGAAGGGGAAGACGAAAGAAGATAGTCACGTATTGAACAAGTTATTATTTATTTTATTTTTTGATAATAATAATCAGGTCTCTACTTTTGTACACTTTATCAAATTAGAATATAATATTTATATTTGTATCAAATAGGTTCCTAATATAACCCTATATTAATGTAACATTTTTTTCCCTTTGAATTTCTTAATTATTTTAAGAAAATTTAAATTAGAGTGAGAGATTTCACACATAAAACACTAAGCTCCTACTTTTTATTATTATTCGAATTCTAAGAGTATCAAGCGTGTTTTAACTATTCGAATTAGGCGCAAAAAACACATCATTTAAATAATTTTAAAAAATATACATTATCTTTTATTGATAATATTTTAATAAAAATTCTAAAAATTAGTAATTTGATTGTTTTATTGAAATAAATAAAGTTTATGAGAAATATTTTTAAAATTAAACATTTTAATTTAATTTATCATGAAATAATTACTAATTTTTAATATTAAGTTAAAAATTAATACTATCAGATTCTCTAATATTGAAGAAACATATAAATTATTTTCATAGGGTTAGGCGCTTATAAGAAATAAACGAACAAAACTATAGCCCTACGAACGAAAATATAAAAACTATAGGGGGACAAATGTTATTATTCTATTTATTTGTTATTTAGTGATATATTTATTTTTGTTGTAGGAGGAGGTTTCTGGGAAGCCGAACGGAGGTTTGACCGTGGAAAAATAGACAAAGGAGGATGTGTTGTATTGCGTTTGTGCAGCGTATTTTTTTTGGTCAAAGCTCGTGGGTTTGACCAGATGGCGGCTCGGCCTCAGCCTCAGCCTTAAACTGAGATCGAGTTTGAGAGATGTGTTGGGTTCGTGTGTGTAGATTTTTATAAAGCCTATTTCTTGGAGAAGCCATTGGCTTTTGCTGTGCTTGGATTGGCTGATCATCTGTCTTTTTATTATTTATTTTATTTTATTTTATTTTATTTTTTAATTAATAATAAAAATGGATTGAAAGAGTCCAGCGCCGGCTCTAACGAATTTGGGTTAGGCTAAAATGTAAATTTTGTTTGTTTTTCTTATATAGGAGCTGTTGTTACCCTCTCAATTTTTCTTAAATTTAAGTTTTTTTAATTTTAACCTCAATTATTATTAAATAAAAATATAATTTAATTAAACTCTTATGTTAAAAACATTTTACATTCCATTATGCATATAATTTATTTTATACATGTAATCTATTAATACTTTTACCAATTTTTAACTTTTATTTTGTATAAATATTTTTTTCAAATGTTAAATTAAGTAGATAAATTTTTTATTTTTTAACAAATTTAAAAGAGTTTTAAATTGATAAAAAAATTATGGATATAGAATTAATTGTCAAAAAATAATTCAATCACATTCTACAATTAGATGAGAATTTGTGGATACATATTTTAATTAATATTTAGGGTTTTTTTTACTTAATATTTAATTTTTTAAATTTAGTTATCTTATATAATTAAAAATGTCCAATTTTCTAGCCTAAGGAAAATTTTAATACACTTTTTTGTTAAAAAAAAAAGTCATTTTTTATTGTTTTGCTCAATATAAACAATTTGAATAACTACTCTATTAAATTTCTCAACAAATATGTTTTCCTAATCAATTTATTTACATCACTATTCTATAGAAAATATCATTTTTTTTCTTCTTTTCAAAGTCAATTTTTTTTATTTATTTTCAAACTTTCTCTTAATGAAGATGTTCAATCACTTGCACTCATTAAAAATATTATTATTAAAATTTTGTGTATTTATATTGACTAAAGTATCTTGTTTCTAGTCTTTCCAACAAAATAAAATAAAATAATCTTTTTTCTAGAAGAATGTTAAAATATACATACTATTTTATTTAGTTCATGCAATTTATTAATTAAGAATATATGAAACGTATTCAATTTGAAATAAAAAGTATTAACATAGGATTATAAATTAATCCTTTTATAAAACATCATAAATTAAAACAAAATTTAGATTAATATAATTTTATTTTCGTGTATAAGTAAAATTATATATATACTTTTTCACGATATTTTATTTATAAGATTACAAATATAAATATTGATTTTTCTCGTTTAAAAGCAAAATAAGTCACGACTTATATTCATAATTCCAATATCTTAGTTATAAACCAAAATTATTCTTTATATTTAGACATTTTTTTTTTCAAATTTTATACTAATTAAAATTTATGCAAAAAAATAAATAAATAACATTATATTAATTATTCACTATTTACTTTCATATTTATATTTAGTATCATGTGATTTCTTCTCACAATAATTTTATAATTAATTTTAAAAAAAAATGATCTCAAACACACATTCCTCGTCACCCAGGCTTAGTTTAAATGGTTGGGTACACGCTCTCTTTTTAGGAGTCTTTTTATCTTATGTAGGACTTTTCTCGAACCTCTATGTTTGAGATTCTCACTAGTATATGTATGTGTATTAAAACACACACACACACACCTCATAACTTTATTGAAAATTATGATCTTATTATTACCATCTAATAGATGGTCATCCATCACTTGGCATAAATGTGGTCGGGTCCACACACCATTCGCTGTCGTTTTAACAATGTTTTGCCTTCTTCTATCATTCATTTCTCAAAAATAATATATTATTATATAAATTGAGAAAATTATATAATAATATATTATTTTGATTGTGTCATTGGCAACGATTGATCATAGTATCAAAGATATTAGATATTCTAGTCAATGATATATTGATCAATAAAAGAAAAATAATAATCATAAATTAAATAAATATGAATAACTATAAATAAAATAAAACTAAAATTACATTTTAAACTTTTATTTAATTTTAATGAGATTTTAGGTTAAAATTTAAGTAGCAAAATATTCTATATCCTTAAATGAAATACATTTAATTAATTTAGTTTTACTTAAACCATTCAGGTTAGTTTGATTGGCCAGGAGGCAGGCCTGCCTTAGAGTCTTGTCGGTAACGATCAGTAAATAACAGTTACTAAAAGAATTTAAGATTTACTTTTAACTATCAAGTGATTTTAATTGACAAGAAAAAATCCCAATAAAGTTCTTCTAGAAGATGAAACAAAAAGTCATTAACGTGCAATTAAGGGCAATGTCTTGTAGTCTACGTAATCCAGCTGAGGTAGATACATGTTCCCCATCTTATCTTCTTTTCTAGTAAAAGTGCATTTTTAAAAATGGGACCCACACAAAGCAATTGTTTGTTTGTAGTAATCCAATCTCGCTTTCTAAGAGAGTTCATGGCAGGTTTTTTTTTTTAATTTTATAAATTATAGTATAATTTATCGAAATTATATAAAAAAATTATTAAAAATTTATCGAAGTTAAAACTTTTGATCAATTAGATTCAAGGTTACCTATAAAATCAAAAAATGTTTATAAAAAAAAATAAAATTTAGTCAACTTTAATTTGATACTATTTACAAAAATTTATGTTTAATTCGGAGAAAATTTATCTCTATTTTTTTAAAAAAAATCTCTAAATTTTACTTTATACAGAAAAAATTAAATCCTAATATTTATTTGAAGTGCAAAAATATGAAAAATTAATACTAATGACCAATTCTTGGATCAAATTTTCTTCAATAATCATTATTCAAAATATGTTTAAAAAATGACTAACTCAAACCAAAATATCATTAATTGAAAGTATAATTTTGAGCACGAAGTGCACTTTCGATTATGAAGAAATTGAAACTTTTTCTCGTGATCGAAAATATACTTTCAACAAAGAAGTTTCGATCACGAAGAAAATAAAAAATTGGTCATTTTAAAAAAAAAACTTTATAAGAATATTTTAGTCCGAATTGATTATTTTTTAAACACATTTTAAATAGTGATCATTTAAGAAAAATTGGGTCCAAGAGTTGATTATTGTTAAAATTCTCCCCAAAAATACTAGTCATTTTAATTAAGGGGTGATCAGAATTTTATAATTCCTTTATTCTAACTTTTAAATTATCAAATATTTTTAATTTTATTTAAATACAATAAAATAAAAAATTGCAGTAAAAAGTTAAATTTAAAAAAAGATTAAAAGTTATAATGAAAACTTCTAGACATATAAGCAAAACAAAAAATTTAATGGGTTTGTGTATGGTTGGTGGGTGTACTGGATTGACAATTTGCCAACTTTAATACAATTCTAGGAACTTTTGGAAGGAGCATTGAAAGATGGAAACGATTATTTTCTAATACCTCCCTTAAAGTTTTGAATATTTTTGTTTAACTGATATTTATTAAAAAGTTATCCACTTATCTTTTTCAATCTTGTAATCGTTGGTTAGGGACTTAACAAAATTAATATTAAGATTACTTAATAAGATAAATATAATCATTCTGAAATGCTTGACGAAGTTGGTCTTCGAAGAAACAAAAAAATGAAATAAAATAAAATACTTAAACTCGAATATTTCATGCTAGAAATTTATCAAAATCTATTATATCATAAAAATCGGTATCAAATCCTTAGTTTCTTAGAAATTCTTGTATAAAAATGTTTAGGTATAACATAAGTCTTTATTTTCTTAAATTGATTAACAAAAGTAGGCACAAATCTCGGTTCATGTTGAATTTTACAACTTCTCAGTAAAATTTAAATATTTATAAATTACTATCTTACCCGTTCAATAATTTGCACGTTTACAACTCTCTATCTTAATTACATTTCAAGTTGTTTGTTGCCACCTTTTGAACCCATTATCTTCAATGTATACCTTGACATGTAGGGCATTAGATCTCTTTCTTAAAGAAATGGCTACATCAAAGGGTAAGAACATCATTGCATAAAACGACGTTAAGTCAAGTCATTATACAAGTTCAAATAGGGATGACAAAAATTTCGACCCCACGGGAGTCTCACTAGTTCAAATCGGGGATGAGAGAGAGATATTGTAAAAAAAATTGTGATCGAGTCGAGTTTGAGAATAATTTTTTATCCCCAATCTCCTATCTCCCAAAATAATTTGAAATTTGTTTTGTTAAATTACAATTGTATCAATAATATTTAATAAATGATTATATAAATTTATATTTTTTATTTTAGTTTATTAAGTCCTTTAAAAAGGTTTATAATTTTTTAATTTAATCAATTAGATCGTTCAGGTAATATGATTATATTTTTTTAAAATCCTAAATATATATATATATATAATATATATATATATATATATATATGAGCACTTAATAAGAGGAGTAAAATTATTCTGAAATATTTGCTGAAGTTGGTCTTTTTAAAACCTAAAAGATATAAAAATATTTAAAGATGAATCTTTCGTATTAGAAATTTATTAGAATCTACTATATCATAAAAGCCCATATCAAATCCTTAGTTTCCAAGAAATTTTTGCATAAAAGGGCTTTGGTATAGTATAAGTCTCTATTTTCTTAGATTGATTCACAAAATTAGCCGCAAATCTCGGCTTTTGTGTTGAATTTTATAACTTCTTAATAAAATTTAAATATTTACAAAGTCTCTATCTTATTGGTACAATAATTCGCACTTTAGGACTCTCTGTCTTCAATTACATTTCGAATTGTTTGTCTTTTGAACACATCATCTTCAATGTAATTCAATCTCTTTCCCAAAGTACAAGCTATATCAAAGGTAAAAACGTCATTGCATAATATGACATTAAGTCAACTAATGATACTACAAGTTCAACTGTTCAAGGGATGTAAATGCACATTTTTTTAATAGATACCACCTGTTGAAAATACTAAAAATGTGAGGAAGTTATGTAAAAGTAACTCAATAAAAATTGTCCTACACCTTTTAGTTCATTTTTTTTCTTTTATAATGTTATATATTACATGTATAATTTATTAATGTTATTATCATAAATTTATCAAGAGTCAATCTAATGATATTATTAAAAAATCTACTAATAATTTTTAGTGGATCTAATCTAACATCACTCATGAACATTTGTGCTCAATTAAAAGCAAATTTATTCTTATTTTAAAAAAATTTATCTCCACTTATTTATTATTAAAAGAACTTCAACCCTTTTCATTTATTTAGAAGGTAAGAATACCAACCATTTGGAAGTCGAGTGATTGACAAATTTTTACTTTATACTTTATCAAAATTATTTCCTTGGACTTGGACTATAAGTTAGCACAATGATATAAAATAATTAGCTAGAATTAGCATTAAAATATTTTTCACTACAATTTAGTTTACATATGAATACTATTTAAAAGAATTATATTTGAAAAAATTACCTGAGCTTGGTACACTCAGTACCGGTCAAATTACACTACGAGATCGAGAATATTCCTTCACATGCTCAGATAACATTGCCTGTTAATACTTGCGATGAATTATCTCTGACCAAAGGGGGTCGGGATCCAGGAGAATATGGTCGGATAGAGGACTCACCCCAGGTCTAGTGCAAAGGGTCATCTGAGGACATATAGAATAGGTAATGGGTTTCAACCTGATACTGGATTTGATAACCACCCACCACCCTATTTTCCATCATGGGCAAAAGTGGCCTTAAAAGCTGCTAGAACAGTTGATTCTCATGCCTATAAATTCCGACAATTTGAAGAACAAGGCGTGTACAATTGGAAATAAGGCGAAACTCTACCAAAATCTTACTACAAATTCAATTTTCTCCCTCTAAGCTTTACTGACTTAAGCATCGAAGATCATATGTTGGGAAGATCGGCTATTTCATTGATTGTTCCTGTGTTATAGTTGAAGCAAAATCCTCAAAAGATTCAAAGTAGAAATTTGTTGTTTGAGGTCTAAGAGAGGATATTTTCGGCATCAACAAATTAAACAAACAAAAGAATTACAATTATAAACAGTTGCAAAATCAGAAAACAAAAAGAAGAAAAAAGTTTTGGTATCAACCAACTATTAAGATTTGATGTCAATTTGATCATTTGTGATTTATAAAATACTTTAATTTTATTGTATTGAATAAATAATCAATTGAAATAATGGAGTATTTAGTAAATTATAATACTAAAATTATTGCGGGCTTATAAATTAAATACATATTCTAATAAATTTTAGTATTAAAGTATTGTAATAATTATGTATTAGATCGTTGTTATGATTTAATTATTTAGAGTCTGGGTGTCAACAATAAGATTAATCACTTGCTACAATTGCTATAGTGCACGAAGTATTTAGAATAATAATTTTTATGCTCTAAAATTTGTTTGAAAGAACAAAGTGTTTATTTTTTTTATTAAAAATTTAAAAATCTTGAATTTTGAGTAAGTTAATTATTTAAATATTTAAATATTTAAATCTGTTTATTTTATTTACCTAAAATTTAAATATAATTATTAAATTATTTTTATTTAAATAAAAAAGTATGAAAATCAACACTTATACATATGTGATATGTACCATTTTAAATTTACATGTCAAATAAATAATAAGATTTTTAAAATATATAAATATAATAATATTTATATGTTAATATAAATTTTTGATATAGTTCATTATATATGTTATAAAAAGGTAAATATATTTACAATAAGACACCAAAATATTAAAAATAATAACTATGTTAAAAAAAATAAAAAGAAATAAAAATTATACCTTAATTGAAAATTTTGATCAATAAATTTGAGGGAAAAGCAAAAAGTTCATATAAAAGAAAGCAATATGCGATTTTTTTGATTTTTTTTAAAGTGTTAAATTTTATTTATATAATAATATAAATAAATTAATTAGGTAATAATATTTTTGAGAAGTGATTTAATAAGATTATTCAGATTTTTAAAGTCCAGCCAAAAAATATAAAAATTATTTTTTTATTTTAAAAAATTATCTAAAAGTATCAATTAAGTTAAAAATAACACATTTTAATTACTTAAAATAGATAAATTCAATTAATTAGATATTAAGTGAAAAAGGCTCATAATTTACTCAATTTTTAACTTTTTCATTTCTAGTAGAATGTTTATAAAATTAAAAATAACTAAAATCAAGAATTAATTTATTATTTTGCTAAAGTTTAATAATTAAAATATAATTATCTAAAAAATATATTCTCAAAGTTTTTTTAAGTTGTAACTTTTAACTTATAAGTTATATCTAGAAAAATTAAAAGTAGAAAATAAAGTAGAATTTAAAACAGAAAACGGATTTAGAAATTAAGAAACAAAAATTTTTAGTCTACTGAATGATTTATATATATATATATATATATATATATATATATATATATATATAAACTGAAAATTTGAAGGTGTTTTGGTCAAAGTCAAAAAATTAGCAGTTGACTTATCTGGGTCAATCATTTAGTCATGTATTCAATTATGCTCACCCTCTAGAAGGATAATTCTTTTCATTTATTTATTCATATATTTATTCAAAGATTTGATGTTTCCAACAAATCAATTGCATTGAAGGTGTAAAATAATTTCAAAAAGTTAGTTACATTTTATAATTTTTTAATTATGGAAGTTCCAAAAAAAAAAAAAAAAAGAAAACAATTGGTTGTTGATGATTGTTGTTTTGCTGCTAAAGCCAAAATTGAGTCACTATTCCATATCACAATTGAATAGGAAATTAACCATAGTACATTTTTAATATTTAATTTAATTAGATTTTTAGTGCTAATAAATTATTATTAATTTCATCCCACAACTAACCAATGAGAGATAATTCTTTGAGATAAATTACATTTTTTAATATTATATTATTATATTTTAATAATGTTATTTTACAATAACATACTATCAAAGATAGAGTGAAAAAAATATTATAAATTATACATAACATTATTAAGGGGATGGAATTAACAACTTCTTAATTTTATATAATTTTTTATAAATTATTAGATTTATCTATTTCTAACAATTGAGATTAAATCTAATGTATATAATTAATACACAATAAAAATTTTATAATTAATGCACATATAAAATACAATCTTAACTATTAAAGTTTCAAAATCTAACGATTTATAAATGATGTAAAATATTTATGAAAATTAATAGATCATAAGTTCTTTCTTAATATTAATTGTCAAAAAGTTATTTATTATTTATTATTAGTGCAAAGGACTTACAACTCCTTTAAGTTTGACTTTTTGAATTAATTAGTTCTAATGATTTAAAAAAAAATCTATTAAAGTTATAATTTATTAAAATGATAATTATACCTTATCAATAATAGTTATGTAATAAAAATAAATATTAAATCTTTAAAATTTTAAAAAATATATTAATAAAAAATATAAATATAAACATTAATTTATAATTAATCCAGTATCCTTATGTATAAAAATATTATTTTCTAACATATTAATAATATAATATTTATTAATTATTATAAATTAGTATTTATTTATACTTTATTTTATTTATTTTAATAAATAATTAATGTGAAATTGTTAATATATTATAAAATAAAATTTATATTTTAATTATAATATATTGATAAATATTAATTATTAATAGATTATAAAATAATATATTATTATTATAATTTTAGTTAAAAATTTAAAAATATTTTTAATAAATTAAAATTTTAATAAATATTTTTAAAAATTATTAAAACTGTTTAATTCAATAAATTAAAATTTAAAGACTTGGAAGCCTTTTTACATTATATTGATATTATTATTATTATTATTATTATTAGGGGTTTTAACATGTACTTCCCTGAAGTTTGACCTTTTAACACTTAGAGAAATTGTTTACCTTAATTAATACATACCTCCCTTGACAGCATCCATCGCCATCCAAAATATTTGAAAATACATATTTGCCCTTTAGTGCCAAATTATGAAAAAGTACAAACAATTGAATTTGAATTTAATAATATTTTATAGGGGGTTATTGTTAACCATGGGCCCATAGAATTTCAAGTACAAACTTCACAAATTTTGTTTTTTGAATAGACGGTTGGATAGTATAATGGGTAAGCTTGTGTTATATACGTATGAGTGGGAAAAAAATGGGATAAAATGTTGCATAAAAGCCTTGACTTGTTATAGCCGTTGGAAACCAACGACTATATGTACCTGCACATGAAACATGTTAAACTTTCTGCAACTGTACACTTTTTTCAATCTTTTGCAAAGCCACACTTCACAATTGCATTTTCTCAAACAATAATCAAGCATCAAATAATCATCACATCCTTGCTTACAACACTAACACATCCTTCCATTTGCAATTACTTTCACCATTTTCAATGGCATCTACCAGTTCTTACAGAAAAGGAGATTCAAACAGTAGCAAGGCAAAGCAATGGAGGAAGGAAGTCAATGGAACAATTATAAAATTTCAAAACAAATATTACTTATGCAACAAAAGAGTTGTTGTAAAGATTTATGAATTTGCAGATAGCTCAAACGAGCTCTATTATTGCTGTAGATATGACCAATGCAGGTTTTTTTAGATTTTGGTGTCTAACAGAGGATGTTTTCGAAGGTAATGCATGGTTTAAAGGAAATGGCACACAACTAATGCTTGATAAGCTAGATCAGATTCAACACCAAATGAAACAAATGACAGTAATGCTTAAAGGTAGGGTGTGCAATAAAATCCAAATGGAATTTATGCTAAAATGTTGTTAATATCCAACATTGTAATATGCATGCTATCTGTTTACATTTTCTTTTCTAAATCCAACAACTAGACCATGCACCTAGAATATGTTATGGGTGCTATTTCAATGTACAATGGCAGAACCTGTTTCAATGTAGCATAACATAATTGATGCATTGATGCCTTAAATGTTAACACGGTATAATGTTACTTCATGTTATATAAACATCATATAAATCGATGTCAATGTGATGCATGAAACTCAATGGCAGTAATTAGCATGGCACAACAGTTGCAACAAGATCATCAATCCTACTAATATTGTATACAAGGTTAAGTCAATCAGAATCGAATTATCAAACATCAATAAACGCACATTGCTGCACAAGATAAACTTGTGAAATATCTAAAGCAAAAACTGAAACTAGCATACATTAAAGTAAACACATTTAATACAATATTGTATCTTCAGTAACTAATAGTATATGCATCAATAACATTTCATATCTAATAGTTTTGGGCATGCAAAATACATAGGCATTACACACCAAAATATCTACCCAAATAATGAAATGAATGCTTTACAAGACCATAAGCCCATGTAAATGGTCTCCGCGTGTAGATAAAGTAGATGATGCACCATCTGTCCCACCAGAGCAATAGATGTGGTATCATCTGTTATCTTAGCACAAAAACATCAAGTTGTCTATTTGTAATCTCTATTAATTTTCTATTGAACACAAAAAAAATGCTAGATTTCAGTTCTTCTTTTTGAGATGATATCAAATTTGGCTAATTTGCCTTGCAAATGGAAATAAATGGAGATGCTTTAGTGTTAAGTAAAATCAATCAGTATTGTACTCCATCAAATATGCAGTATTGATATAAGTAAAGTACCTGACCCTATGTCAGGTTGACTTTGTTCTTGTGTGCTTGAGGGTCCTACTTCAGTTACTTTTTTCACATAGGAAGCTTGTCAAATGAAGTGTATTGAGTAAGCTATATATGGAAATAAAATATAACATATTTATAGGCCAATTAACATGCAACAAATGCAAGGGATCACCTTTACAACACTTCTTGATCTCTTCCTTTTCTTCCTATACACTTTCCCACAAGTTCTCTTGTTGTGAGACCACTCAGAGCATACTGTGCACCTAATCGAACAACTCCTTTGCATCTTAGGATCTTCTCCAGGTTCTCTCTTTCTATTCTTCTTAGGTTGACTACTTTGTTTCTTTACTTTGGGAGGATCTAAGTTATTATCTAAAACCACGACCATCTAATCTCACTTGGCATAGGCTTAATGTGCTATTTATATGTCCTAAGATAGTAATCCCTAGTAAGGTAAGAGCTAACATATTTATAGTAGTCTTCTCTAATCTCATCAATGCATCTAAGTGCATAAACATATAGCAAACCCAAAATTTTCCACGCACCATAGTCACACTCTTTTGTCCCCAATTTAACAATATGACCATCATTGTTATCTACCAACACCTCATAAATATCTCTATCTTCAAACACAACATCCACATCTCTACTAAGTTCCTTGAGCTTGTTAATTTTGTTATTGACCATAGGTGGCAGAATCTCAATCCATTTTTTTGCTTGAATGTGCCTAATTAAGGCCAAGGTAACATATAATCAAAGAAAACATATAGATGATTAGAATTTGTATAAACAAGCATATAAGTAATTGAAAAATAAGGACAAAATTTCAGTTTGAGAACATAACATCTTGTGTATTAGTTTCATGGTCTTGATTTGAATTTTCTCACACATTTTGATGATAAGTAATCCTCTAAACTCATTTACCCAACTGTTGTAGGTTTCGCTCATGTTATTTGTAACATGTGATGACTTTACCCATGTATTGAAATTGCACATTCTCTAATTACCAACTGGAACTTCACACAGCCATTTATGAGCAGCAAGACTAACCGTTATGATTTCTTCTATATGCCTGTTGAATAGAGTTGTTGATCCACTCCTTGTAGCCTGCTGAAACAAGTTCTTCAAAACAACTCCTAGGAATTTTTGTTTAAAATTGGCATATATATGCCTACAACATAATCTTTTATCACTGTTAGGGAAAATTTTATCTAATGCATTCAACACCTCTTTTTGCCTATCTGTCATGAAGCATAAGCCAATGCCTCTATTTGTCCTAAGTTGTTCATAAAATTTCTCAAGAAAGTACTTCCATGAATATTGATTTTCGTTCTCTACCACACCAAAGGCCAAGGATATACCCTATAGTTTGCATCAATACTCACTGCCACAAGTAACACTCCTTTATATAGACCCCTAAAATGGCACCCATCTAAGCCAATGAATGGCTTACGTCTTTGAAAGAAGCCCCTTCTTTGTGCATCGTAACTAATGAACAATATTTTAAATCATGGGTTATCATCACCTGAAATTCATTATGTTTGCAAGTCAACTACACTTTTTGGATTGTTTTGTTGTATAGCAAGAACATATCTACTGAGCTTCTTATAGGTTGCCTTGTGATTTGTCCATAACAGTTCCAAAGCTTTTGTTTCTTGCTTTATACAATCTGATTGGGTGGCACATCACCTTAAATTTCCTCTTCAACTTATTGGCTATAATCTTAATGCCTATGTTTGGGTTTGCTCTGAATAAGTGTAGAAACTAGGCAGCAATCCAGCAAGATGTTGCTTCCCAATTGTCAAATATCCTCTTGCAAGAATGAGTTGGGTTGTATGTCTTAATTTGGAATGATAGTTTATCCCAACTTGGACTTGCATTTATCCTCTAAGTATGTCCTTCAACAGCATATTTACACGTTACTTGAGCCTTCTCATTTTTTAACCGCTGTAATCTAAACCCATTCTTCATGGCATATACTTGAAGAACTTTCCTAAAGTCGTATGCAGTGAAAAATATATGTCCTTTCTTCAGTTCAATCCTTCCATTTTCATCCATGTTATACTCAAAACCCTCACTGTTCCTTTCATATCTTGTGGTTGGACAATCACTGTTAAAGTCACTATCATCACTCACATCACTGTCATTACTATATTGATAGTTTTCCATAGCTGCATCACATCATCATCCCCATGAACAGCAAGCTCATTCTCTGAATCAGAAGCATAAAATCCATTATTTACTGCTTGCTTTGCCTTTTTCATTAGTCGCCTTTGGAAGATGCCTGTCACTTGGTGGTGCGACATTATAGTCTAAGTTAGTGTTTTGTGTTTGACTGGGTTGTACTTCTCCTAATGGTGCTATTGAGGTTCCAACATAATCAGCTACTTCATTATCACTAAAGCAAGGCATTGGACCATAAAGTTCAAACTGTTGAACACCAAGAATGCTGCCAATATGAGCAAGTCTTACACTGTTGTTTGGCATTATCCTCTCGGCAACAACTTCATCCAACTCATAGTCATTGTACACATTATCAAGGGCAAAATTATTTGAAGTCACGATCTCAGGTGAATTATGCTGAATTTCTGAAGGAAGCTGTTCAATTTCATTAATTGGTTGACTTGCTACTGTAAGTATCTTGTTGTGCCCTTTATCATCTAACTCTTTGAATGTTGTAATCAAGTCTCCATCACTCTTTATATGAGGCCTATCCTTGGTCCAAGGAAACTCCACCTCGAAAGTGTCACAACCTAAATCATTTAATTGAATTTTTTAGCCTAGTGCAAGCTGTATATCATCCCACAATTGCACCAAATTGTAGGATTCTAGAGCAACCTTAGCAATCTCATGTACTTCATTATATATGTTGCAAAGAACGTCAAATATTTTTATTCTGCACCAAAGAAATATACATTAAGCACATGAGCAATTACATACTGACTATAGTACTTTCTCAAATTCAATGTAATTCAAACAAGAATAAAAATTGATATAAGCATATTGTATATGAGATGTATACGGCCAATGAAAGGGTGAAAAATAGCCATTAGATTCAAATTCAGGTCATAACACATGTGCCATAGTATTTTCTTAAATTCAATGTAGTTCAAACAAGAATTAAAATTGATATATGCACACTGTATATGAGATATATACAATCAAGTGCAAGAAATGGCCATTAGATTCAAACCTAGGGCATAATATATGAGTAATAATATTTTCTCAAATACACAATGAAGTTTAGATGAATAAAAATTGTTCTGTGCACATGGTATATGAGATACATACAACCACTTTATGCAAGAAATGGCCATCAGTTTCAAGTTCAAGAGCACAAAATTGAAACAACAATATTTTCTCAAACACACACTGCATTGTAGACAAGAATGACAACTAGAATCTATACACTCTCAAATAAGCACTTAATGATCAATACAAATAAACCTCAAATCATGTTTTAGATTCTTTAAGTTCATAACATAAATTCCTCTTTTACAAACCATAAGTTAAAAAAAAAGAAAATACAAGGTATGTGTTGAAATCCGTATGTTCATCATAAAAATCTCAAACTACTCACAGAAAACATTTTATAGTTCTTCAAATAAAGCACTATACACATTTGGTAGTATTCTATTCAAGTTAAATGAGATTTATGCAGGTTTTAGCCAACAGAAAAAAAAATAGTTTATGACTTTCACTATCAGCTCAATATTGCTTAGCAATTTCATAAGAAATATTATCAAATGCTTAGTTAAAACACCACAATATGGTCATCAAATATAATCCTTTCACTTTAACACAAATATATTGTTAGACCCGAGCCCGTTACCCCCAAATTGCATTCTACAACATGGCAACAGAGCAAACAAAGTAAAACAAAACTCAAATCCACCATTACAAGTGCTACATCATCAAGTATTCATTCATACCCATATATATAAGAATAGGAAAATGCGTATATGAAGAAAATTTTGACATACATACAACAATCGATTAGTGCATTTACCTACTTCAATTGAAGCTACACTTCTATTCAAGAAGTCCCTAAGCTTGATTAAGGCTTTTTCGAGTCTCAATTTGGGATGATTCAACTCAAACCCATCAAAGAATTTATTTTCTCTCACTGGATATATAGTTATATAGCTAACAAATGGCGTGAAAATAGCCTCAACTTCCCTCCATCCCTCAACCCATACATCCATCTGGCAAGCAATTTGATTGATTTGATTTGTTATGATGTAGAAATCTGACAATGACACTGTTTTTTGGTTTTTTGATTTGGGTTACGAAGCTAAGATAGCTTCTCCGTGTTTTTCTTTCTCTTTTGTCAATATCAAAGTGAGAAACCAAGTATCAAAAAAGGGAATTCTTCGTGACTTTACCATAATACCCCTTAATATAATGTCAGTTAGACGGCAATGGATGCTGTTAGGGGAGGTATGTGTTAATTAAGATAAACAATCTCTGTAGATGTTAAAAGGCCAAATCTCAGAGGAGGTATGTGTTAAAACCCCTTATTATTATTATGAAGTTTGATATCTCTATTTGGATTATTAATTATGAACTATTATTGAAGAGATATTTTTGACTATCGAGAAGTCGTATAATCTAGAAGATAACAAAATTATAGTCACAACGTGTAACACGAGGCATTGCAGAAAAAGTCTAATGGAAAATTTAAGATGGGGGCCCCACCTAAAAGCAATTCATCCCTAGTCTCTTAACAGATTGATTATTGTTTACAAAATAATCTCGTATATAGGACACAAATTAAATATTAATTTAACATATTTAAAGTAAAAAGAAAAA
Organism: Melia azedarach; assembly: GCA_028052125.1. NCBI lineage: Eukaryota > Viridiplantae > Streptophyta > Magnoliopsida > Sapindales > Meliaceae > Melia > Melia azedarach. The sequence goes on along the minus strand of CM051398.1, from coordinate 14,607,751 downwards.
TATGAATAATAAACAAAAATATATTTATGTGAAATTGTATTTAATAAATAATTATATTTGTGTTTAAAATTTTGATTAACCAATCTGTTTAAGATAAAATTAATTAAATAAATAATCAGACTATATGTCGATTCGTTTATAATCTGAACCTATTTAAAACTAGTTTAACTTGATTTATTTATTTAATTAAATGAATAAATTACAAATTTAATTTGTGTTTCTTGTTTATTAGTGATGTACATAGATTTTAATTTTGCTTTTTTTTTTTGTTTTTTAGGTGATAGTAAATTTAGCTACGATATTAAGTAAAATTATATATTGAAATTTAAAAGTGATTTTTTATTTAAAAGTGTTAAATGTGTTAATAATGTTTAATGGTGTTAGATGGATGAATCATATTTATTCATATCACAACATAAATATGATATGTTTAATTAAATATATCCACTATATCGTGAGATGTCACAATATAAATATAATCTACTTATTAATCGTATCAAATGTTTAATAAATAGATAGTATATATATTTTAAATCCTAATTTAATTAATAAAAAGGATCGGATTTATGTTAACTAAGAATTTTTTTTTATATCTGTGAATACAAACACAATAACACAAATTTTCAACCCTACTTTTTTTCTTTTAAGATATGGTTAAATATTTTAGGTCATTTTGTAATATATATATATATTTTGATATTATATATTATATATATATATAATATTAAAAAGGGATATTGTAATATACCCCCAATTTTTGAAAAAAAAGTAAATACCCTCTTAGATTTTTAAAGAATATTAAATATCCTCTTGATTTTTGAGAAAATAGGAAGACACCTCCAAGTGTTTTAAGAAAATAAGAATATACATCGTGGGACTAAGCTTTCATTAGTTTGATCTATTAGAAAAGTATCATTTTAATACCTAAATTTTACTAAATTAACAAAACTGAATATATTTTGCTCATTATGAACTATCTAGTCCTTATTTCTAATATTTTTGAGGCTAAAGTGTTAAGCATAAAAAATTATTTTATTTAATTATTTTTAAAAATTTAGAAATAAAAATATTATTTATTCAAAATTTATTTTACTTTTATTGACACAATAATAAATTTAATTAACTTATTATAATTTATTATTCTCTTTTATCATAAAATACTTATGTAGATTTAGCCAATTTATTTAAATATTTTTATACACATATTCTCCTGACTTTTGAAAAATATTAAATTCTTTATTCAAGTTAAAATACTAAAAATAAGCAGAAAAAACATAAATAATTATTTGAGAAGAAAAAAATGGGTTATGTATATTTATAGTATATTAAGAATTTTTTTAAATAAAATAAAATAAATAAATTATAATATATGAATTAAATTTAGTATTATGTAAATACTTAAAAATTCATATCTTATTTTGTAATAAATACTAAAAAAGTTAGAAAAAAGAAGGTTAGTAGCATTATAGTATATAATTTTATCTAAATTAATTTTAATTTGACTAAATAATATTTTTATTTCTAATATTTTTGAAAAATAATAAAATAAAATTGTTTAAGTTTAACATTTTAGTCCTAAATATATTAAAAATAAAGATTGGATTGTCAATAATAAACAAAGTATATTCAATTTTGTTAATTTAGTGAAGTTTAGGTATTAATTAGATAATATTTTAACCGGTCAAAATAATAAAAGTTTAAGTCACCAAAAGTATCTTCTTATTTTTTAAAAAGTTAAGACAATATCTAACTCTCTCTAAAAATTTAAAAGATATTTACTCTTTTCATAAAAGTTAATGGGGTATATTACAATATTCTTATTAAAAATGTGAGAGTTTAGATGAACATTGTTACAATGCATCTCATAAATTTATTCATATAAATTGTGAAATTTCTACCTTTAAGCGAAGTGAATTTTACCCAAACTTTGTCTCTCCAACTTATACCCTCCATTTCGAGAACACGAGTTTTATACCCCTTAGTCATGTTTGCTAGAGGCCTTTTTAAATATAGTTAACTCGTGAGTTTTATGTCTTTTTCTTTTTTCTTTTAGTCAAATATACCCAATTCGGGCAAAATGCCACTGATACAGTGCTACACAGAACGTAACAAATGAGGCATCAAACAAACTGGGATACATTTCATGTCTCCTCAACCTTAATGATTTGATCCCTTCCTAAAAGTCAAGGTGTTTTGGTCAAAGTCAAGAAAATTTAGTTGACTTTGTTAATGCAATCATCATACCCATCTTTTTATAATATATATATATTAGTTGGAAGTGAGAATATGACTACGCAGTTAATTTAAATCCAAAACAAGCTATTTAATTAATACTTGTAGAATTAAATAAGCAAAGATTAGTGACATATATTAAATGTCAAGAAGCATAAGCAAAGAATATGCCCAAGGCCAAATCAACTCAAACTTATTCTTTCTTGTTAAACAATCTAGATTTAAACTTGACCCTACATATAGAACGTGCTGAAATCAAACTTTATTTATTGAAGTTCGGATCAGACCAAGCCCAGGCCAAATCCAATTAACTAGGCTTTAAAGAATTCCAAGCCAAGTTCGAACCAGGCGGGTAAAATTCGGCCGAAAGCCGAAAAAAAAAAATCATTAATAGTATTCCTGACTTTTAAAACTTGAAGGCTTGACCCGCCCGAAAATATTGAATCTGACCCTAGTTGAGCCTAATTTATGATAAATAAATTCAGACATCTAGCCCGAACCCGATTTTTTGTCGAGCCTATTCCAACTTCCTTCATTGCTTGGAATCAATTTCCACCTGTTATAGGTGTTATAGGGAAAGATAAAACTACATTGGTTTGCTAAAACATGGTAGTTCATATGTAACCTTCTTCATTTCGAAAGCACACCTGGAAATGGTTTGTCTCTCCACATAAACACACAGTTTTCGGGCTTCTATGTAATGAAGAAACACTCGAGGAAGTAATGGTCTAAACGATGCATGGAGCTTCACTTTGATCAGTCCTCGGCATGATAATAGGGCAGCGGCCAGGCCATTTGGAGTCAATCCCACCAAATGTAAGATAGTTATGTTCTGCAGGTGCTTGATACTAGCTAGTGCTATGAGTCCAGCATCTGTTACTGAACAATAGGATAAGTTTATCTGCAGCATAATAAATAAAGCAATGTTATGTTATCAGCTTGAAATCACCCTATGATTCTGCAACCTATAGAAACGGAAGCGAGAGTACCTGTTTCAAGTTTTGGGAATTTTGAGCAAGTGGAAGCATTCCATTATCATTTATATTGAAGCATTTCTTGATGTCTAGGATTGCTAGTTGCTTACATCCCATGGCAATGGCTGATAGACCAACTGATGAGACACAAGAGCAACCTCGAATTTCTAGTACTTTCAACCTTGAACATTTTGACAATGATATTAAGGAGGCATCTGTAACTCTTTCATTATAAGCTATATTGATCATTTCCAGGGAAGGACAATCATGGGAAACTGCCGCAATGCCGATGTCTGTTATTCCCGAGCACCTACATAAATAGTAGTGATTAGATCATTACAAGGAAGGAACATTGTCACTGCTAATGTAGTAGTGCAGTAAACAGAGATCTCTTTCCTTTTAAAAACGTTCCTATTTGCTCTCCTATTGAAACCTCTCTGTACTAATGAGAGCATAAATTCATAGGTTCTTTATCACTGTTCATGTAGAATCGAATGCTATAGACTGATCTGCAGGCAATATTTCTCAAATCAAATGATAATTGAAAAACCCACTACTCATGGTAAACATTTCTTACCATGAAGACATGCAATCTGCGGAGGAGAAAAGAAACGAACCTGTACAAATCAAGCTCCTTAAGCTTTGAACAACCACTTCCAACATGTTTGAGTCCATCGTCAGTTATATTTGAACAAATCCCTAGTTTTAAACTTTGAAGTTTGAAGCATCTTGATATGGACTTTAGACCTGCATAGATATTGTGTAAATCATTTCTGTAACTTTTAATTCATACAGAAGAAATCTTAGGATCAAGGTAAAACCTTCATCATCAACTTCATTATCTGTAATGTCCAATTCCTCCAAATATTGACAGCGCTGTCCAATCAACACAAAGGCTTCTTTTGAAACCAAGCTACAGCACTCCATTTTGAGAGAAGTGAGTGAGGTGCAAGAATTTGTAATGCTTATCAATCGAGGAGTATGTTATCTTACGACAACATGTGATGTCTAACTTCCTCAATTGTTTATGAGATTGCACAACAAAAGAGAGCTCCTCATCTGTTACTCCCGAACACTTACTCAAACTCAATTCCTTGAGAGAAGCATGCCAATGTCCAATGGCTTTTATCCCAGAACAACTAACTGAACAATCATTCAACTTAATGGATTGTAACATTGAGAAATTATGCAGACATATTGAGAGATCATTAGTGACCTGAACAATCATAAAAGATGCACCAAATGAGATGAAGAAAGATATAATTACTAGGGAATTTAACCCAAGAGGCCTCATACTTACCCAAAACCCATATGCTAATGCAAGATGCTGCAGGCAATCAGCACCTTTTATTAGAGAGGACAAACCAACATGACTGATATTCTGACACTTTGACATGTCAAGAGCCTGGAAAAAGTTTGAAGCTAAAATTGAATATCTTTTACACAAAAAGAAAAAAGAAAAATTTATGCAATTTGAACTAAAACAGGGCTAAGTATGACACAGCAGAATATCATTCAAAATTTCCAGTTTCTTAATTTTTAATTTATGAAAAAAAGATGTACCTTTAGAGACTTGCAACTGTGCTCAAGTGATGCAAGGCCATCATCATCAATACCATGGCATCCCTCAAGAATTAATTCTTCAAGATGTTGTAATTGCAGGACAGATGGGAGACATTTCTCAGTTATCTACAATGTGAAAACATAAAAAAATTTCATATTCCAATTTCTCCTAGCTTTGGGAAACAAAATAAACTTGAATTGTTGACTTGATAATTTAAAATATGTAGGTTTATAAGGCCTGGTATACTGCAATTCATAGATCAATTAGACATACTTAAGCACAACTGTTTATGACATTCTAACCCCGTAATCTTAACCTACATGAAATTTTCTTCCTACCACGGCACACAAAAATTAAATTTTCTCTTCTTATATCTTATAGACTTAGAGATCAAATTTAAATCAATAACACTGTGTCTGATATATTGTCACTGGGTTTTTTTTGTGCAAAGAAAATAAGTTCAAAGAAGATTCTCAATGTGTGTGGTGGGTTTGGTACTAGGTTGCTGCTAGCATTCCTTGACAATCAACGTTTTGACCAACAGTTGGTCAATGACCATTTACTCCACTATCTAAAACCATGACCTCAACACCAAAAAGAAATGATAACACTAATTCAGAGAGCACAATATTCAATTATATGAATCATTTCAGCAACTTTTGGGGAAGCTATCCAGATAATCTATTTTTCTACCAATGTCCACGAAGAAATTAATGCCAAAAAATCCAGACTGCAGATACAGAACTTGATCAAGGCAGCCAATTCTGGAAACAACAAGTTTATAGTACATCCTTAAGAACTGGGTACCCGAAATCATTCATATCAACTTAAATCCCAATTTTACAACTTAACCCTAGTGAAAGTTAGTCTAAAAAAGAAACTGAAAACAGGGTGGCATATATCAGACTGCAAAAAATAGACCAATCAAATGCAGAAATTAATTCCAGAAAGCAAAATTAATTCATTTTAAGGAAGAAAAAGGTAAACTCTGCACCTTTATTGAAACAAACAAATGACATCAGATTGCAATTAGAGTGCTAGACCACTTATGGGAACAACAAACATGTCCTACACAATGTATGCATCAAATAAGAAAGCATCGCTAACACGCATATGCATATGCAGAGAAAAATGTGGGAAAAGATATATATAGATATACGCACAAAGTATTGAAGTGACCTGGGTTTTCCATTTCCTCCAAACATCAAACAGGAAAACAAGCAACAACAAAACCCAAAAGAAAAAAAGAAATGGCTGAATGTTATATACCGGTAAGTAAGAGAGATCCAAGCTTCTAATCTCTTTACACTTCAAAGCAATCAACTCCACCCCAAAATCACTAACACGAACGCACCACTTCAAGCAAAGTAACCTCAACTTTCTGCAGCAAGCAGCTATGCGTCCAATCCCCATATCAGTTATGGACTTACACCTCGCCAACCACAATTTCTCCAGATTCTTAGCCTCTGCAATCGCTGCAGCAGCCATGTCACTCAACTCTGTCCAGTTAGACAAGTCAATCTCAATCAAACAGTGACAATTCATAAGCAAACTTGATAACCCAACTTTTGTGAAGAACCTTGATCTCGAAAGGTTTATGCTACGCAAAGTGGACTTCCATGTGGATGATATAATAATGTTCAATACATTATCATCAGGGCGTGGAAAAAGAGAGAGATCGAGCTGTGAAATAAAAGGGTATCTACAGCTGATTCTTGATAGTAGTTCCGTGCACAATGGCTTGAGGTTTCTGCGATGGCGAGACTCAATGGAGTAAAACGTTTTGCAAGTTAGAGAGAAAGATTTTCTCGCAAATGGTTCATCGTTAAGATGGTCGAGAATCATGAAAATGATTTCATCTGCGAGAAAATCAAAAGGGTTGGTTTTATTCATTGGGTGATGAGAAGACAATGTGAAGAAGATTTTGTTCGACTGAAATGGGAATTTCTGGTGGAAAGATTTAAAGATTGTGATAGAAGTTTAACTGTTAACAGAAAACATTGAATCATTCAAGAAGACGACTTGTATGTCAAATTATAGTACTAGACTTGGATTTATTAATTGATAATCTCATCATTTTCTTTTATTTTCTTGTTTTCTCAATGACCAAACAGACCTCGTACTTTCTGCCAACATGCAGTTATGTGTATAAATTCGATTTTGGGTTATATGGTAAATGGACATTTTTGTCCTTGTTGCTTTTCAGAAACATACACCGGTTTCTAATAATATTTTGGGACCATATTATGTAAATGGTATAATTTGTCACGATACGAGGATACTTTCGTGATTTTACCTAAAAATAGACGTTGCAGCGATAAAACCGATGACAGCTTGACCAGGAAATGGGGGTATTATGGGAAATGGAAAGAATATGAACTGTGAGTTGCTAACAATACAATGGGACAAAAGTAGAAACGATGTCATTCGGGGAAGAAACATTTGAGGAAGGACAGATTCCAAGTGCACATGGTACGGCTTATTTTTATGGGCTAATAACAATTTAGCTCCTAACCGTTTCTTAAACAACATTGTAGGACATAATATTATCAATATTAACAATTTAGTCCTAACAAGTAACAAAACTTTAGTAAAATTGAAAACAACACAGTTTGAAGAAATAAATAAATAATATGTAACTTAAATCTTTAATTGATCTGTTAAATTATTATAAATATAATTTTTATTTTTAAAATATATTAAAATAATAAAGTAAGAATAAATTTTTAATTACAATAATAATCTGTCTTTATCATCCACAATTAAAATATTAAAATTAGAAATTTTTGTTTAAATTTATTATTTCGATAAAATTTTAAAAAAATATTATTGTTCAAATAAATGCTAAAATCAAGTCAAGACAAACTTAAATAATTATTTACGAGTAAAAAGAAGAGATTTAGGAGCATTACATTTAAGTTAAGAAAAGTAAGAAAGGTATTTATCTATTCTTTTTAAGCTTCAAGTATTTGTACACCCTTAACTAAGAGGGTATCTGTTATTTTTCAAAATTTATAGGTTAAAAATAACTTAAGTTAGGGGTTGATTGTTGAAATTATTAAACTATATTGTAATGTATTATTTTAATAAAATTTAGAGAAAATTTTTAAAGAATATGTAATAGGTTTATTAGATAAGACCGTCGAAGCTAAGGAATTAATTACAAATTGTTATCGCTGCTTTTCCAAGTGCTGACATTGATGTTGAAAGTTTTCATTAGATTTTTGAGAGGGAAAAGTTCTTTTTCAGTCACTTTTGTTTTGAGAAATATCACTTCAGTTTATTAATTTCTTATATTAGTCACATAAATAAGTCCACATATTATTTCCCATATTATCGCCTTTAAGAATTTTTTTTTTTTGAATTTGAAATCTTAAGTGGACCTGAGCCTGAGCCTGGACTTACTAAATTCGCCTAGACTGGGTCTGGCATTCACAACCCGGCCCGGCCCAAGTGTTTTTCCAAGCCTAGATTTATTACTTTGCCAAAGCTAGGTTGGATGAATGATTCAATTTCCATAGCCGGCATTTCTTAAAATATTATTTTGTATAATTTAAGATTTAATTAACTATAATAGTTATTATTATTATCATTATCATTATAATAATAATAATTATTATTATTATTTTTATTGTTAATTTTCCGAAACTCAGCAGTTAAATTATAAAATTTACGTGTTGCTTAATATTTTATTCTATTTTAAAATTCTAACTATATCTTTAAACCTAACATAATAATATTGTTAAATAATTCTTCTTTCTAAAACACAAACTGTCCTGTTCGTCATTTTCTTTTTTTATTTTCTAAGAGAAACCATATTATTAATGAATTCTAATTACTATCAATTCCTTCTTCCAAAAAAAAATATATATTAACTCTGTACCCTTGACTTATTGATACTTGAAAATAAATTTAGGACTGATCCCAAGCCAAAGCTCCAAAATTTTGTTATTTTGTCTAAATAATGTATAAACTTGAGTGAACTAAAATCAATACTCTTTAAGCACAAATTGTGAGTTGTAATGTGATAAGATAATAGTAGGCTTAGATTCGACTGAAATCAATGTAATGTTCTTATTCAAACCTATTAGAAAGATTTTAAAATCTGAAGATCTATTATATAATTAGACTATTTCTAATTAATATAGAAGAGAAGGAGAAACAACAAAGATCGGCTAATTCTTGTTTAGAGTGAGGTTTCGCCAAACCCTTAAGCATCATTGAGAAGGATAAGAGCTACTGCTAGTTGTGAAAGGTATAAATCATGTAGCTTTCTTCTTGGCAAGCTTTTTCTTTTGGGACTTTGACAAAACAGTTTGAAATCCATCGTGACGCAGGCGGAATAGCAAGTGGGATAAAAGTACTTTATCGAACACCGAATCTCATTCGATTCTTTGATGTAATGGGTTAGATAAACGTTTTAACATACATGATTAGATGTCATTTTAACCCTAACAGCTTGAAACACGAGTGTCAAGATAATAATCTCATAAGGAATAAAATTAAAGGAGAATATTTTATTGAATAAAAAGATTGTTTAAAACAATAACATATGCTCTCTATATATAATAAAAGAAATCTAGTGTTATAACTTACAAGTTAACTCATATAAGAAAATATAACTTCTACCTAAATAAAAAAATTAAGAATTAAATAACAAATTGAATTGACAAGAATAAAAGACTTCCTGAACTAATTAAATTATAAATTTGTCCTACATCATATTCCTCCCTTCTAAAAGAAAACTCGGATGAAATTTGTAGTATAACAATAAATCATCTTGTGACTTAAATTAGTAGCACTTCCCTGCAAACTTTTTTGAAACTCGAAAGTATCAAAAATTTATTTTCTTTTTGTGCTTGTTAGTATTTCTTCTAAAATATGTGTACTTGTAATAACAAACTACTTTTAAATTTCTCATAACTCTTTTCAAACTTTGTTCGATGTGTTCACCAACTAAATTTATCTTTACAGCTAAATTTTCTTCAAGGATAACCTTTTCGTCTTGGATATGAATAGGTGGAATCATGTTTGATGATAGGTGGATCTTCGATTTGAATTTTTTGTACATGCTCAATCACATTATCTATTTTCAAATTAAGGTCACGTGAGACATTTTCTTGTATAATTTTTGGCACGTTTTCAATTTTCTTTCCAAGCACATCTTTAGCCACTATCTCATGGTCAACTTTAGTCATATTATCAAATATCTTGTTAGCTATATTATCAACAACATTTCTAATAACTCTATCAAATTCAAGCTTTAGTTGTTCTTCGATTCCTTTGGCTAAAAGGATAGCATATGGTAATATATGGATAATATACGATGGCATTCGAACTTTTATATCGACATTGAGCTCTACCATAAATCTCTCAATTAAAAGCTCTCAACTCTCATAAAAAAAAAAGAATGTCTATAAAAATTCTCAAACTCTATAGTATAAGAATGAACAGATTTCATACTTTGACATGTCAAACAATATTCAAGAGGAATGAATTGTGACCTCATCAATCGCTTTATCTGATCCCATAATCGAATTTTGTCTTCTCAGCTCGCAAGTCTAGTCGTTTGTAACATATTCCACCAATATGATGCATTCCTTTTTAACAAAAAAAAAAGTTACAAATTGAACTCGTTTATCATTAGGTATCCTTTCAACTTGAAATAATTCTTCAACATCTTTTAGCCAAAACAAAAATAATTTAGGACTGCATTTTCCATCAAATAGCAATGCATCTTGCATAATATAATAGACCATGGTTGAAAACTTTTTTTTGTTTATTTTTCTTCTTTTGGTGAAAAGATGTATTGATGGATGTGATTATGTTTAGTGGTTCAGGAAAGCTCTATCTGGTATAGAGGCAGGCTCTGATACCAATTGATGTAGGCAGGATAGCGAGGTGGGATAAAAGCATGTCGAAATCTAAATATCGTTCGGTTCTTTGACGCAGTGAGTTAGATAAACGCTTTAACGAACGAGATTAGATGTCGTTCTAATTCTAACGACTCGAAACATGAGTGTCAAGATAATAATCTCATAAGGGATAAAATCAAAGGGGAATATTTTATTGAATGAAAAAATTGTTTAAAATAATAACACAGACTCTCTATATATACTAGAGAAAACCTAGTATTACAAGTTAATTCAAATAACAAAATGTAACTTCTACCTAAATAAGAAAACTAAGAATTAAATAATAAATTAAATTAGCAAAAATAAAAAACTTCTTAAACTAATTAAATTCTAAAATTGTCCTACATCACATCCTCTACAAGAGGATTTATCATAATTGTACTAACTTGCTATAGTTCCTTTTGAAATAGAGAATTTGGAGAAGAAACATGAGAGTTTGGTTGATCTATAAGTTAGGGTAGCTCATATTAAAAGAAGTTTGAGTATGTGTCATCAACTTTGTTTGTCCGTAGGAAAAAGTAGGCAATATAGCCTCTTCAAGACTAGGGTATGTATCCAAGTATGCAGGAAGGTCTTTCTTAAACGTCTTGTATTCCTCTTACACATTTACCTCGTCTTCAATTATAGACTCTATGTTTTTATCTGAAGATTATGTAGAAGTGTTGCTTACTATTGGAATATTTGTAGCTGAAGTCATTACTAGTTTATGAGACTCTGTCTCCCATTTTGTGTTTGAAGTATTCTCCTTATGATCATTCGCGATTGTCTCAATAACTAAAATTACATTTGATAGTCCTCGAGCCTTTAAATCCTTGGTCAATGAAGTATTCTCCTTCTATTTAGCTACGCTCAGTTCAGTGGTTGAGATTGCTTTCGGTAGTTCTTGAGAGTCTGAATTGTCCTTTGGTAGTTTTTGAGAGCTTGAATCATCCTTTGGCAGTTCTTGAGAACCTGAATTGTCATTTGTTGTGGCTTTTTCTTTCTAAGATAAGGATGACTAATGTTTTTCAACTAGTTGAAAGACTTGCTTTTTTGTATTTTCCATATTCAATTGTTCCATCTTCATCTATTATTAAACTTTGGTAAGTATTGTTAAGCTTACAAAATTTATGAGTATACAGTTTTAATGTAAAATAAAAAAAATAGTAAAGATACCTCTTGATGCTGTTAAAATATATTTGTTGAAAGTTTCCTTCACCAATGGTTTTTAAACCAATCATCTTTAGTACATGTTAAAAAGAAAAAATTGGTTTTGGCGAAAATTGGTTTTTTTTTTTCTATAGTACACTGTTAAAAGAAAAATTCTTTTTCTATCTCTTAGGATTTTTACCCTTTTTATTTCTTTTATACGACTTCTATTTTAATTAAAATAAAATTAATTAATTAATAATATTTATTAATAAATTAAATTTGTAAAACAACTTCTAGCATAAGTATAATTCTAATTAATTCAAAATGAATATTTAAAAGAAATGATAAAGGGAATAAATATCTCTATAAAAATTTATCTATTTAATTTATCAAATTAAATTATTTAGATATTAGGAAAGATATTTTTCTTAAAATATCTTACTAATTAATTATTCTTAAGTAAATAATTAAATCCAAATTAAAATATGTATTCTAGAAATTTATTTTTTGAACATATAAATATTTAGTGTAATAATTTTATCTACTGTATTATTTACTGATCTAAGAGGTGGTATTGGAGACCTATAGATCTACAATTTCAAACTCCAATAAATTTAAATAATTAATTAATCCAATTTATTAATTTCTATATTATTTCACTAAAAATCTGGAATTGAAATCTTGAAAATATAGATATATTTTACTCAGAAAACTTCGAGTAGTCTATTGATATAATCACTATATGCAATTCAATCCTCCATAAATAATCCATAATTAGAGTTAAGTCAATTTTTTGTTTTATCTCTCTAATGACATCTTTATCCTTAAATTCCATTAATTTTTCACTGAACAATTAGTTTATAAATCAGTTATAAATTGAACACTCAAACTGTTTAATTCTAGAATTAACACTTAAGGGAACCATCTTTCTGATTTCTAATAGGAAGGAATGGATTCCATATATGTACGTTACATTCCTAGTTATTTACCTATTAAATCTCTAAAATACAAATATTGAGTTTGTTCTTAGAACAAACCTTAGCAAGTAACTTAAAAGACTCAATAACATAAATAGGAGTTTATAACTATTCAAGATTAAGATTGATCTGCACATTATCATATATTAATATTTTTTAAATTCTCAGTTAGTAATAAAATTTATATAAGAATTCAAATTATGTATAGTCCAGTTCTATATAATCATATTATATAAAATGTCTTCACTATAATGTCACTACATTGACAATTCAGATAAAACTATTATATTCTTAATGTTAGTGGACCATACTAATAATATTTAATTAAAGAATTAAAGTTTAATTAATTTATTATAGAATATTTTAATTTATTATTTATAATCTTAATCTTCTTGTATATATAACAATTATATATACTAAGATTATAGTTATACAAATAAACTAAAATTTTTTTGATATTAAATTAAACATAATTTTTTTTTATATATAACATTTATATATATTAAGATTATGATTATATAAATAAAGTAGAATTTTTTTTATATTAAATATAAATATAATTAAGTATAAAAAAATAACAATTTTATTTATTCTAAAAATATACAAATTAAGGTATTATTCCTTAACACGCGCTTCTACAGTTGAAAACCAAGTGTCCAAAACTATGACAACCCTCACATCTAGCCGGTAGATTTTCATAATCAGGAAGCCATAATTCGGAAGCTCCACCATAAGAAAATCTGGAAGATGACTAGATAAATCCACTTCGACTAGAATGCCACGCAATATCCATACTTTTTCTATTTTGTCGCCTGGTCAAATTGGAGTGGAATCCCAGCCCCGCGTGCAATCGTCATGAGAATCCTAGGATGCCAGTATTCCATTGCGCATGTGATTGGATCTTAGGGTCATAGGGATCAAAGTTTGGCTGCCACTGTTAAAGTCTGAAAACCCCCAGCGGAATTGAACATGTGCCTCCACTCCAAGCCTTGAGTATATCATTTTCCTCCTGAAAATGGATTTCGAAAAAACACTGGAGAAGGGTTCTAACTTCCTCTACTTTCATCAGTTTGGATCCTGCTCGTAAGACAATACGACCAATAAGATTGGTTTTGCAAGACTCAAGTTCTTTTTGGTAAAGTTCAGGTTCGATCCGGACTATCCTCATATCTCCGTGCTGAAGAGGCAAAGGTAATTGATGGGTATGTTGGATAAGATCATTGGATTTAGATAATAGAGAAGCGAAAGTCGGCTTCTTTTGTGTGGTGTTCTCCGACCGTAGGGATGAAGGTTGTTGTTGATCCTTGCATTTCAATTACCTTCTGAAGAGGCAAAGGTAATCCAGAAGTGATGCAATTTCTGCCAAACAGTCAGCCATAGCTGATACAAAGCCACTTTGGGACGAGATCAGCAGAATAGGGACTCTCTGCTTCCCTTTGGCATTTTTACAAAAGTATCATCTACTATGGAAAGTATAGTGAAGTAAATGTACGGTGGTGGGTTATGGTGGGAGAATTGAAAGTGGTGGGGGGTGGACAGTGTTGGTGTCGGGGTTGTGGAGGGGCTGCAGGGAGCTGATTGGCTTGAGTTACTGTAGCACTTTCGTTTGGAGACGAAGCTACTGTAGCTTCGATCGAAAGAAATCTCTTAATTAGATATTTTTAGCCTTTTTACTAAGTGCTCGACCAAAAAGTCAATTAATCTCTTTTTTAATTATCAAATATACAAAAGATTAGTCAAGGATGTTTTGTCCACACAAAATATAATTATTTCCTTTCCTTAACTAATTCTTTATCCAAACTAAATAGAGGATGACAATAATATTTTAATCTCCTGTTCCATTTCTATTCCCTTTTCCTTACCTTTCCTTATTGCTTTTCATGCTTAATTTGAATCAATTAACATGCCCTTATTGTAAGTTTATCCCTTTTGATTAATTAATTATTGAGAAATAGCCCTAATTTGAATAAGTAAATTTTTCTTATTGAGTTTATCTCTTTAGACTAATTAATTACTGGAATTTTTTTCAAAATAACCCTAATTTGAACCCAGTTTACACAAATAACCACATTTCTATAAATTTTACCAAACTAATAAAAAAATAATTTTCGACAAAACACCCCTCAATAGCCTTAACTAAGTGATTAAGGGCATTTTTTTTCTTCTAAAAATTACTTCTTTTTAATTAGTTTGGTTAAAAGGTTTTTAACATGGCTATTTACATAAACTTGATTCAAATTAGAGTTATGTTGAAAATTTTGTCTTAATTATGTCATTATTATTTTGGCTACTAAAAAGAAAATTCTAACATCCCAAACCTAAACTTTTTTTCTCGTTCTGATACTATAGAGAATTATACAAATAAAGAAAGGATATATCTCCACTCATATTAATGAAAGTTTACAAATTCTCTATTTATAAGGGATATAATCAAATATTAAAAAGACATAATTTCAAGATTAAGTGTTCATATAATATTTTGTTGATCATTGTAGATTAATATTTTGATTAATTTCTTAATTTTTTCTATATGTTAATATTGAAATTGAAAAGAAAAATTCTTTTGAATATTGAGATGAATCTTCGATATCTTCATTAAATTCATTATGTATTTGTGTGAATGTATGTATGTATGTATTTTTATTTTTTTTGAGGAAATGTATGTATGTATTTAAAATTAAGTATTGTTGGCTTTATCTATAGAAATATAATGAAAAATAAAATAGAAAATTTATTTGTTGTTTTAGATGATTTATTTTCCTTCCTTCTCATATTTTTATTGGAACTGTATTGCTATTATTGGCATATTTACTAGTTAACATGTTTTTAAGAACTTCTATCAACCACTTAAATTTACGAAATAACTTCAATCGTTAACTAACTTGACCTTGGTCAATCCTTAAATTTCTTAATCTTTTGTGATCCACAAATACTTTTCTCCCTCTCCAATTGGTATATTCTTCCCATATTTTGTTTCTCTTCTGGTCTCTCAATCAAGATCATCTTCAATAATGATGGAGAATTCGCTGCACACTCACTAAACAATCCCCATATTTGATTATGAATCGTGTAGTAGTGTGCCAATACACTAACACAATCAACTCTCATGGCTTTTGGAATCATAACCTTTTGCAATGCGCCACATCAATTTTGTTGTTGCAAACTGTTGTCATTTTCTTTTGCACTAGAACCATTTACATCTTGTTGCAACCTTTTCACCAGACTACTGTTATGGCTCAGCTTATTGTAAGTTTATTTCCATTTAATCTGGTCAATTATATATGGTTATTTAGAGGTAGTTTAATCCACCAAATGAAACTTATTCATGCTTTATGTTGTATTTAATACAACGATACTTAATGTTTAAAATATCGAACATTTCTAGCTCATCTCTTAAGAATATTAAATTTATATCGTGACTTTTCTTGTTTTATATAATTTTTGAAAGGATAAAAATTATTAAAATATCACTAAATTTATTTTTATGCAATTATTATCATGTTTATTATTAATTCATTTTTATTTTTAAAATATGTTAGTTATTTCATGTGCTGTCTCATCAAACTTTGGTACTTAAAATATGAGTTTATGTGAACTCATTTTTGTTATATCAAGTATTTCTTTCTTTTCTTTTTTTTAAACAAATTCATATGATGGATTGTCGAACCATTTTTCACCTCTATTTTGATTGTTAATTTGTAAGCAATTGAACATTAATTAGTTTGCTTTACGCTTCTTACCTGCAGGGTGGTATAATAATAGGCCCCTCATTTTTAGGTCACACAACTTTTTATGAACAGTTGTTTCCATTGAGAAGTAGATATATACTTAAAACGTGGGCTGAATTTGGCCTGGTTTTACACATGTTTGTGTTAGGAGTGCAGATTGATATGAGGTTAGTAAAGCAATTAAGAAGAAGAGCAGTAATAATTGGTCTCTCAGGTTATATGTTCCCATTAATATTTGGGATGGCAGCTTTGTATATCGTACAACAAAATACCCATTTAGATCTTGATTCAGCAATTGGACTTCCTGCTTCAGTTGCAGGAAATGCTATGTCTTCATTGATCGTAATAACTAGCGTTCTCAAAGAACTAAAATTGGTCAATTCAGAGCTTGGTCGCTTAGCTTCCTCAGTTGCAATGGTGTGCGATATGTTTAGTTTTACAACTAACATGGTTGTATTGGGTTTTAATGAAGCTAAGACTGATTCAGCTATGAAGCCACTCTACGTATTTTCAGTTGTAATAGTTTATTTTGTCATTATGTTCTGTCTACTGCGGCCATTGACAATATGGATTGGTAGCCAAAATGCAGATGGAGAATCAATGAAGCCAAGTCAGTTCATTTGTATAATATGCATCGTTATGGGACTTAGTTTCGTGGGTAATTGTGTTAGCCAAGATGCTGCAATGTGTGCTTTCTTTTTTGGGTTGAGTTTACCAGATGGACCACCTTTAGGGTCACAACTAGTGCAAAAACTTGACTTTTTAACATCTACATTTGTGATTCCAATTTATTGTTCTATAAGTGGGATAAAAATGGAACTCTACCTCTTAAAAGAGAGCTCAACTCAAAAAATGGCCATCATCAACTTAATTGCTTACTTTGGAAAGTTTGCAGGTGTAATTTTACCATCACTCTGCTTTCGATTATCTTTCTTGAAGGCTTTATGTCTTGCTTTGATTATATGTTGCCGAGGCATTGCTGAGTTAGGTGTATATTGCAGGTGGATTGACAACAAGGTAAAGCTAGCTCCTAACTAAGTTGAAAATTTAGTTTCTTTTTGTTTTCTTTTTAGATATTAACTACCTGTTATTGTTTATGTATGTGAAGCTCATAAGCGCTCAGATATATGCCATTTTGATAGTCAACATGGTGATTGTAACTGGGATTTGTTCAATCATTGTGGGTTATCTTTATGACCCATCAAGAAGATACAGATTAGATGCAAGAAGAGCAATCTTTAAATCGAAGCAAAACAATCTTCGAATACTGGTGTGCATAAACGAAGATGAAAATGTAAATCCCATAATAAGTCTCCTTGAAATCTCTAATCCTACAAGATATAGTCCTATAACTGCTTATGTGGTCCAACTTATAGAATTGAAAGGCAGTGTAACTGCATTTCTTAAACCCTATCATCAAGAAAAACACCCTCTAGTAGCTTCCTCTATGCACATTATCAATGCTTTGAACAAGTTTCAACTTTGGTATCATGGGAATGTTGTGGTGCAACATTTCACAACAATTACTCCATATGCAAGCATGCATGATGATATATGCACCCTAGCACTTGACAAAAGAGCAGCCATTATAATTCTTCCCTTTCATAAACAATGGGGAAGTAATAACATAGTGGACACTAGCTCTAATCCTTCAATAAGAGCTTTAAATAAAAATGTGATTGATAAAGCTCCTTGTTCCGTTGGAATTCTAGTTTATCGTGGACAGATGACGAGCAACCATTCAATGCTAACAAGCAAGTCATTGTATAACATTGTTATGCTCTTCATAGGTGGTGCTGATGATAGGGAGGCTCTAGCATATAGCAAACGCATGGTTGAGCATCCACACATAAGTCTCACATTGGTTTGCTTCAAAACGTACTATTCGGATCATAAAGAGGTTGATGATGATGATCTTGACAATCAAATGATAAGTGAAATATTGGAAGACAGTATGGTTGGAAAAAAGATAATATACAAAGAGGAGTTTGTAAAAGATGGTATGGAAACAACACAGGTTATTCAAACATTAATAGAACATACAATTGATTTATTCATTGTTGGTAAGAATCATGATTCGAATTCTCAAGTTATTTTAGGGCTTACAGAATGGCTTGAGTATCCTGAGCTTGGGATTATTGGGGACACATTGGTGACTTCAAATGATAAATTTTCAGTTCTAGTGATTCAACAACAGCAGGAAGGAGTTGAGCCTAGTTAATTAAATATTTTGTAAATCATATATAGCATGTAAAAATTCTTGAAGTTTAGTCTAATTGTTTGTGTATATTTGAAATTTTATTAGCTTTTAAAATAATTACCTATTTTATGTAAAATTGTGTTTGATAGAACTTTTTTTGATACATTACTAATAAGCATCAGATTCTATAAAATAGCTTAAGACAAACTTTTAAAATTATTTTATTATTTAATTAACAATCTTATTATGTGAGGTAAAATATCAAGGCCATTTTAAAAATACTCTTCACAAGGAAAAATTATTAAGAAAACATAAATCAATTTTTGTTAATTCCGCACAAATGATAATTAAATCATAGTGATGAAATAATAATAGTACAACCAAGACCCCTCCATTATTTATTTTATTTAATTACACAACACAATATGAATGCTTAATTAATTAATTTTAAATTATACAAAATAAAATTTAAAAAATGCTAGCTATGAAAGAGTAAATGTGATGTAGGATAATTTTAAAATTTAATTAGTTTAGGAAGTTCTTTATTCTTACCGATTCAATTTGTCATTTAATTATTAGTTTTCTTCTTTAAGTAAGAGTTATTTTTTCTTATTTAAATTAATTTGTAATATTAGATTTCCTCTATTATATATAGAGAGTTTAGTAGTTGTTTTAGTAATCTTTTTTTAATAAAATATTCTTCTTTGATTTTGTTAGAACATTGCCCCACTATTAAAATTGAGTGATTCATCCGGCTTGACTTGGTGTTACACCCTTAATTTCGTGGCACGCAACATGCTTGGTGTTGGCCTTGCATCAAGCGGGAAGGTTGCAGAAAAATGACACAAGGCTGCACAGCGGGTCTCGACGGATTGAGATGAGGGAAAGAGACTACGTTGCGGTGAGTGTCGGTGGGCATTCGTGGATAGCTTAGTGTTATGGGAACACTAGCTGACCAACCAGAACAGCGGGAACGCACCCATCGGACCCGAAACGCTTAGACAAGCGAGGATGGTATAGGCAGCAACTGTGCAGGAGCTGGGCTGTGCAATGGGTGGCGAAAATGGACATTGCGGGTGAATACGGAAGCGGGCCATGGGCTAGCGCGCTCAAGGCAGTAGCGGGGGTGTTCGGTAGGGCCTCGGACGGGGTGCACTTGTTGGCCTTAAGCAAGGAAGACTCATTCATTGATGAGGTGTCAAGACAAGACTAAGTCAAGGTGACTTAGTGGAGTGGTTCCTTGGCTCAAGGGTAGTGGCACACAAAGTGGCCCATGACTTATTCATTTGACTAAGCAAAGGTGTGATGGCATCATGTAGATAGGACATGTGGCCCTAGCAACTAGGGGTGTTGGTTGTCTTTGCTTGTATATAAATAGTGCCTTGTGGGGATGCTAGAGAGATCATAGAATTGAGTGTGTAAATCTCTAACACAACAAGAGTAAACATTTGTAATCCTTTTCTTAGAGAAATAGAAAAGTTGAATAGAGTTATTTCTTCGTAAACATTGTGCAAGTGTGCGTTGTGCTTATTTGTGTGCAGAAAATTTAGAGTGTTGAACTTCCACTGCGGAAGAGAGTGTTGCTGGCCGAAGCAATTTGGCGTAAGCGCAGGGTTGCCGCATCATTCAAAAAAGTCCCCTGTGATGCATCATTCAAAAAAGTCCCCTGTGACAATTAGTATCAGAGCCCGGTTAGGCTTATTCATTTTTCTACATTTCTTATTTTTCTGCGCAAAGATGTCAAGAGAGACATTGAAGGAAAGGGTAGGACAGCTAGAAAAAGTTAGTTGGTTCCATGCCAGCTCATGCGAGTTCGTTGGCGATTCAATCCGAGATCAACAC
Source organism: Melia azedarach (assembly GCA_028052125.1). Classification (NCBI taxonomy): domain Eukaryota; kingdom Viridiplantae; phylum Streptophyta; class Magnoliopsida; order Sapindales; family Meliaceae; genus Melia; species Melia azedarach. Next base: position 14,587,188 of record CM051398.1, on the reverse strand, counting down.
TTCCGAAATAGCTAGCATTCGGCAAGAGTTGAATGATTTAACCAACTTACTTGCGGAGAAGGTGAACGCCACAATGGAAGATGTGGCAGCGTTGGCGAAAGAACTAAAGGAGCGCATCTGCACTATCGAGGGGGAGGTCAGGTTGCTCAAGTGAGTATTGGGCAACACCTCTACACATGCGGAGATGGGTCCCTCGAAGATCAAGGTGCCGGAACCAAAAGGTTTTAGTGGCTCCCTGCAACGCCAAGGAATTAGAGAATTTCCTTTGGGACATGGAGCAGTACTTTAAGGCGGCAAGAATACCCGTAGCGGAGCAAGTGACGATCACTAGCATGTATCTCGAGGGAGATGTGAAATTGTGGTGGCGTACTCGACTCCAAGAGGATGCGGAATCGCAGCGCGCTACCGTCGAGACATGGGATTCACTCAAAAGGGAATTGAAGGCTCAATTCCTTCCTTGCAATGCGGGGTGGCTTGCGAGGGAAAGTTTGAAGAGACTCAAGCACACGGGTTCTGTACGTGAGTACGTGAAGGCGTTCAGTTCTTTTGGTGTTCGACATCAAGAACATGTCGGATGAGGACAAACTTTTCAATTTTATATCCGGATTGCAGCCGTGGGCACAAACGGAACTACAAAGGCAAGCGGTGAGAGACTTGCCTACTGCAATCGCAGCAGCGGATAGCTTGGTGGACTATAAATTCAGGATCACTTCTGAGCAAAAGAGAAGTGATGGGAAGAAGAAGAAGGTGGGTTCTTCAAGGTATGAGGGCCGAAAGAAAGAGGGAAAATCTAGCCGACCGAAGTCACCAAGGCGGGAAAAGAAGGGCTTGGCGTGTTTTATTTGCGAAGGTCCCCATAGGGCGAGGGAGTGCCCTAAGCGCGACAAGCTGAATGCAATGATTGCCGAAGACGAAAATCCAAGGGCGGAGGAGTGTGTTCCAAAGCTCAATCCTTTACAACAACAACGTTGTAATGTGTTACGGATTGACAAGAGTTACCGAGGTCTCATGTACACGAGCGTACATTTGAATGGTCACAACATTCGGGCAATGATAGACACGGGCGCGACAAACAACTTCTTTGCATTACTGAGAAGTGCAGCGCTTGGGATTGAATGTCGAGGGATCGTCGTGTGCAGTTCGGGCCGTAAATTCGTCGGATATGGTTATGCAAGGGATAGCCATAAGCTCTTTGAGAGTTGGGGATTGGGAAGACAAGGTACGTTTCTCAATTTTACCTCTTGAAGATTTCGATTTAATTCTGGAGATCGAATTTCTTGTGGGCGTTATGGCATATGTGATGCCACAAATGAAGAGTCTATTGATTATAGGGAAGACTCCACAACTCGTACCCTACGAGTTTTTAGAGAATGGCATAGCGGGGCCATCTTTACAATCCGCCATTCAATTTACCAAGGGGCTCAAGAAGCGGGAGATATCATACCTTGCAGCACTTGTAGAAATCAAGTCGGACCAGGTTGTGGAGGTGCCTGACGAGTATGCTGCGGTATTAGATGAGTTCGCAGACCTCATGCCACCCGAACTCCCGAAAAAGTTGCCCCCTAGACGTGCTATTGATCACCACATCGAGTTAGAGCCTGGCGCGAGACCCCCTGCGCAGGTTCCTTACCGAATGTCGCCATCCGAGTTAGTAGAGTTGCGGAGGCAACTCGACGAGTTGTTGGATGCGGGGTATATTCAACCCTCGAAGGCTCCCTATGGCGCACCGATGTTATTCCAAAAGAAGCAAGACGGATCGCTGCGAATGTGTGTGGACTATCGCGCACTCAACAAGGTCACGGTGAAGAACAAATACCCCGTCCCCAATGTTGCTGATTTGTTCAATCGATTGGGCAGCGCTTGCTACTTTACAAAACTCGACTTGCGAGCGGGATATTGGCAAGTGAGGATTGTTAAAGGTGACGAGATGAAGACGGCATGTGTAACAAGGTATGGTTCGTATGAGTTTCTAGTTATGCCATTCGGACTTACCAATGTACCCGCTACCTTTTGTAATCTCATGAATGATGTCCTTTACGAGTTTTTGGATAAGTTTGTGGTTGTCTATTTAGACGACATTGTGGTGTATAGTAAGAGTTTCAGAGATCATCTCGAGCATTTAAGGCATGTGTTCACGAAGCTAGCGGGAACACAAGCTTTATGTCAAGAAGGAGAAGTGCGAATTTTGAGGCGAGAAGTGCTATTTCTCGGCCATTGGGTGAGCAGTGGCAAAATTCGCATGGACGAGAGGAAGGTCAAGGCAATTCTTGATTGGACTGAACCTAAAAAGGTACCCGAACTCCGATCTTTTCTTGGTTTAGCTAATTACTATCGTAAGTTCATTGAGGGCTACTCCAAAAGAGTTAGCGCGTTCACGGACTTGTTGCGGAAAGATCGAAAGTGGAAATGGACCGAGGCATGCCAACATGCATTCGACAACATCAAAGGTGCAGTAGCTTCTGAGCCCGTGCTCAAACTATCGGATTTCACCAAACCTTTCGAGGTATATACGGATGCGTCGGACAAGGCAATAGGTGGTGTGCTAGTGCAAGCGGGGCACCCGATAGCTTTCGAGAGTCGAAAGTTAAAAGATGCTGAGCAACGGTATTCAACCCACGAGAAGGAGATGACAGCAGTGGTGCATTGTTTGGCAATGTGGCGGCATTATCTCCTTGGGACACTCTTCACGGTAGTGACGGACAATGTTGCGAACACATATTTTCGCTCACAGAAGAAGTTGTCTCCGAAATAAGCAAGATGGACAGGAGTTTCTTGCTGAGTTCGACTTCAAATGGGTACACAAGCCAGGAAAGCAGAACATGGTTGCGGATGCTCTTAGTCGAAAGGAAGTCGAGGGCTATGTGGTAGCCCTAACCTCGGTGGTTTCGGACTTCATTGACAAGGTAAGGCAACATGTTGAGAGTGATTCTACATATTGCCGACTTCGGGACGAGATTAGAGAAGCGCTCGTGCGAAGATTTTGGCTCGAGGATGGATTGATTTACGCACGTGGAGGAAGGCTCTGTGTTCCAACTGGCGGGGAACTTAGACGCACGCTAATGCGAGAGACGCATGACCCTCAATGGGCCAGACATCCAGGGGTTGAGCGGATGATGGCACTCTTGGAGCGTGCCTACTACTGGCCAAAGATGGAAGAAGACATACACTTGTATGTCAAGACTTGTCTTGTGTGCCAACTAGACAAGACGGAGAAGCGGAGACCAGCGAGCCTATTGTAACCATTACCTAATCTAGAGTAAGCATGTGGTGAAGTATTTCGAAATTCCAGAAGATATCTTGAGCGACAGAGACGCTCGTTTCACGGGCCGATTTTGGACAACATTGTTCAATTTGATGGGGACTGAGTTGAAGTTTTCAACGGCCAACCATCCTCAAACTGATGGGCAAACGGAGAGGATGAACGCATTACTCGAGGAGTATTTGCGACACTATGTGACGGCCAATCAAACAAATTTGGTGGATTTTCTTGATGTGGCCCAATTTTACTACAACTTGCATCGTTCCTCGGTAACGGGAATGAGTCCAGCGGAGTTGGTCATGGGACAATAACCGCTTACTCCACATGAGGTGGCAAAGCAAACTAGCGGAGGGAAGTGCCCAACGGCATATAGGTTCGTGCGAGACAAACAAGAGTTGTTGGCACAAGCGACAGACAGCTTGGCCAAGGCGTCTCGGCGCATGAAGAAATATGCGGATGCTGGAAGAAGACCGCTCGAGTTTGATGTGGGCGACAAGGTGCTACTTAAGCTCACACCACAGATATGGAAGAAGATAAGTAGCAAAACTGTGCACCGAGGGTTGGTGCCAAGGTATGACGGACCTTTTGAGGTTGTCAAAAGAGTGGGGCGAGTAGCATACCGGTTGAAGCTACCCGAACGGCTAAAGGTTCACCCCACATTCCATGTGAGTTTTCTTAAACCTTTTCACGAAGACTTGGTTGATGGAGGGCGTCATCAAGCCAAGAGAGCTCCTCCCGTGATTCGGAAACAATTCGACAAGGAAATAGAGAAGATCCTTGATCACCGAACAATGGGGCAGAGCAAGAAGAACCGACGAACGGACTACTTGGTTCAGTGGAAAGATGGCAACGAAGCGGATGCTAGCTGGGAGCGAGATTTCACTTTGTGGCAATTCGAGAGAGAAGTTAAAGAGTACTTAGACACCCTTCCGACGAGGACGTCGAGCTTTTCTGGTGGGGGTGGTTTGTTACACCCTTAATTTCGTGGCACGCAACATGCTTGGTGTTGGCCTTGCATCAAGCGGGAAGATTGCAGAAAAATGGCACAAGGCTGCACAGCGGATCTCGACGGATTGAGATGAGGGAAAGAGACTACGTTGCGGTGAGTGTCGGTGGGCATTCGTGGATAGCTTAGTGTTATGGGAACACTAGCTGACCAACCAGAACAGCGGGAACGCACCCATCGGACCCGAAACGCTTAGACAAGCGAGGATGGTATAGGCAGCAATTGTGCAGGAGCTGGGCTGTGCAATGGGTGGCAAAAATGGACATTGCGGGTGAATACGGAAGCGGGTCATGGGCTAGCGCGCTCAAGGCAGTAGCGGGGGTGTTCGGTAGGGCCTCGGACGGGGTGCACTTGTTGGCCTTAAGCAAGGAAGACTCATTCATTGATGAGGTGTCAAGACAAGACTAAGTCAAGGTGACTTAGTGAAGTGGTTCCTTGGCTCAAGGGTAGTGGCACACAAAGTGGCCCATGAGTTGTTCATTTGACTAAGCAAAGGTGTGATGGCATCATGTAGATAGGACATGTGGCCCTAGCAACCAGGGGTGTTAGTTGTCTTTGCTTGTATATAAATAGTGCCTTGTGGGGATGCTAGAGAGATCATAGAATTGAGTGTGTAAATCTCTAGCACAACAAGAGTAAACATTTGTAATCCTTTTTTTAGAGAAATAGAAAAGTTGAAGAGAGTTATTTCTTCGTAAACATTATGCAAGTGTGCGTTGTGCTTATTTGTGTGCAGAAAATTTAGAGTGTCGAACCTCCACTGCAGAAGAGAGTGTTGCTGGCCGAAGCAATTTGGCGCAAGCGCAGGGTTGCCGCATCATTCAAAAAAGTCCCCTATGACACTTGGCAAGGTGATAAATGTAGTAGTGTTTCAATGATTGTTGTGATCACCGGAGACTAGACTTTTGCACTTAAAATTCAAATTGAGATTTACTATTAGGAGCAATTGGAACCAATTCCTATAGTAGACCAACTAATTACTAGATCAAATTAGGAATTCGTACAGCATTACCTTATAAAATGCATTACAAGACCATCAGTTCAGCCATCTGTACAAAAGCTAAGGAGAGACTTTGTTGTTCTAATCGCTACAAAAAAAAATGGTTATTACTGATACCAAATTTTAATACTTTCGAAAAAATAACAAGTCAATTAAATAAAAAAAAAATTTCTTCGAACGACAGAATTAGAATCTATTAAGTGGGGTGATGAATATCACGCTTCACTAAAATTCTATATCATAAAACAAAATAATGTTATTTTGATCTCATTGTTTTGACGCTATTTTAATGTTTTTCTTTTCTTTTTAATTTTGAATAATACACACAAAAAAAATACATTGCTTTGTTGATATAGGACGTAGTTCTCTTATTCTCACCCAAAGCATTCAACTCTCACTCTTCACCCTCTCTCTATCTCATCATCTCACACACACTTTCTCATCTCCACCTTCTTCTTCTTCTTCGACTATCCCTCGACTGTATTGCCACTCACTTATTTAATTACACATCTCTGGGCCTCAGGTGATGCTGACATTTTCGCTGAGTTTGTCTCATGCGTTGCTCATCAGCTTTTTTCATCTCTTCTTGTGTGATTGACTGTTTCTAATTATATCTATCTATCTAGCTTAATTGATTTTATTACACTAGGTTACTGTAGTTTTGTAAAGGGAGAATGTTCAATACCCCTTGTCTTTTTGGCCAATACCTCATCATCCTCCTATATCTTTTAAAATATCCTATTATCTCATTAAATTTCAATTTTGCCCTTTAATAATTCAAATATTTTTTATTTTATCATTGATAATTCAAACATAAATTAATTGAACCGAAAGATAAAATTAGAAAAAAATAAGAGTTTGAGGGGTAATGAGATATTAGAGAAAATATAAAGGGTGATGGGACATTGACCAAAAAAGTAGAGGTATTGGGCATTCTCCTTTTTGTAAAGTAACGGAGAAAAATTGACAATTGAAGAAAGGTCTAGGTTTGTTTGCTCTGTTTTTCTATTATGTTTATGGGAAATTATTCAAAGGTATTTGGTGTAATTCACTGCTCTTTCAAGAAGATTTTATAATTTAATGGTAGAAATCTGTTTTAAATTTCTCAACATGATTGTTAGAATGACATTCACTTTTTTCGTTTGATTCGTGATACAATGGAGTAAAGAAGTTTAAAAGAGATAGTTAACGAAATTGATAATTTAATAGTAATATAAATATATAAAAAAATGAAGAGATATTTTAATGTACCTCTAATTTTTGAAAAAACAGTAAATACTCCTAAGTTGTTAGAGTGTTAGATATCAATTGAGTTTTGAGACATTAGAAAGATACTTCCTTGGACTTTAAATTTCAATTAATTTGACTTAGAGATGACAAAATTTTCCATAAGTTTAGGGTTCCAAGTTAATCATGAGGATTCACTTTAGCTAAGATAAAATTGAGATAATTTAACAAGGAATAGAGAGATTAATCTCTATACTGTTAATGAGGTGGAAACCCACCTTATATCAAGTAGTCAACTTTATATTTTTAATATAATTATTATATATAAATAATAATTAATGATATTTTTAATTAGTATTTGATATGAATAAATATGAAAATGAGGAAAAATAAGTGGGAATGAAGAATTCATTTTCTCAATTGGGATTGTTCAACCTCTAGCCCATTAAATTTATTGGAAAATAAAATAAGGACTGAGGATCAAAATAAAAATAAGATGAAAAATGGGAAAGACATCCCCACCCCTACTCTAGCTTATTGTTATCCCTAATTTAACTTATTAAAATATTATCATTTTAATTTCTAAACGTAATATATTTTTTTCACTATTCATAATCTAGTTCCCGTAGCATTATTTTTAATATCTTTATTTAAATTAAAATTTAGATAATATTATGTACAATTTTACCCCAACCAAAATTGATAATCATCAACATGTTTTCGACTTTTATAGTAAATACACAATTAATACATACAAGTAAATATAAACGATTTATTTTTCTAAAAAACTGTAGCCTACTCTCTTTAACTAAGCACACCCATCCATTGGCTACCCCCACCCGAGAAGTCATCTGTTAAGAAATTTAGATTTTATTCTAATTTTATTTGATTTCCTGTAATTTTTTTAAAAGATAAAAAGAAATAAATTTATTACATTATAAATTTAATTTTTTAATTTTAAATCACTTTTTATCAAATAATTTTAGTGTTATTATTTGTTTGAATTCTTTAAAATTGATATTTATTTATTTATCTATTTGATATACTTACAATCATAATATAGTATGGATATTTAATAATTTGGTTGGCTTAATTTAATAGTTAAAATTTAAATTTTAAACATTGAGGTCCAAGGTTTAAAACTCAAAAAGTGAAATGTCAATGTTAGCGTTATAATGGCAGAGTGGTAAAATCTTCAAAAATCATGAGGTAATTAGTATTTTTCCAATATTTTATAAATTTGAACATGAATTCATAATGTTTTGCGGATGCTGATAGTCATTGTACGTACAAGTACAACAATGCTGAGAAGAGAAATCAAAGTGTTTTTGTAAATTTCAAAGGGATTTGGACTTTGTATCATGCAGCTGTAAGAAACTTGAAAGTGAAGGTATCTCATGTAGGCACATTTTGGCCTGTATATCTCTCTAAGTACAAAGCAAATTTTCTTTTATCGAATAAATATATATAAAGATGTTTCCAATTGTTAGTAACTATTCCTTAAAATACTAATATAAAATAAAATAGAGATTTATTTAAATATCACAACATAATAATTCAAACCTAGCAATCAAACATGCTTTCCTCGTATTGTGCTGTGTTCTGTTGATTCAACTATACAATATAAGTAGGGGTGACAATTTGAGTTATTGTGTCGTATATATATCGTATCAATTATAATCGTATTAGAAATTAAAACTTTAACCTAACCTATTTAACAATTGTGTCTATCATTTAATAGTCATGTTACCCGTTAAATATATTTTAAAATATTTTTAATATTATTTATTCAAATATTAAGAAATTTTATTCTGTATAGTTAATTAGGGATGGACATAAAACTCGATTCGAACCGGACCGGATTGAAATTAGATCGAAATCGATGGGTTTGGTAGGATATTTTCTTTAAATCGGTTCAATTTTAAGTTTGACTAAAAAAACTCGGATAAGACCGAAATTATTATTTTTTAATATTTTTTTACAAAACGACGTTGTTTCATTCTTAAAAATAAAAAAAATAACAATTTAATTTAAAACTCGACCCGACCTGAAATTTGAACCGTTTGATTTGGTTTTATTCAGGTTCTCTTGTATTCAACCTGGTCCAATTCGGTTCCTTATTTGTATCTGGTCCGGTTCAATTTTAAAATTAAAAAGCTCAAATTTTTTGGGTTCGGTCGAGTTTTTAAAAACCCGAACTGAACCGGACTGTGTCCACCTCTATAATTAATATTTGCTACTCAAAACTAAAAATTTATTTCTAATAATCTAATTTGTGCAAATAATTAATTAGTATCCATCAAACCCAGTCATAATTTTTCATTGTTTAAGAAATTAATTTATTATACTATTTTATGAATCTTTGCAATTTATTAATTCAAAATTTACTTTCCATATATAACGGGTTATTCACGTATTGGATCTATCTTATTTTTCTGCATTTATTTATTTAAGACAAAATAATGTTCTATTCCTCGTTGTTTTGAAAAAATTTACTTCACAAAACTATATAATAATAATCTACATAATACATATAGATATACATAGATAGATACAGATAGATAGACCTTAGTTACTCACGCACGACTCACCCAAGCGAGCAATATATATATATATATATATATTCACACATTTGGGTACACACACACACACACACATACGTGTATATATATATATATACATTGGCTCTGTCTTTATAGAGAACCATCGAAACTAAGCATGTATGTCGACCTCTTCGGGCTTCAAATTAGATTGTGATGCTACGAAGATTGAAGAAGAGCGTAGGAAGAAGAACCGCGAAGCAGCGAGAAGATCAAGAGCGAAGAAGGATGAAAAAGTGAAAAACCTGATCGATGAAATCGATATGCTGCGAGTTCAAATAGATGCATTGAAGAAGAAGATTCGTGAGATTGAAAAGGAGTACCATAATGTTTCCATGCAATGTAATAGATTGAAAGCTGAACAGAAGGAGCTGAAGGAAAGGTTACAGTTTGCAGAAACATATACTGGTTTTTTTAATCAATTATGATAGAATTGAAATATATTAGCATGAAGGGAAACACTCGTAGTCCCATTTTTTTTCACGTATTGAGATCGAATGTGATATATATATTAATTATATAGTTAAATTCAACCTCACAGTTGAATGTATTTAGATCTAGCAACTTAATAATAATGTAAATATTTGTATAAAAAAAAGACCTCTTAATCCTTCCTTATTATTAATAATGATATATCTCACAATATATTTTTTGTAAAAATTGTGGGAATTTAATTATTTTTTTTAATAATATATATGAATGTACAACCTTAAACTTGAAAGCTCTTGTATTCAGATACTATCTTGATGCAATTTGTTTTTATTTTGGAAAGATTTCTCACACTTATACGTGAAGGCAAAGAATTAGGCCATGCCCCTCGATAAATCGCCCAGTCAGCTGACTGTCAGGCTTACTACATAAGCCAAGTCCAACAAAGAATTCATTAAACAATTTAACCAGGTCCATCGTAGTTAGATAAAAAAATTAAAATACTTGATCATCTCCGATTAAAATTCCATTAAAATTAATATTTTAAATAGGAATATTGTATTTTATCCTCTTATTTTTTTAGGAAAAGGGATATATCTTTTAAATTTTAAAAAAAGTATAAGACACTTCCAGAGTTATTATTTACATCTTAATTTAACTATTTTATTTATTTATTATTAAAAATATCTAAATAATTATATTATATTTATTTTGTAATAACTAATATAATATTATTCTCACATTTAAATTTAAAAGTTATAATAATATTTTAATTTTTAATTATTTTTTTAAATTTATTATTAAATTTATATAATATTTAATTATATATTTTTTAAAAATTATTATATTATTAAAATAATTTATTTTAAAACTATGTATAATCAATTTTTGGTCTAGTAATTGTTTAACTATTCGGTAGACAGATGTAACTATACTAGATTCCTATATTTATATAACATAATTTTATTAATAATTAATTATAATAAATAATAAAATAATTTTATTTAAGATTTTTTTTAAAAATACTCTACTTTCACTAGCCAGTTAAAGTTCTAAGTTGTTTTACTGGCCCGACCAAACATTTATTATTCCACATTGACATCCAAGATTCAGGATGTAAACTATAAGAACGACTTGTCACCAGCTAGTGAAAGTTCTAAGTTGCTTCCCTCTGAAGATGCATTTGCCATGGATTTATGCATTTTCTGCTAGCTGGGTAGAACACCTTCTTCTGGCAATGATGTAATACTTGGACACGCTGATGTCGTTAGATTACGAAGAGCGTTGAGTTTGTTTATGTCGGTGGGTGGGACTTTTAAGATTCTCACAATTGATAATTGAAACACCTGAGATAGTGCTGGGCAGTACCCTTCCTGGAAAGCAAGCAAGACTTGAGCAATGCCATAAACAGATGTTCCGCAAACAGTTAAGATTGTGCAGCACATCCGGCAATGACCGTAACTCTCGACAATTAATTATGTCAAGGGTTTCCAGAGCCTCAAGTGACTGAATTCCAGTTAAAAAAGAGGTAACCACTGGGCAACCGACAATTCTAAGGGTTTTCAGCATCGCTGATGAAGAAGAAGAACAAGCATCCTCTTCATCCTCTACTAAACTTAACAAGCTGTTACAACTCCATATCTCAAGACTTTTAAGAGATGAAGGTAGCTTGCGTTTTGCAATGAATGTTAAAGAATCGCAATCTCTAATGTACAGGCTTTCCAGTTGTGATTGTTACCCATCATTTCCTCGGTAAGGATTTAAAAGCTCTGCTATTTTTTATCCTAAGAGACCTCAGATTACTGGGAAGAAAATTCACCCGAGGGAATGAAACGAGACTTATGCAATTTTCTTCAATTGATACCTCATCATCAGTGTAGGTGCAAATATGTAGCCCTTGCACAGCGTGCAAATTTGATACCTCATCATCAGTATAGCCAATCTTCGAAGTCTCTACCATCTGAAATCCTTGCTTCAAAAGCTCTCCAAATTCAAGAATATTTGAAATAGTCACAGACTTCAACAACTCAGTTGGAGTTCTGCTGTAGAACATCCCTTTGCATCCTTCCAAGTATAGTGCACTACTTAAATATTCACACAATCAAATTAGTGTCGACTACAGTACTGCTACACACCATTCCTTTGCAATTAACAATTTCTAATTTGCAGATCAATGGAAAGCTTGAGAGAGGAACTACCAATTCTGCACATTCACAAACAAGAAGTTTCTCCAACGAAGGCAGAAGCTCGGGCAGCTTTCCAGAGAGCTTTGGACACTGCACAATTAAAAGTTCACGGAGGCAGGAAAATATTTCAACAATCTCATTTTGCTTGACACTGGTGTTCCAGTACTCCAATTCTCCCAAATTCTCAAGACAAAGGGTCTCTAAGGATTGAAAAGGTTTTGAACAACCCTCCCCACAAAATTCAGAATTGATGCTTTTCAGTTTCGTGAATCTTCTGATTGTGAGGTGTTTGAGTGAACCCAACAAACCCAGTGAAGGCAAAGCTGTGCAGTTATTGCAATTTTCTAATGTAACAACCTCCATCTTCGAGAAAGATCGATCTCCTATCCAAAATGGAAATCTTGCACCACCATAATTTCTTATTGTGAGCCTTTTTATACTGCTATGAGGTTGCAACATGTCAAGTACGTTTTCTTCTACTGTTTCATCTCGTGAGTTGATAGTGTAACTAATTGACTAAGAGTAATGATAAAATTTGTTGAGAGAACTTAAAGAATGATCTTGTTTGATTTACAATTGTCACTTTTAGCATCCAACTTTTAAAAAATATTACGAAACACATTTCTTCACTCTAAAAACATCAAATCGAAGAGAGAGATTTGGCCAACAGATTCCTATAATATCAAGCTTAGAAAACACAGAACTTACACCACATAAAAAATGATTCCAAGGAAGTTCAATGTTTGACTGCAAAAATGTACAGAAGATCACTTGACCAAACTTACAAAAGGGTTTCAACAGTTTTCAAATCATCAGATTCAGCAGAATGGCATTAAACAAGTATAGAACTGGATCTGTACCAGCAAATTAGTATCTCCAAGATCTACATCACTACAATACTAGAAAACTCATTTAACTATTACATATTCTTCGGCAAAGAGCTAAGATGATATTCTGTAAGAGGCAAGAATACTGAGAAATAATCATTTCTTGGCAAAACTGATGGCCATGGGATTCTGGGGGGTGATTTTGAAACCTTGAAGGGCCTGCATGGCCATGGATGACTGCACATCATCTTCAAATTCTACAAAGGCTATACCCGGTTTTGCTTCAATCATTCGAACTTCCTTAAATCCTGGATATTGCTGGAACAGCATTTCAAGCATCGAGCCAGTGGTCTCGTGGGGCAAATTCTGTATAAAGAGTATGTTATTTGGTGCAGCAGTTTCTTGTGGACCTGCATTTCGGAAAGAGGCCTGCACATAATACATAAAATCTACTGTAAGCAAAACCTGTCAAGCATTCCAAAATGCACACACATTTTTTCACAAACAGATATAGCAAAGGCATGGCTACTGGTTGCTACAATAAACTGCGGGAGGTATCTTCCAATTTACTTTTCTACCCATGATTCATGGCATCTCCAGGTTATATAATGAGCTTTTTTCGAAGAAACCTTGATCACATAACCATATTTTAGAGAAAACATATTCATGCTGAGGTGGATACACAAAGGCAATCCACGTTATGGTGAGAGAGAGAGAGAGAGAGAGAGAGAGAGAGAGAACTTACAGCTGGGCCACCGTTAGTTTCAGCACCAGCACCATTAGCCATAGCAGAATGCTGTGCCTCTTCAGCCCGTCTCTTTCGTTCAGCTGCAAATACAAGTTCAGATCAAGAAAATTGCACATAATACGCTCGCAGTTAAAGTAAGGAAAAATATATTGTTATCTTTGACTGCAAGTTAGAGAGGACACCAAGATGATGTGTTTGCAAGAATTCAGAAAATTTAATCAAAGTTTTAGGTCCGCCACTTTTAACAGGTTTGAGCTATATTTGCTTTCAGTCATAATAGTCGTTCTGTGGAAATCTCTTTCACAGCATATCATCGAATTAATATTCAATATTCCAGACTTATGGCTTTAGCTAGAATCTTCTTAAGCATATGGGTTGGTTAAGATAATTATGGAACTACTACCACATGCCCATTCTATATTCTTTCCCTAGTTCATGATAGTAGGTGGAATGCAAATAATTTATGCAAGCTCCACATCTCCTGGTCAATGGAATTTAAAAAAATAAAAAACAAAAAACGGAATAGTCAGCAATCAATTAGACACTATTGCCTACCACAGAGCCACTTTCAATGTCAAGTTGTTCCAACATTAAACTATAGCATAAAGGGTAGACATAACATGGATATTATTCAGCATCTCAATGAACTATTTAAATGACACAACATAACAAATTCTCTTGAATCCTGAGAGCCATAAATAATTTATGTCACCGAAGAAAAATTAGCATTTAATCATAATGGCACATCTACTCATACAAACCTTTTTCTTCTTGCTTTTTCTTCTTTTCTCTTGGAACAAAGCTTCCATCTGCTTTAGCAATACAATCCGACTTTGATTTTGCATATTGTATTCGCTGCACCACATTTAATCATGTAAATGGTCATGTTCAAATATCAATTCTGCCACTTTGCATCTAAAAGTACACATAAAACATGAAATTAATTGATATGCAAATGTGCCTCTAAAAATATAGGCATTATGCCTTCAAATCCCATCATACTCATTAGTATTTTAGATCAGGTTCTTCATACAATGAAAGTACAAAACTTCTCCATTAGGATAAAGAATTTACAAGGTATGGGGTTATTGTATAGAGCAAACATAATCACAAGCTCACAGAACATAGAAAACTACTACAGATGCATGATTACGCCATTTTAATAAGCCAAAAATATCATAATACTAAACTTTTATGACTCATAAAATAGAGCCCTTATAAGTGGATGCATTCCAGAGTGTTTGGTGCGTATGTCCAGAAAGGATTTTTTCCACTAAGGTACTGTAAAACAGATCAATGCAACAAAATGCAAATAAAGACATGCTTTAGGAAATGAACTGGGAAGGTTTTTGAAAGAACTGCTAAGAAACACATGATTTTTGGGAAACCATTAGTGTGAGAGAGATAAAAGTGTTTCCAACAATCACAAGTTTCCAAACTCCTGGGACAGTCTCCAGTCAAAAGATCATTGACAATCGTGGTACACAATTCAGTGAGGCTTGCTATCTTAGCAGGAATTGCCACAGGTGACTCACTCCCAGGAAAGATTAATGCTGGTAATTCTCTTAAGAATGCTACTAAAGTCAATCCCATGTCTTTTTGACATCACAATTGCTAATACTAATAAAAAGAAAAACTTGCAGGAACATAAGAACTTCCTTTACAAATAGCCATGATTGCTATAAATCAAAGTGATTAAATTTCCCAGACAGTTGGGAGTTGCTCCAGAAATATTATTGTGATCAAGACCAAGGATATGGACAATCAGAAGGTTAAACCATCACTGAGCGATATATTCAAAGACACCACTTGTGCACTCCTATGTATGTAAAACTACTGCTCTAAAGTACATATTAATTCCAGATTAATAGCCTGCAAATTCACAAAATGACTCCACCAACAATGAAGAGAACCGATGGAGACAAAAATCACTATTATTGCCAACTATGTTTCTCACTTAATAAATAATGAAACAATTTCGAATATACACAATAGAACTTAAAATATGCATCCAAAAAACATACATTACCCCAGCAATTACTACAGAATGAAAAAACAATCTGGATTAACAAAACCTACCATAGGTTTATCATAAAATGGAAAATTCTGCATTTGTCGCACTGCATTACTGGCAGCTGTCACTTCGCTAAACACAACCCATGCTTGCCCCCGAAGCTTGGTAGTTTTCAAGGCAACAACATCCAGAATCCTTCCATATTGAGAGAATAGACAATAAAGGGACCTCTTCAATTCTGTCAACGAAAAAAAGCATCAGCATATCACACTAATCTCATCTGTAAGTTGAATACTACGCAATAGCCTACTAAAATATATAATCAACTATATCAAGAAAATTATTGTAAGAATAATATATGCAAAGTCCAAAACTAATGTTTAAAAAGAATGCAAGACTGCATTAGTACCAATACTACTTTACCTTTCCAACCAATAAATCATGCTTACACAAAATCACAAAAAAGGGTATCAAGAATGGGCCCACATAATAAAATCTGATTGTCATGATTAGTTGTAGTCAATATAGGGTATGTGACGAATTCAGGCACCATGGCTTTGAATCTGCAATTTATGCAGAATGAAATTATTATCTGTATAAGCGGATGGGTGTTAGTAAATATTAGCGACCAAGAATGAGAACCAAGGGCAATCTGTTTGTCATAATTATTTGTAGTCAATATAGGGTATATTAGGGGTTGAAGCACCATAGCTTTTAATCCAAAAGCACCATATCAAATATGATGGATGGGTGTTAGCAACTATTAGCTACCGAGTAAAGGGGGGTGTTTACCAAACACTTAGACTACTCTGCTTTTAAAATTAAGCCAAAAGCACAACAATTAAAAACACATTCATAATGCAATGGAACAACAAAACCATGGGCACATAGCTGTCTAACAATTCAAGTAAGTAAATGCCTAAAAACACACCTGGACCAAGTCATTTAAACATAAAATGGTTAATTGCTTTTGAGTATACCAGTGCTTTAACTACTCACACTAAGGATATGTTTTGAACTGCTATGCTTCTACTTTACTTTAAGAGCTTCAGAAGCTATTGTTTACCATTCATTCTCCCGCTTATACATGATATCTAACAATTTCATCTCATAATGGTTCAGTTCTAACCATAACCCAAAACACTAACATTTAATTCTAAGGATATCATACAACAGTATAAACCAAGGAAAAACAGAAAACCAGAAACAATGCATCAGAAAGCAGTAAATAAGATAAAACAAAAACCCTAGTACCATAAAATCCAGCTGAGGCTATAACAATTAAGTGCCTCAGCACAGTGGGTTGGAGTTTTGAGTCTTGAACAACCAAAAGCAGCAGCAAACATGAGATTTAAGATTAAATTTTCTCTTGCAGACAGTCCCCATAACTACAGAAAGAGAGATTACCTTCTTTTTTGACCTTTTCGTTGAGATTTTTAATGTAAATAGTTTGATTAGGAGGTATGTCTCCAGTAATCATCTTCACTACAAGTTACAGCTCTCTCTTTCGCTTCAAACCCAGAAGAGAGAATTTCGAAAAAACCAAACAGGGCAATCAGCTTCAGCGATGGAGAAAACTCTGCTTCGGACCGAAACTCCGCCCTAGTTGCTAGCCTAATTAACATTTACCAGACGTTTGTTTTATTGGGCCCATTGTTATTGCGCTTCACCATTTTTATGTTCGGCCCAATAGACTTACCACGTAAATCGGGATCACATGGTGACGATAATATTTTTAAAATATTTGAAAAAAGAAAGGGAAATTTTCTAAAATAGAGGGTTTTAAAAAAGGAGGGGCAATTTTCTATGTAGCCTATATTTGCCTCTAATTCACAAAATTAGCATTGTTTCAATTTTTTTATCAAACTAGCCAAATATCTTATTTTCAAGCAATATTACTCCTCAATACCATATCCAAAAACGATTATATCTTATTTTGAAAATTCCTATTAGGACTTTATTTATTAAAAAATAATAATTAATTCTATTTAATAGTAGTTAATTAAGAAAAATTATTTTTAAACTACTAACTATAAGTAAATATAATAATAACGATAAATACTTATTTTAAAATTTATTTATAATAAATATTTATTGTTGATGCGTGAAAATATCAACCCAGGTGAGGTGGTAATGCCTTGCTGATCTAGTATCCGAGTTGAGGGTTGATGCCCAGTCAACAGTTTTGAGCTCAATATTCCGCACCCGATTCAGTCTATGCCTAACCCCGGAAGCTCCCAAGCTGACCTATCACGCCACGCTGATCCCGGGCCAAATCACTTGAAACCTTCCTGAGCTCGCTCTCCTTGTTGACCTCGGACACGAACTTGGTGAGGACACCTGCAGCAGAGAACACGGTCAAAAGGGGGGCGCCGGAGGTTTTTCGGCGAGCCCACTCCGACGCTCAAGTCAGTACCTTGAGGAAGTGATATTATGGCTCGGTTTCGGTTGCTTGGAATAGCTAATATAAGGAGATGTATGTAGCTAGGAGCTAATGGACCAAATGACACACAAAATACATGTTGAAGGCAACAAGTATGGCCTTTAGGGAAGTTGGAACAGTAAAACCGTCCTCAAGGGACAACCTTCAATGGGTGTTAAGGTTGTCTCCTTGTTTCTTAGAGAGAACAATAGTGAGGTGACTTGTGCTTGTGGTGTGTGTGAGTAAAAAGAATGAATTCTAGCTTGAAGAAGAAGACCTTATTTTACCTTGACCTAAGTGTCTTTTTATATTATACCTTTGTGGATACATGATTGGCCAAACAATGATGCCCTAGTTCCTCCTTTCCTTCCTCTTCCCCAGCTTGAAACCTTAGCTCGGAGTCAAGACTAGGAATACTTGGTGAGCAGGGATTGGTCCCTTGGTGAGCAGGGATTGATCCCCTGGTGAGCAGGGATTGGTCTTTAAGACCTTATCCGAGATTACATGCCACATGGTACGATTTGATTCGAGTAGGGGATTACGTTATCCCTTGTGTACAGGTGACGAATGCTCATTCACCTCTACTTGTGGTCCCTCAAAGGTTGACCATGTCAGGTGGGGTCCCTTTTTCAGCTACCAAGGTGTTACACTGTCTCCTTGGTCAGCTTTCCGTTTTAGGCGATTTCAGGTGGTCCCCCCAGGTGACCTAGGATCATAGGACACCTTTTTCACATTTTTGGGGGAACCAAATCCCTTCACTTTTGGGGCTGTTCCAGAGTGGGGTCCACTCGTTTTGCCCTATCTAGGGTGGACTATTGGTTATAGACCACGTGGCACCCTTCATGTGAACACCTTCTATACTACCTGAGGTCGGATCCTGCCTCAGCTGGGATCCGAGGTGAGGTGGGTTTCAACATGAACGGATCGTTCCATAGGTGCCGACTAGAGCGTCGTGGGCTTACGTACCGCCACGTGTCTAGCCTATTTTTATCCCATAACAGAGGTCCCCCAGCTTCCAATGGCTAAGGAGATGGCGAAGGCATTGGAAGCTTCTAAGAGTTTCTAGCCCACGTCGCATTGTTGTCCCTCCTCCCTGGTGGTCTTTCTCTTGCCACCTTGGGGTGTATGCACACCTCGTCACCTTTTACTTTCGGGCAGAATTTAGGGGACCATTCCCTTCCATTTGGAGGTTGAACCGTGCTGAGCTCGGATTGACATGGGCGAATTCCCTTCCTGATTTGGTAGTCTAGCCTTCCTCAGCTCGGATCAGTATTCTCTAGCCCAGATATCTGTGGGCGTGCACGTGAGACTTTGTCAAATTGTTTCTCAAACTTTCCAAAGTGGAGTAGGGGAGGCCAATGTAATAACGCGGGTCCTTGATGAAACAACACATCCTTCAAAAGACCCACATGGTCAAAAGGTTCTTATCCGTTTGGGAAGAGTTGTGTCCTTTCACTTTCTTTATAATCCGGCCCCGCGAGTTTGAGGAAGCCAAAAGCCCCCTTTTGTCTTCTCTTTTGGGACCACATTCGCATCTTCGCAATCCCTAACCATCACCTTCATCTTGTCTCCTCGCTTACGGCAAAATCGGCCTATCTTTGCCGTTTTTTTTTCGTTCCAACGGCCGGGAAAGAGCGTGTCTTGCCCTTCCGTCGTTCCCTTGCTGCGTCGTTCGCGGCCTCACGATCTCAACGTCGGCCGACCAACCATCCCGACGCTTCTCCCATTCCTTAGTGGATTTCGTCATCAAAAACCTCCGAAGGCAAGTGTTCTTCTCGTGTTTTCAATTCCATTTCTCCCATTTGGTTTTACTTGGGTTGGAATTATTTGCGTAATGCTTGGTGGGCTCATCTCTGATCTTTACTTCTCCTCCCTTCTTTTTTTTTTTTTTTTTGTTGTAGATATGTCGGACGCCGGCGAGTCCCAGCACTCCCCCGCGGACAGTGGAGCTGTCACCCCAGGAAATGTTGCAGTCTTCGCCGATTTCTTCGAGCTGAACCAGGCGCTACAAGGTTCGCGATGGTCGTGGCCGTTCTAGCGCAGCCGGGGAGAGTTCTGAGGAGGGCGCTGATCAGGGATTTTTTCTAGACGATGAGGGAACCTCCGTAACTATGGAAATGCTTGCCCAGCTGAGGAAGGCCTATGACATCCCTTCCTTTGTTGAGTTGTCGCTTCCCCGACTAGGATTCAGACCAAGCCAACTGGGTTCTAGCGAGGTGGTGATCCACCGTCAATCCTTCGAGTATGGTCTTCGGCTTCCCATTCAGCCATTTTTTGGACAAATACTAAGCGGGCTAGGGGTGGCCCCTGCTCAGCTGAGTTCTATGGCTTGGCGGAACCTTGCTGGGCTCTATATTTTGTGGAAGGAGGTACTGGGCGTTGAGCCTACGATTGAAGATGTTCATGCCACCTTTACCTTGACCACAGCCCCGAAGAAGCCTGGGGCTCTACTACTTGAGGACGTATACTGGCCAATCTCATCTCGTGCCCCAGGTGAATCCGAACACTGCCGATAAGGCTTTGGATGATTTTTGGTTTGTCGTCTCTGGTGATTGGGGCCAGACAGTGGTCGAGGATGGGGAGACGTATGTGGTTCCCAATCAATTCAAGTGGGCAGGTATGTTTCTCTAAGAGTTCCTTTCGGTTTACTGAACTCTACACTTGCCTTACTGACCTTGCCATTGCCCAGGGAAATGGACTCGTGACCTTTCTCGGGACACCGATCTAAAGAGTGTGAGAGAATACGTGGCGAACTAACCCGTCCGAGACTGACATCGTCACCGAGGAGCGCCTTGCTAAGGTGGGATTGATTCCGCCACCTTCCTCAGGTAGTATCCGTGCTGATTTGGGCTTTATCTTTTCCCTTGTTTGTGTGTTTATTCAATCTGACTATGCCCCTCTTCTTCGGCCATGTAGGGGCTCTAGGAGATGAGGTTCTGACTCCTAGTTCGGCCACTAGGAGGATGGCTAAAGGAAGCAAAACCAACCTGGCCTTTCTTCAATTAGTGAGAGACAGGATGGCCAAGGCAGTAGGAGCGTCTAGTCAGCGAGCAGCAACAGGGTCTGAAGGGGTCTGGCAAGAGCGCGGCTACATCCAGTGGCCTTCCTCCACGACCTAAGCGTGCCAAGAAGGTAGAAGGGCCAGGTTGGACGTCCCAGCTGGCCGTGGACCTTAGAGGCGTTCTTGGCAGTCATTTTTCCCATGCTTCTCAAGCTCTCCCGGCATTGAAACAAGTTCTTGAGCTTTCGGATTCGGAGAAGGGAAGCGAGGTGGTGGGCTTGAGTCCTAGTCAAGGCAATTGACATAGGCATCTCACCTTTTTCTTCAGGTAAGCGATTCTCAATTCTCAACTCTGTTTTGGGATTTGTATTATAAGCTCCGAACTTCATTTTCTCTTCCCCCTTTTGTTTTGTTACCAGGGATCCTTCCTCATGTCTCAATTTGGTGATAAGCTTAAGGAGGGATCGACCTCAGCTGGTCGTGTTGCCAAGCTTGAGGCTCAGCTGTCCCGGCTCACTCAGAAGGTCAAGGACAAGGACGATCAAATTTCGAAGTTGGAAGACCAACTAGGAGAGGTTCGGGACGTGGCGGGATCAGTGAAGACTCAGCTCCGAGCTCAGGTGGAGAGAGCCAATGAGCTCCAGGCCAGTGTGGATAAGTTGGAGACTGAGGCGGGCTCTAATCTTCTTCATGGATACCATTACGCGCAATACCAGGTCACCAGGGAATTTCCCGATTTGGACTTGCACTATATGGACTTTGGATTCGACCGAGAGGCGTTGGTGGCCAAGTTTGGCAAGGAGCAGGACCCAACTGATGTCGCAGGGAGTTCTCGACAGCTTACCTCAGGGCACCCACTAAACCTAGAAGTTTCCCCGCCTCACTCGGATCACGAGGAAGACGACTCAGACGATGAAGGTTCTCAGTTGGGAAACGGCGAAGACACCTGATTTGACCCTTGGCCTTCGTTCGTGCTGCCTCTCCATCAGACCAAACTTTCTTACACATTTTTTCTCTTTTCTTTCTTTTGTAAACTCAGGCGTTGTTTCTCTGTACTGTGGATTTGAACTCTCAGTGTGGTTTTGTTTGACACATTATTGCCCTTGGGAAACATTATTTTGTTAAGTGACAGTGGCCCTGTTTTGGGCGAATATATTCTACATTCTTAGTTTGCCGTATGGATTATTGTGAGCTTGCTGTTGATTTACCCATGCATGCTGATTTTATGCACGTGACGTTCTTAGCAGGATAGAACCTTCCTGAGGTAGGCTATCCGACCTGAGTAGGTATCCTTCCTCACCTAGGTTGATTTACAAATCAATCCTGACAATTTGTTGGCAATTCGATTATATCAACCATGGCGAAATAAAATGGAGGGTGGCAAACCATTTGTTAAGGCCTATGTCATTAACCCATTAAATAGGAACGCACATCTTAATCAATAGAGCAACAACCCTCTTCACCTAGGTGATGTTTCCCTTCAAAATGCTCACTTGGGGGGGAGCAGTGGGACAACATACCAGGTCAATTTTTTGGCGCACATACAGAAGCAATCTAGCCACTAAAGGCTTTGCAGAAACAACAAAACGGAGATGGAATTGAAAATCTACTGGATTCCCAGATCAGGTGGGATCACGGGTAGTACTTCTTTAGCTGGTCGGCATTCCTTGGTCGTCTCATCTGGCGTCCATCAGGGTGAGCAAGTTTGTAGACTCCAGGCTTGATAACCTTGGTCACGTGGAATGGCCTTCCCAGGTTTCAGCAAACTTGGTGAAGCCTCCCTCTTTGAGTCCGCAAATCACCTTCCTCAATACCAAGTCCCCCTCTTTGAAACTGCGAGGTTTGACCTTGGCATTATAATACTTAGAAACTCTTCTCTGATACGCCGCCACCCTAACCTGGGCTTGATCTCTCTTCTCCTCCAGCAAGTCAAGGGCGGCATCAAGCTGGGCCACATTGCTGACCTTCGTCAAAGTGGAGGGCTCTAAAAGTTGGCATTCCTACCTCAAGCTGGGATTACTGCCTCTGTGCCAAAAGACAATGCATAGGGGGTTTCTCCAGTGGCTGTTTTGAAGGTGGTGCGGTACTGCCCACAACACCTCAGGTAGTTCATCAACCCATGCTCCCTTCTTAGTTCCTAGCTTCTTTTTCAACAAATCCTTGATGACCTTGTTGACTGCTTCAACTTGCCCATTTGACTACGGATGAGCCGGCGTGGTGTATTGATTTTCTATCTTCCATGTCTCGCAAAAGTTTCTGAATTTTTCATTGTCGAACTGCCGCCCGTTGTCAGTGATTATCACCCGCAGAACTCCAAAGCGACAGATGATGGATCTCCAGATGAAGTCCGTGGTTCTTTTTTCCGTGATCTTGGCCAGCGGCTCTACCTCTGCCCACTTGGTGAAGTAGTCTACTGCCACTATGGCGAACTTGCCCTGACCCCGGCCAACCGGGAAAGGTCCAATCAAGTCGATACCCCACTGAGCGAAAGGCCAAGGCGAAGTCAGTGTCGTCAAGTTTTCTGGTGGACCCGGATCATCTTGGCGTGCTTCTGACAGGTGAGGCAGGTTTGCGAGATGACCCGGGAGTCACTTTGCATGGTTGGCCTAGTAATATCCTTGGCGTAAAGCTTTGTATGCCAATGACCTTCCCCCTGAGTGATTTTCGCAGGCCCCTTCATGGATCTCTCTCAGAACATAATCGGCCTCATCTGGGTGCAGACACCTCAGGTAGGGCATGGTGAAACTTCGTCTGTACAACACATCTTCAATAAGGCAATACCGAGCTGCACGATACTTGAGCTTTCTTGCGGCTTCTTGGTCTTCGGGAAGACATCCCTCTTCTAGGTACCCCTTAATAGGGTTTATCCAGCATGAGGGGCTTGAAACACAGTGAACTACCTCAGCAGGTTCTTCTATGGACGACCTGGGTAGAACTTTTACCAGAACTTCTATAGCATGTCGGCCTGAAAGTTCTTCTCCCTTGGGATCTGTTGCAGCTTAACTTGCTTGAATTGTCCCACCAAATCTTTCGCTTTTTTCAGGTAAGCTATCATGTTATCCTCCTTGGTCTGGTATTCGTCGTTGACTTGGTGCACGATGAGCTGGGAGTCGCTATTTATTTCTAACCATTCTGCTCCTAAGCTCTTTGCCATCTTGAGCCCGGCGATCAATGCTTCGTATTCAGCCTCGTTGTTAGAAGCTTTAAACTCGAACCTTAGCGCATAACTTATCTCAACCCCGTCTGGGCTAGTGATTAACACCCCAGCTCCACTCCCCTGCGAGCTGGATGATCCGTCTACATGGAGGATCCATGGTGAGCTAGTTTCAGCTTTCCATTCTTCACGTTGGTTCATGTCTGTTCCCAAATCCTCCAGGTCAGGAGTAAACTCAGCCACAAAGTCAGGTATGGCTTTTCCCTTGATCGCGTTTCGCGGTTGGTAGTGAATCTCGAACTCGCTGAGTTCCATACACCATTTCATGAGCCTTCCTGAGCTTTCTGGCTTATGTAGGATCTGCCTGAGTGGGAAGCTGGTGACTACACTGACTGCGTGAGCTTGGAAATACAGCCTTAGCTTTCTGGACGACATGACTAGGGCTAACGCGAGCTGTTCTTGTTTGGGATACCTCTTTTCTACCTCGGTCAGGGCCTTGCTGGTGTAGTACACAGGCTTCTGCATCCCTCCCTCCTCTTCTCGGATTAGAACTGAGCTTACTGCAGTCGTGGACACTGCCAAGTACATCAGTAAGTTATCCCCTGGATGAGGCTTAGCTAAGATCGGCGGGCTAGCTAGATAGTTTTTCAGATTCTGGAAGGTGGCCTCGCAGTCCTCGTCCCATTGCTGCCCCTTAGCCCTTTTGATAGCTTGGAAGAAGGGGTGACAACGATCTGTGCATTTGGACACGAACCTGCTCAGCGCGGCTACCCTTCCCGCTAGGCTCTGTATTTCTTTGGTCATCCGAGGTGATCGCATTTCCACGATGGCCTTGATCTTTTCTGGATTAGCTTCTATTCCCCTTTGGTGGACCATGTAGCCCAGAAACTTTCCGGGCTGCCACCCCGAATGCGCATTTTTCAGGGTTAAGCTTCATACCAAACTTCCTCAGCACGTCGAATGTCCCCCTAAGGTGGGACACATGGTCAGCTATCTTCATCGACTTGGTGATCATGTCGTCGACATAAATTTCCATGGTCCTGCCTATCTGCTCCTTAAATAACTTGTTCACCGAGCGTTGATACGTGGCCCCCGCGTTCTTTAAGCCGAAGGGCATTATCATGTAACAATACAGGCCTTTGTTTGTGATGAAAGAGGTCCCTTCCTCATCTGGAGCATACATCTTCACCTGGTTATAACCCGAAAAGGCATCCATAAAGCTGAGCAACTCATGGCCAACGGTGGCGTCGACCAGCTGATCTATTCGAGGCAACGGAAAGCTGTCCTTGGGGCACGCCTTGTTCAAGTCGGTAAAGTCGACGCACATGCGCCACTTCCCGTTCGGTTTTCTCACCAGCACCACATTGGAGACCCAATCTGGATACTTAGATTCATGAATAAACCCAGCGCGTAGTAACTTGTCGACTTCCTCCTCAATTGCGTCGTAGCGTTCTTGGTTGAAAGCTCGTCGCTTTTGCCGTACCGGTCGATGGATGGAATCCACGTTGAGTCGATGGGAGATTATGCTAGGGCTGATCCCCGGCATGTCGCTGTGGCTCCAAGCAAATACGTCTGAGTATTCAACTAAAAACTCCACCAAGGATGTTCTGACATTCGAGGTGAGCTGGGTTCCCACCTTAACTACCTTAGTTGGGTCGTCTTCACATACCAGGGACTGCCTTCAATTCCTCTACAGGCTCATCTCGCTGCTCGACTTCAGAGACTCGTGGGTCAAGGGTGGAGAACATGATTGCACCTCCCAACTGAGGAGGCGTAACACCTCTTGGCCGTAAGCTGGTCCCCCTTGACGACCCCGACCTGGTTGCCCACCAGGAATTTCAACTTCAAGTGGTACGTGGATACCGCTCCTCTGGTTGCCATAAGGAAGGGTCTTCCCAGAATGACATTGTAGGAGCTTGGGTGGTCGACAACTACGAAGTCAACCATAGTGATGAGCTGAGAAGGGTCTTCCCCAAGGGTAACCAGTAAGGTGATGCTGCCAGACGGCATCAGCTGGTCTCCCGTAAACCCACTGAGGGGGGTGGTGACTTGTTGCATCCTTCTGAGTTCAGTCCCAGCTTATTGAAGGTTTCCTTGAACAATATGTCAACCGAACTTCCCGTGTCGATGAGGATTCGCGCCACGTCCTTACTGGTGATCTTCATTGTGACGACCATGGCGTCGTCATGGGGGTACACTACATCCCTTGTGTCTTCATCCGTGAACATGATGGGGGTGGTGGCTACCCTTGATAGCTTAGGTGATCTTTCGGTGAAGTTCACTTCTTGGTGGTGTCGGGCCAAGGAGGGCTCCCTGGCATGAACCTTCCTTGCCCTACGGGAGTCTCCTGCTAGGGTGGGTCCCCCTGAGATTGTGCTGATGAAATCTTTGTCTTTGGTCACCTGGGATCCTGGCTGACCTTGGTCCCCTCCTGAGCTTTCTCCCGCCTGCCTGACCACCTGAGCTTTCCCCCTTACTTCGAGCAAAAACTCTTTTAGATACCCATTGTTGATTAAATTTTGGATTTGCTCCCTCAGGTTGAAACAATCGGCTGTGCTGTGTCCATACTCTTCATGAAAATCGCAATACCTCTTCAGGTTCCTTTTACCTAGAGGGGTAATCAACTTAAGGTGGTCTCGTCAAAAAGCCCTTGTCCCTTATGGCATAGAACACTTGTTCCCTTGTTGTGTTCAAGGGATGGTAGGCATGCGTAGTGGCGGATTCCCTTCTTGGCGGATGGGGCACTTTTCTTGGCTGTGGTGGAGGCTGGGGCCTCAATGTTTCTGGTCTTGGTTGAGGTGGGTGCCTGTAGGGCAGTGGTGCTCGCTGGCTATCTTGCTGACGCGGGACTGACCCTTGCTGAGGAGGGACAGGCCTGGACGGCCTAACGTCTTGCTTCTTCTTATCTTTCCCTTTGTCACTGAAATCTTCGGCCTTCTCTCTTTCCCTCTTCAGGTTGCGCTTCTCCTCAATGGCGATTTGCTTCATGGCACGATCGTGTGCCTCCCGATATGAGGTGGGAGGTCTCTCTTCGAATGACACCCACAAAGGCCCGGTGTGGAGGTTGTACCAAAAGTTTCTCAAAGTTTCTGATTCCTCGTAAACTCCCATTTGCATTACCTCATCATGATAACGCTTCACATATTTATGCAAGGGTTCTTGCCCCATTTGCTTAATGTATTGGAGAGAGGAAGGGTCTTTAAGTGGGTTGCTTGGCTCCTTGAAAATGGAGGACAAATTTGCTGGCGAAGGTGGTGAAGTCTCTTACGCTTCTTGCCGGAAGCTTCTTGTACCATGTTCTAGCTGGCCCACTTAGGGTGGTTGGAAACACCTTGCACATTATCTCGTCGGGCACCCCTTGCACCAACATCAAATTCTGGAAGATTTCCACATGGGCCATAGGATCGGATTGTCCATGGTAAGAATCAAGTTGAGGCATCTTGAATCTCCCATGTAAGGTCGCGTTCTTCACTGAGTCAGCTAGGGGGGCGGTGAAGTCACCCAGGATATCAGGTGAGCTGGGTTCCCCCTTGTTGGACCTGAGCTCCCTCATTACTTCTTGCATGGTAAGTAACTATTTCCTCAAACATTCCACGTAAGGAGGTTCAGGGTCGTTACCTTCTCCCTGGCGTCGAGCCATCAAGGAGTACCTCAAGTCACCATGCACAAGTCCCTCGAGTTGGCTCCTTGCTCCTTCGGGCCGGTTGCTGGCGGTCGAACGATGGTCACTGCGGTGACTCCTGGGCTGGTCGTGGACATTTGCTCTCAGTTAGGACAGTCGCATCTGAGCACCTTGCCGACTCGGTGTGGATGGTTCCACGTGAGCAGGGTTGCTTCTGAGTTGGCTCCCCAGCCGACTTGCCAGATTTCGGGGAGGAGGAGGCGGTATGCCCAGGTTATCACACAGGTACTTTATCACATGCTGAAACTGTGACCTAGTTTCAGCTAGCTCTCTCACCTCCTTAGCTTTCTCTGCCTCCACGTCTCGGCTGGTGGCAGCCTTCTCCCTTCCGGCTAGGGCCTGGGTCAAGTGCTCTCACATTCTGACTCTCTGCATACTCGTCCTAAGGCGGAGCCGGAGGTGGGCGACTGCTTTGGCCGGGGTCCCGCGTGACTTCTCTTCTAGACCCTCTTGGGGCCTCGGAGTTAGGCATTTGGCTTCTCTGGCGGGTACGTAGGTTGTAACGGGACCTTTCGTTCTGGATCCCTACAGAGGGCAGCCACTGTTGATGCGTGAAAATATCAACCCAGGTGAGGTGGTAATGCCTTGCTGATCTAGTATCCGAGTTGAGGGTGGATGCCTAGTTAACAGTTCTGAGCTCAGTATTCCGCACCCGATTCAGTCTCTACCTAACCCCGGAAGCTCCCAAGCTGACCTATCCACGCTGATCCCGGGCCAAATCGCTTGAAACCTTCCTGAGCTCGCTCTCCTTGCTGACCTCGGACACGAACTTGGTGAGGACTGCCTGCAGCAGAGAACACGGTCAAAAGGGGGGCGCCGGAGGTTTTCCGGCGAGCCCACTCCGACGCTCAAGTCAGTACCTTGAGGAAGTGATATTATGGCTCGGTTTCGGTAGCTTGGAATAGCTAATATAAGGAGATGTATGTACCTAGGAGCTAATGGACCTAAATGACACACAAAATACATATTGAAGGCAACAAGTATGGCCTTTAGGGAAGTTGGAACAGTAAAACCGTCCTCAAGGGACAACCTTCAATGGGTGTTAAGGTTGTCTCCTTGTTTCTTAGAGATAACAATAGTGAGGTGACTTGTGCTTGTGGTGTGTGTGAGTAAAAAGAATGAATTCTAGCTTGAAGAAGAAGACCTTACTTTACCTTGACCTAAGTGTCTTTTTATATTATACCTTTGTGGATACATGATTGGCCAAACAATGATGCCCTAGTTCCTCATTTCCTTCCTCTTCCCCAGCTTGAAACCTTAGCTCGGAGTCAAGACTAGGAATACTTGGTCAGCAGGGATTGGTCCCTTGGTGAGCAGGGATTGATCCCCTAGTGAGCAGGGATTGGTCCTTAAGACCTTATCCGAGATTACATGTCACATGGCACGATTTGATTCGAGTAGGGGATTACGTTATCCCTTGTGTACAGGTGGCGAATGCTCATTCACCTCTACTTGTGGTCCCTCAAAGGTTGACCATGTCAGGTGGGGTCCCTTTTTCAAGCTACCAAGGTGCTACACTGTCTCCTTGGTCAGCTTTCCGTTTTAGGGCGATTTCAGGTGGTCCCCCCAGGTGACCTAGGATCATAGGACACCTTTTTCACATTTTTGGGGGAACCAAATCCCTTCACTTTTGGGGCTGTTCTAGAGTGGGGTCCACTCGTTTTGCCCTATCTAGGTGGACTATTGGTTATAGATCACGTGGCACCCTTCATGTGAACACCTTCTATACTACCTGAGGTCGGATCCTGCCTCAGCTGGAATCCGAGGTGAGGTGGGTTTCAACATGAACGGATCGTTCCATAGGTTCCGACTAGAGCGTCGTGGGCTTACGTACCGCCACGTGTCTAACCTATTTTTACCCCATAACATTTATTAATATACTAATATTAAAAATATAGGAAATATTTTTTTCTCATAAACTTCATAAGGGATCTATCCTTTTCCCATGCTTTAGGGAGGTATCTACCAACTTTCCATTAATTAATTACACCTTGCTTTCTCATAGACTTTTCTTATACCAAATAGTTGGCTTATGTTTGGGATGAGCTGAGGTCAACTTCCAAGTCAGCTACTGTTTTATGATGATAGTGAAGAAAATTTTTTATAGCGTGTTGAATCAGATGGCCTTGTGCGAGATCAAATCAGATCAGTTTGAGCCAGCTCAGGTGAGATCATTTAATTCAGCATAAAGGAGAGAATTAATATCCAAAACGAACAGAATCATAACTGTTAAGAGATTCAGGTCAATAATTGTTCAATTAAAGAGCGATCAAGAGGGCCGATTAATGATTTTTAGTTACAAATCTTGGATATGACCGTTGGCTCATGAGCACATAGTATAGATCAAAGGAAGACCGTGGAAAAAGGTACACAATTAATAAAAAAATACCGAAACTCTGTTAAAACTATTTGAGAATTTTACCTGAACAAAAAAAATCCCATAAATCTGAATTCAGCACAGAAGGGTTTTCACTGGAAAATCGGCTTTTTCTTGATTATTGCATTGTGATTGTAGGTTTATTCAAGTGTGAAGAGAAGAAATTTATAATTTGTGAAGAGGAAATCAATCTTTTATTGTTCAGTAATGGAGCTTTCCAAAATCAGTACTAATAGCTGGCGCCGTATGTGGAAATCCTTCAAGAAGCTAAGCATTTCCAATTCTAGAAAAAATCAATGGCCACAAACAAGTTTCACAGAAAGGAATCGAGAAGAAGATTCTTCTAATTCAAATTCACAACAAAACTCGAAGCAACATTCTTTGAGCCAAACTGCATCACGTTTAAAGGAAAGAGATGCTCTTCAAATTGCACGTAAGTTGTAGGAGAGTGAAAGACAAAACAAGGAGAAAGATGCACAAGTACGGGCATTGGAGAATAAAACTGGAAACCTTGAAAAGGAGGTAGAAGAGCTCAGGAGATTGATTCGAAGGGAACTGAAGGTGAACCGAGTTTTGGAGAACGTTGAACTGCCAAGAAACGAGGAAAGTGTGACTCCCAGGGAGATACAACAGTCAGAATTGTTACGGAAAGGGAAATCTGGAGTTACCAGATCACATCAGCATCTAAATTTGTTAAAGAAAAGATATATACAAGCTCAGAAAGGAAAGGCGCGGACTGGGGAACAATTATTGGGGGAGAATGATTATCCAGATGCACAACTGCAAATTTCTGAAGAACCAATCCATGGACCATCTCGTTATGTTGGCAGTTAAGATCGCAGGAAAAGAAGACTTGAGCAGAGTCTGACCTCAGTTGATATGCAATTCTTTCTGAACCAGAAATAGAGGAAGGATATGGGAGTAGTGATTAAAGAGAAAACGGAAAACAATATCGAAACAGATTAGAATATGAGTAAACGAGAGATAGAAGAAAGAATAAAAAAATTTGATGAGAGAATTAGAAGCTCAAAGGAAACGAGACCAGAAGCAGAATGGGGTTAGATCGGAGGGTCTCACGTTTTCATTGGAATCTCCTTTCAATAAGAAGATTCAGGATTTAGTGTTGCCATGAAAAATATAGATGCCATAAATCATCCCATAATGCAAGGAAAACACATCTAGTGTTGTACATTGATTTCTTCAGGGAGAGGATGATGGTCCAAGGTTTAATAGAGTGGTAGTGACTGCAAAGAATCCAAGTTCGTTATTATTGTTTCAACAGAGGCAGCCACAACTAGTGAGTTCTGTTTCGCGGACTCTGCATGAATAGCAAGCGTGTGATTGGCCTACGAAAAAATAACATGAAGTTAAATTTTTGAACAAAATAAAGCCATTGAATTAGCAAGTGTGAGAAATCACCTTGGCAATCAACCGTTTAAGTTGTTCTAATATCTCATCAGGTGAAGCTCTTTCCATTTTCTCTAATGTGCTTTGATAATTGAGGCCATGCTGTTGATGTAAGGGGAGCAAATGTTCAAAATTGTCACGCTTCTCTTTCGCAATATTTGATCAAATTAGCACATCAGAATAAGTGACCTCAGACTCCTGCTGACGTCTCTTTTTCCTTTTCAAGGCGTACTCATCCATAAGGCTCCTTCTTTTCATCATCAATAATGGATTCATCAACCTTGCGCTTCACTTTCTTATCCTTAGAAGCATTTTTCTTAATGTTCTTCTCTTGATTAGCCTCGCTATTCTTTCATTTGAGTTTCAAATTGGTTTTTGTCTTTGGTGCTTGACGGCCACTGGGTTTAGAAATCTTTAAGGCTGGTTAGTTTGAGGAGGGAACATCGTCAAAGACATGTTCAGCTCACCACGACATCGTTCAAAGAGTCAAACAAGGAGCTTCCTAATTATTTTGATGCCATTATTTCTGCACATTAGAAGGAAAAATTTTTAGATTAAGGAAATATATGAAATGAGTAAAAAAAAAACAAAGGTTTTTCCTGTTTTTTTCCTTGTATTAAATAGCTTCAAGTTCTTCACGGATGTAAGCTGTTGTTACAAGACTTGAGCCTATAATATTTGCGAGTGATAAGAAGTCCGTTTGACTCAGCTGTTTTTGCACACCCAACCCATATTTTTGCAAGTAAAGGCTCATCAAGGTCAGTTTGAGCCCTCAAATAACTGCAAAAGAGAGGAACAAAGGTTAGATATATTCAAGTTTAGGTTAGCAAAAAAAGATATACGGTAACTACAGTACCTATTTTAGTTTTAAAAGTATACAGAATTTCTCTTTGTATGCTCAGTGAGGCCGAGGAAGATTGGCTCCAGTCCCCACTCATAAAAAACCATCTATCCTTCTATTTCTATTTACAGTTGGATTCCTAGTAACTGGTTTGGTTTTCTAGGTCAAAATTGGAAACAATTGAATCCAGGGTATTTTTTGGGTCATTTCTTCAACATATACAAATACAAGAATCAAAACTATCACCTAGGATTGCTCAGCTTAGGACTTGGTTCAAGGTTGAAAACTTAAGATCCAGGACCGAGGATGATTAAGGGTGGATTTATTCATGAATCAACGATGCTAAGGTTTGGCTTTTCTAAATGGGTCGGTGCCATATATTTTAAGGTATTCTATTCTACTTTCCCTTGCTAATAGGTTCTACATATCATAGTCAGTCTTAGATGAACTCATGGATGTAGTATCAAATTCACTTCTTGGGTCACTAGGCAAATCTCTCACATCAAACCTCTCAATATTTGCCATGGAAAGGCTTAAGCAAAAGCAAAATTAAGTAGATTAGCTCAGAATCCAGCCATGAAAGACGGGTGATAATACCCACAGGTCTGTTCAGTTCAGTTCATAGTTCGTGCGAAGGGAGTGCTAAAAATAAGGTAACCCTAAGATATGCGAAGATGCCTAAAGCTACCAAGCGGTCTTCGAATCAGGTCAGGCATGTTTATGTTTTTTGACAAAATCAGAATCTCGTAAATCTACACTTGTTCTAATAACTTAGAGCAGAAAGAATTTTTCTACACAAATTACACATTTTGAAATGAATTTTTAAGTGAGAAATCTATGGAAAGACAAAAGGGAAATTTTCCGAAATAACCTTAATTTATTTTGAGCTTACGTAAATAGTCTCGTATAAATATATTTTACCGACCTAGTCTAAAATGTAATTTTTCGAATTAAATTGCCCTTAATAGCCAACTTCCACATTTTTTTACTTTTCTTATTACTCTACGCTTTGATAAACTCATATCTCTTACTAACAGTAGCGGTGGAAGGTAAAGACGGTGAAGTCTTGGTCACATTAAGTAATTTACTTCACCATATAGGTATGTATTTTATGTGTGGATTAAAAACATTTAATCCTTCTTCAAATTAGGATTTATATTCAATTTTATTTAAGTAGCAAAAAATAATTGATTTAGAGTTTAAATTACGTTAATTTGTATGAATGCAAAGTTAAGAATCAATTTAATGATATAAAATTGTTGATTGATTTTGGGTCATAAATTTTTTTACCCAAAAATTATTTTTCGAGTAAAGCAAAATTTAATCTTACCCTAAAACCAAAATTTGGCTTTACTCTAAACCACTTTTAAGGTAAGGCCAAACTTTACCTTACCCTAAAACCATTTTTAGGGTAAGGCCAAACTTTACCTTACCCTAAAAGTAATTTTTGGGTAAGGCAATTACTTTTCGGGGTAAAGCAAAACTTGGCCTTACCCTAAAAGTGATTTTAAGGTAAGGCAATCACTTTTCGGGTAAGGTAAAATTTTGCCTTACCCGAAAAATGATTTTAGGATAAGGCCAAAACTTTTCGCATAAAGCAAAATTTGGCCTTACATTCTAAATTTTTAGTGTATTTTTTTAAATTATAACAATATTGAATCTTTATGTATTCCATTAGGTATAGAAGATCTAATAACATTTTCTATTCATTACGATGGTTCGTGGGAAACACTTGATGAAAGTATTTAGAAATATGTGATGGAAAAGTTCGGCTTATTACTATAGCAAGAAATTCTAACTATCAAAATCTAGAAGATATGATTTACTCTCAGCTCCAGATAAATAGAAGAGAATTCAAAATTCGTACAAAGGCAAAGTATAGAAAGTATGGTTGTTGATGCGTGAAAATATCAACCAAGGTGAGGTGGTAATGCCTTGCTGATCTAGTATCTGAACTGAAGATAGATGCCCAGTCAACAGTCTGAGCTCAGTATTCCGCACCCGATTTAGTCTCGTCTTAACCCCGGAGGCTCCCAAGCTGACCTTTCACGCCACGTTGATCCCGGTCCAAATGGCTTAAAACCTTCCTGACCTCGCTCTCCTTGCTGACCTCAGACCCTGAACTTGGTGAGGATACCTGCAGCAGAGAACACGGTAAAAAAGGGGGGCGCTGGAGGTTATCCGGCGAGCCCACTCCGACGCTCAAGTCAGTACCTTGAGGGGGTGATGTTATGGCTCGATTTTGGTAGCTTGAAATAGCTAATATATGGAGGAGTATGTAGCTAGGAGCTAGGTGACCAACTAGCACACAAAACACATGGAGAAAGTGAGTAAGTGCGGACTTTTTGTAAGCTAGAACAGTAAATCCGTCCTCAAGGGACAACTTTCAATGGATGTTTTAAGATTGTCTCTTTGTTTCTTAGAGAGAAGGATGTGAGGAGACTTGTGCTAACAGTGTGTGTGAGTAAAGAATGAGTTTTAGCTTGAAGAAGACCCCCCTTACCTTGACATAAGTGTCTTTTTATATTATACCTTTGTGAACACATGATTGGCTAAACAATGTTGCCCTAGTTCCTCATTTCCTTCCCCTTTCCCATGTTTGAAACCTTAGCTCGGAGTCAAGACTAGGGACACGTGGTGAGCAGGGATTGGTCCTTAAGACCTTATCCGAAATTACATGCCACGTGGCATACTTTAATTCGAGTATGGGATTATATTATCCCTTGCGTACAGGTGGCGAGTGCTCATTCGCCTCCATTTGTGGTCCCTCAAAGGTTGACCACGTCAGGTGGGGTCCCTTTTTCAGCTACCAAGGTGCTACATTATCCCATTGATCAGCTTTTCATTTTGGGCAATTTCAGGTGGTCCCCTTAGGTGACTTAGGATCATAGGACACATTTTTCACATTTTTTGGGAAAACCAAATCCCTTTACTTTTGGGGCTATTCCAGAGTGGGGTCCACTCGTTTTGCCCTATCTATGTGGACTATTGGTTATAGGCCACGTGGCACCCTTCATGTGAACACCCTTTATACTACCTGAGGTCGGATCCTGCCTCAGCTGGAATCCGAGGTGAGGTGGGTTTCAGCATGAATGGATCGTCCCATAGGTGCCGACTACAGCGTCGTGGGCTTACGTACCGCCACGTGTCTAGCCTATTTTTACCCCATAACAGAGGTCCCCCAGCTTCCAATGGCTAAGGAGATGGCGAAGGCGTTGGGTGCTTCTAAGAGTTCCTAGCCCACGTCGCATCATTATCCCTCCTCCTTCGTGGTCTGTCTCTTGCCACCTTAGGGTGTATGCACACCTCGTCACCTCTTCAGGGTGATCCAAGATGGCTAATGATGTAAATTCAAGGCGAAAATATTTTCGAGCTCATGTTGCTCTTCCCCCCCTTCACATCTAGGTAGGGCTTGGCGAATTTTCTACCTTTATTTTTGGGCGACATTAGGGGATCATTCCCTTCCATTTGGAGGTTGAACCGTGCTGAGCTCGGATTGACATGGGCGAATTCCCTCCTGACCTGGGAGTCTAACCTTCCTCAGCTCGAATCAGTATTCTCTGGCCAAGATATCCGTGGGCGTACACTTGGGACTTTGTCAAGTTGTTTCTCAAATCTTCCAAAGTGGAGTAGAGGAGGCCAACGTAATAACGCGGGTCCTTCATGAAATAATACAACACCCACATGGTCAAAAGGTGGATCTTATCCGTTTGGAAGGGTTGCGTCCTTTCATTTTCTTTATAAACCGGCCCCGCGAATTTGAGGAAACCAAAAGTTCCCTTTTGTCTTTTCTTTTGGGACCACATTCGCTTCCTTCAAGTCCCTAGCCGCTGCCCTCTCTTTGTCTCCTTGCCTGCGACAAAATCAATTTCTCTCCATCGATTTTCTTTTGTTCCAACGGCCGGAAAAGAGCGTGTCTTTCCCTTCCGTCGTTCACTTGCTGCGTCGTTCGCGGCCTCACGATCTTAGCGTCGACCGACCAAACATCCCGACGCTTCTCCTGTTCCGCAGTGGATTTCATTACCAGAAACCTCTGAAGGCAAGTGTTCTTCTCGTGTTTTCAATTCCGCTACTCCCATTTGGCTTTGCTTGGAGGATTCATCTCTGATCTTTACTTCTCCTTCTTTTTTCTTTTTTTTTTTGTTTCGCAGATATGTCGGATGCCGACGAGTCTCAGCACTCCCCTGCAGACGGTGGAGCCGTCGCCTCGGGAAATGTTGCCTCTTCCCCGATCTCTTCGAGTCGAACTAAACACTACAAGGTTCGCGCCGGTCGCGGCCTCTCCAACGTGGCTGGGGAAAGCTCTGAGGAGGGTGCTGACCAGAGCTTTTTTCTGGACGATGAGGGAACCTCCGTAACTACGAAAATGCTTGCCCAGCTGAGGAAGGCCTATGACATCCCCTCATCTGTTGAGTTGTCGCTTCCCCGACCAGGAATCAGACCAAGCCGACCGGGTTCTAGCGAGGTGGTGATCCACCGTCAGTCCTTCGAGTATGGTCTTCGGCTTTCCATTCAGCCAATTTTTGCACAAATATTAAGCAGGCTAGGGGTGGCCCCTGCTCAGCTGAGTTCTATGGCTTGGCAGAACCTTGCTGGACTCAATATTTTGTGGAAGGAAGTACTGGGAGTTGAGCCTACTATTGAAGATGTCCATGCCACCTTTACCTTGACCACAGCCCCGAAGAAGCCTGGGCTCTACTACTTGAGGATGTATACTGGCCAAACTCATCTCGTCCCCATGTGAATCCGAACACTGCTGACAAGGCTTAGGATGATTTTTGGTTTGTCGTCTCTGGTGATTGGGGCCAGATAGTGGTCGAGGATGGGGAGACGTATGTGGTCCCTAACCAATTCAAATGGGCAGGTATGTTTCTTTAAGAGTTCCTTTCGGTTTACTGAACTCTGTATTTGCCTTACTGACTTTGCCATTACACAGGGAAATGGACTCGTGATCTTTCTCGGGACACCGATCTAAAAAGCGTGAGAGAATACGCCACGTATTCTCATGGACTAACCCATCCGAGACTGACATTGTCACCGAGGAGCGCCTTGCCAAGGTGGGATTGATTCCGCCACCTTCCTCAGGTAGTATCTTTGCCGACTTGGGCTTCGTCTTCCCCCTTGTTTGTGTGTTTATTCAATCTGACTATGCTCCTCTTCTTTGGCCATGTAGGGGTTCTAGGAGATGAGGTTCTGACTCCTAGTTCGGTCACTAGGAGGATAGCTGAAGGAAGCAAGACCGACCTGGCCTTTCTTCAATTAGTGAGGGACAGGATGGCCAAGGCAGCAGGGGCATCCAACCAGCGAGCGGCAATAGGGTCTGAGGGGTCTGGCAAAAGCGTGGCTATATCCAGCGGCCTTCCTCCACGATCTAAGCGTGCCAAGAAAGTGGAAGGGCCAGGCTGGACGTCCCAGCTGGCCGTGGACCTTGGAGGCATTCTTGACGGTCATTTTTCCAATGCTTCTCGAGCTCTCCCGGCATTGAAGCAAGTCCTTGAGTTTTCGGACTCGGAGAAGGGAAGCGAGGTGGTGGGCTTGAGTCTTAATCAGGCAATTGACATGGCATCTCACCTTTTTCTTCAGGTAAGCGATTCTCAGTTCTTAACTATGTTTTGAGATTTATATTATAAGCTCCAACTTCATTTTCTCCTGCCCCCCATTTTTTTTTTGTTACCAGGGATCTTTCTTCATGTCTCAATTCAGTGACAAGCTTAAGGAGGGATCGACCTCAGCTGGTTGTGTTGCCAAGCTTGAGGCTCAGCTGTCTCGGCTCACTCAGAAGGTCAAGGATAAGGACGATCAAATTTCGAAGTTGGAGGACCAGCCAGGAGAGGTTCGGGATAAGGTGGTATCAGTGAAGACTCAGCTCCAAGCTCAAGTGCAGAGAGCCAATGAGCTCCAGGCCAGTGTGGAAAAATTAGAGACTGAGGTGGGTTCTAATCTTCTTCACGGATACCATTACGCGCAATACCAGGTCACTAGGGAATTTCCCGATTTGGACTTGCATTCCATGGACTTTGGGTTCGAACCGAGAGGCATTGGTGGCCAAGTTTGGCAAGGAGCAGAACCCAATTGATGTCGCAGGGAGTTCTCGACAGCTTATCTCAGGGCACCCATTGAACCTGGAAGTTTCCCCGCCTCACTCGGATCAAGAGGAAGACGACTCAGACGATGAAGGTTCTCAGTCGGGAAAAGGCGAAGATACCTAATATGTCCCTTGGCCTTTGCTTTATGCTGTCTCTTCGTTGGATCAAGCTTTCTTACACATTCTTTCTCTTTCTTTTCTTTCTTTTGTAAACTCAGACGTTGTTTCTCTGTATTGGGGATTTGAACTTTCAGTGTGGTTTTGTTTGACATGTTATTGCCTTTGGGAGATATTGTTTTGTTAAGTACCAGTGACTCTGTTTTGGGCTGATATATTCTATATTCTTAGTTTGTCCATATGGATTGTTGTGAGCTTGCTATTTATTTGCTCATGCATGCTGATTTTATGCACGTAACGTTCTTAGTAGGATAGAGCCTTCCTGAGGTGGGCTATCCGACCTGAGTAGGTATCCTTTCTCATCTAGGTTGATTTACAAATCGATCATAATGGTTTTGTTGGCGAAATAAAATTCGATTATATCAACCATGGCGAAATAAAATGGAAGATGGAAAACCGTTTGTTAAGGCGTATGTCATTAAGCCATTAAATAGGAATGCACATCCTAATCAATAGAACAACAACCTTCTTCACCTAGGTGATGTTTCCCTTCAAAATGCTCACTTTGGGGAGAACAGTGGGACAACATACCAGGTCAGTTTTTTGGCGCACATACAAAAGCAATCTAGCCACTAAGAACTTTGGAGAAACAACAAAACGGAGATGGAAATAAACACCTGCTGGATTCCCAGATCAGGTGGGATCACGGGTAGTACTTCTTCAGCTGGTCGGCATTCCTTGGTCGTCTCATCTGGCGTCCATCAGGGTGAGCAAGTTTGTAGACTCCAGGCTTGATAACCTTGGTGACGTGGAATGGCCCTTCCCAGGTTTCAGTAAACTTGGTGGAGCCTCCCTCTTTGAGTCAGAAAATCACCTTCCTCAATACAAGTCCCCCTCTTGGTGGCATTGTAAGGTTTGGCAACTCTTCTCTAATATGCCGCCACCCTGACCTGGGCTTGATCTCTCTTCTCCTCCAACAAGTCAAGGGCAGCATCAAGCTGGGCCACATTGCTGACCTCAGTAGAAGTGGAGGGCCCTAAAAGTTGGCATTCCTACCTTAGTTGGGATTACTGCCTCAGTGCCAAAAGACAATGCATAGGGGGTTTCTCCAGTGGCTATTTTGAAGGTGGTGCGGTATGCCTACAACACCTCAGGTAGTTCATCAACCCATGCTCCCTTCTTGGTTCCTAGCTTCTTTTTCAACAAATCCTTGATGACCTTGTTGACCGCTTCAACTTGCCCATTTGACTGCGGATGAGTCAGCATGTGGTGTATCGATTTTCTATCTTCCATGTCTCGCAAAAGTTTCTGAATTTTTCATTGTCGAACTGTTGCCCGTTGTCGGTGATTATCACTCACGGGACTCCAAAGCGACAGATGATGGATTTCCAGATGAAGTCGGTGGTTCTCTTCTCCGT
This sequence comes from Melia azedarach, assembly GCA_028052125.1. Lineage (NCBI taxonomy): Eukaryota > Viridiplantae > Streptophyta > Magnoliopsida > Sapindales > Meliaceae > Melia > Melia azedarach. The sequence continues at coordinate 14,547,388 of CM051398.1, read as the reverse complement.
GATCTTGGCCAGCGGCTCCACCTCTGCCCACTTTGTGAACTAGTCTACTGCCACTATGGCAAACTTGGCCTGACCCCGGCCAATTACGAAAGGTCCAATCAAGTCGATATCCCACTGAGCGAAAGACCAAGGCGAAGACAGCATCGTCAAGTTTTCTAGTGGAACTCGGATCATCTTGGCGTGCTTCTGACAGGTGAGGCAGGTTTGCGAGGTGACCCAGGAGTCACTTTGCATGGTTGGCCAGTAATATCCTTGGCGTAGAGCTTTGTATTCCAATGACCTTTCTCCTGAGTGATTTTCGCAGGCCTCCTCATGGATCTCTCTCAGAATATAATCGGCCTCATCTGGGTGCAGACACCTAAGGTAGGGCATGGTGAAGCTTCGTCTGTACAACACACCCTCAATAATGCAATACCGAGCTGCACGATACTTGAGCTTTCTTACGGCTTCTTGGTCTTTGGGAAGACGTCCCTCTTCTAGGTACTCCTTAATAGGGTTTATCCAGCATGAGGGGCTTGAAACACAGTGAACTACCTCAACAGGTTCTTCTATGGATGACCTGGGTAGAACTTCTACTAGCACTGTACCAGGTAAGGAGGTTTTTGACAGGGATGCCAACCTTGATAGCATGTCGGCCTGGAAGTTCTTCTTCCTCGGGATCTGTTGCAGCTTAACTTGCTTGAATTATCCCTACCAAATCCTTCGTCTTTCTCAGGTAAGCTATCATGTTACCCTCCTTAGCCTGGTATTCGTCGTTGACTTGGTGCACGATGAGCTGGGAGTCACTGTTTATCTCTAACCATTCTGCTTCCTACACTCTTTGCCATCTTGAGCCCGGCGATCAACGCTTCGTATTCAGCCTTGTTGTTAGAAGCTTTAAACTCAAACCTTAGCGCATAACCTATCTCAACCCCGTCTGGGCTAGTGATCACTACCCCAGCTCCACTCCCCTGTGAGCTGGATGATCCGTCTACATGGAGGATCCATGGTGAGCTAGTTTCAGCTTCCCATTCTTCACATTGGTTAATGCCCGTTCTTAAATCCTCCAAGTCAGGAGTAAACTCAGCCACAAAGTCAGCTATGGCTTGTCCTTTGATCGCGTTTCGCGGTCGGTAGTGAATCTTGAACTCACTGAGTTCCATACACCATTTCATAAGTCTTCTTGAGCTTTCTGGCTTATGTAGGATTTGCTTGAGTGGGAAGCTGGTGACCACACTGACCCTGTGAGCTTGGAAATATAGCCTTAGCTTTCTGGACGACATGACTAGGGCCAATGCAAGCTGTTCTTGTTTGAGATACCTCTTTTCTACCTCAGGTTAGGGCCTTGCTGGTATAGTATACAGGCTTCTGTATCCCTCCTTGCTCTTCTTAGATTAAAACTGAGCTCACTGCAGTCGTGGACACCGCCAAATACATCAGTAAGTTATCCCCTAGATGAGGCTTAGCTAAGATCGGCGGGCTAGCTAGATAGTTCTTCAAATTTTGAAAGGCGGCCTCGCAGTCCCCGTCCCATTACTACCCCTTAGCCCTATTGATAGCTTGGAAGAAAGGGTGACAGCGATCTGTGCATTTGGACACGAACTTGCTTAGCGTGGCTACCCTTCCAACTAGGCTCTGTATTTCTTTGGTCGTCCGAGGTGATCTCATCTCCATGATGGCCTTGATCTTTTTTGGATTGGCTTCTATTCCCCTTTGGTGGACCATGTAACCCAGAAACTTTCTGGCTGCCACCCCGAACGCGCATTTTTCAGGGTTAAGTTTCATACCAAACTTCCTCAGCACGTCAAATGTCCCCTTGAGGTGGGACACATGGTCAGCTATCTTCATCGACTTGGTGATCATGTCGTCGACTAAATTTCCATGGTCCTGCCTATCTGTTCCTTAAATAGCTTATTCACCAAGAGTAGATATGTGGCCCTCGCGTTCTTTAAGCCAAAGGGGATTACCATGTAACAATACAGACCTTTGTTTGTAATGAAAGAGGTTCCTTCCTCATCTATAGCATACATCTTCACCTGGTTGTAACCCGAAAAGGCACCCATAAAGCTGAGTAACTCATGGCCAGCTGTGGCATCGACTAGTTGATCTATCCGAGGCAATGGAAAGCTGTCCTTGGGGCACGCCTTGTTCAAGTCGATAAAGTCGACGCACATGCGCCACTTCCCGTTCGGCTTCCTTACCAACACCACATTGGAGACCCAATCTGGATACTTGGATTCACAAATAAACCTCGCGTATAGTAACTTGTCGACTTCCTCCTCAATTGCGTCGTAACGTTCTTGGTTGAAAGCTCGTCACTTTTGGCGTACCGGTCGGTGGATGGGATTCACGTTAAGTCGATGGGAGATTATGCTAGGGCTGATCCCCGGCATGTCGCTGTGACTCCAAGCAAATACATCTGAGTACTCAACTAAAAATTCCACTAGGGATGTTATGACATACGAGGTGAGCTGGGTTCCCACCTTAACTACCCTGGTTGGGTCGTCTTCACATACTGGGACTGCCTCCAATTCCTCTACAGGCTTACCTTACTGTTCGACTTCAGAAACTCGCGGGTCAAGGACGGAGACCTGATTGCACCTCCCAATTGAGGAGGCGTAGCACCTCCTTGCAGTGAGTTGGTCCCGCTTGACGACCCCGACCTGGTTGTTGCCCACTGGGAATTTCAACTTCAAGTGGTACGTCGATACCACTCCTCTGGTTGCCATGAGGAATGGTCTTCTCAGGATGACATTGTAAGAGCTTGGGTTGTCGACAACTATGAAATCAACCATAGTGATGAGTTGAGAAGGGCCTTCCCTAAGGGTAACTGGTAAGGTGATGCTGCCAGATGGCATTAGTTGGTCCCCTGTAAACCCGTTGAGGGGGGTGGTGACTTGTTGCATACGTGCTGAGTTTAGTCCCAGCTTATTGAAGGCTTCTTTGAACAGTATGTCAACCGAACTCCCCTTGTCGATGAGGATTCGTGCCACGTCCTTACTGGCGATCTTCATTGTGACGACCATGGCGTCGTCATGAAGGTACACTACATCCCTCGTGTCTTCGTCCGTGAATATGATGGGGGTGGTGGCTACCCTTGGTAGCTTAGGCGATCTTTCAGTGAAGTATGTCAACCGAACTCCCCTTGTCGATGAGGATTCGTGCCACGTCCTTACTGGCGATCTTCATTGTGACGACCATGGTGTCGTCATGAAGGTACACTACATCCCTCGTGTCTTCGTCCGTGAATATGATAGGGGGTGGTGGCTACCCTTGGTAGCTTAGGCGATCTTTCAGTGAAGTTCACTTCTTGGTGGTGTCGGGCCAAGGAGGGCTCCCTGGCATGAGCCTTTCTTGCCTACGCGAGTCTTCTACTAGGGTGGGTCCCCCCGAGATTGTGCTGATGAAATCCTTGTCCTTGGTCACTTGGGATCCTGGCTGACCTTGGTCCCCTCCTGAGCTTTTTCTCAGTCTGCTTGACCACCTGAGTCTTCCCCCTCACTTCGAGCAAAAACTCTTTTAGGTATCCATTGTTGATTAAATTTTGGATTTGCTCCCTCAGGTTGAAACAATCGGCTGTGCTGTGTCCATACTCTTCATGAAAATCACAATACCTCTTCAGGTTCCTTTTACCTAGAAGGGTAATCAATTTAGGTGGTCTCGTCAAGAGGTCCTTGTCATTTATGGCATAGAACACTTGTTTCCTTGTTGTGTTCAGGGGGTGGTAGGCATGTGTAGTAGCGGATTCTCTTCTCAGCGGGTGAGGCACTTCTCTTGGCTGTGGCGGAGGCTGAGGCCTCAGTGTTTCTGGTCTTGGTTGAGGCGGGTGCCTGTAGGGTAGTGGTGCCCGCTGGCTGTCTTGCTGACGCGGGACCGACCCTTGCTGAGGAGGGACAAGCCTGGACGGTCTGACATCTTGCTTCTTCTTATCTTTCCCTTTGTCACTGAAATCCTCGGCCTTCTCTCTTTCCCTCTTCGTGTTGCGCTTCTCCTCAATGGCAATTTGCTTCATGGCACGATCGTATGCCTCCCGATATGAGGTGGGAGGTCTCTCTTCAAATAACACCCACAAAGGCCCGGTGTGGAGATTGTACCAAAAGTTTCTCAAAGTTTTCGACTCCTCATAAACTCTCATTTGCATTACCTCATCATGGTAACGCTTCACATATTCATGCAAGGGATCTTGTCCCCTTTCTTAATGTATTGGAGAGAGGAAGGGTCTTTAGTGGGTGGCTTGGCTCCTTGAAAATGGAGGATAAACTTGCTGGCGAAGGTGGTGAAGTCTCTGATGCTTCCTGAAGGAAGCTTCTTGTACCATGTTCTGGCTGGCCCACTCAAGGTGGTTAGAAACACCTTACACATTATCTTGTCGAGCACCCCTTACACCAACATCAAATTTTGGAAGATTTTCACATGTGCCACAGGATCGGATTGCCCATGGTAAGGATCAAGTTGAGGCATCTTGAATCTTCCAGGTAAGGTAGGGTTCTTCACTGAGTCAGCTAGGGGGGCGATGAAGTCACCCAATATATCAAGTGAGCTAGGGTTCCCCTTTGCTGGACCTGAGCTCCCTCATTTCTTCCTGCATGGTAAGTAACTGTTTCCGCAAACATTCCACGTAAGGAGGTTCAGGGTCATTACGTTCTCCCTGGCGTCGGGCCATCAAGAAGTACCTCAAATCACCATGCACAAGTCCCTCGAGTTGGCTCCTTGCTCTTTCAGGGTCGATTGCTGACGGTCGAACGATGGTCACTACGGTGACTCTTGGGTTGGTCCTGGACATTCGCTCTCAGTTGGGATAGTCGCGGCTGAGCACCTTGTTGACTTGGTGTGGATGGTTCCACGTGAGCAGGATTACTTCTGAGTTAGTTCCCTAGCCAACTTGCCAGATTTCGAGGAGGAGGAGGCGGTATGCTCAGGTTATCGCATAGGATATTTCATCACATGTTGAAACTGTGACCTACTTTTAGCCAGCTCTCTCACCTCCTTAGCTTTCTCTACCTCCACATCCCGGCTGGTTGCGGCCTTATCTTTTCCCTTCCGGCTGGGGCCTGGGTCAAGTGCTCTTACGTTCTGACTTTCTGCATACTCGTCCTGAGGCGGAGCCGGAGAGTGGGCGACTAGCTTTGGCCGGGCTCCTCGCGTGACCTCTCTTCTGGACCCTCTTGGGGCCTCGGAGTTAGGCATTTGACTTCTCTGGCGAGTACGTAGGTTGTAGCGGGACCTTTCGTTCTGGTTCCCCACAGACGGCGCCACTGTTGATGCGTGAAAATATCAACCAAGGTGAAGTGGTAATGCCTTGCTGATCTAGTATCCGAACTGAAGATGGATGCCCAGTCAACAATCTGAACTCAGTATTCCGCAACCGATTTAGTCTCGTCCTAACCCGGGAGGCTCCCAAGCTGACCTTTCAATCAACTTAGGTGATCCCGATCCAAATGGCTTGAAACATTCCTGACCTCGCTCTCCTTACTGACCTCGGACCCGATCTTGGTAAGGATGCCTGCAGCAGAGAACACGGTCAAAAAAGGGGGCGCCGGAGGTTATCCGGCGAGCCCAGTCCGACGCTCAAGTCAGTACCTTGAGGGGGTGATGTTATGGCTTGATTTTGGTAGCTTGAAATAGCTAATATATGGAGGAGTATATAGCTAGGAGCTAGGTGACCAACTAGCACACAAAACACATGGAGAAAGTGAGTAAGTGCCGACTTTTTGTAAGCTAGAATAGTAAATATGTCCTTAAGGGACAACCTTCAATGGATGTTTTAAGGTTGTCTCTTTGTTTCTTAGAGAGAAGGATGTGAGGAGACTTGTGCTTATAGTGTGTGTGAGTAAAGAATGAGTTTTAGCTTGAAGAAGACCCCCCTTACCTTGACATAAGTGTCTTTTTATATTATACCTTTGTGAACACATGATTGGCTAATAATGTTGCACTAGTTCCTCCTTTTCTTCCCCTTTCCCATGTTTGAAACCTTAGCTCGGAGTCACGATTAGGGACACGTGGTGAGCAGGGATTGGTCCTTAAGACCTTATTCGAGATTACATGCCACGTGGCATACTTTAATTCGAGTATGGGATTACATTATCCTTTACGTACAGGTGGCGAGTGCTCATTCGCCTCTATTTGTGGTCCCTTCAAAGGTTGACCACGTCAAGTGGGGTACCTTTTTCAGCTACCAAGGTGCTACATTGTCCCCTTTGGTTAGCTTTCCATTTTGGGCAATTTCAAGTGGTCCCCCCAGGTGACCTAGGATCATAGGACACTTTTTTCACATTTTTTGGGAAACCAAATCCCTTTACTTTTGGGGCTGTTCCAGAGTGGGGTCCACTCATTTTGCCCTATCTAAATGGACTATTGGTTATAGGCCACGTGACACCCTTCATGTGAACACCCTTTATACTACCTGAGGTCGGATTCTGCCTCAACTGGGATCCGAGGTGAGGTAGGTTTCAGCATGAATGGATCGTCCCATAGGTGCCGACTAGAGCATCGTGGGCTTACGTACCGCCACGTGTCTAGCCTATTTTTACCCCATAACAATGGTGATTCGTTTATTGCACTTATTCCAGTTGATATAATTGATGACCATGATATGTTGTCTTTGGTGCATTTGTTTAATGCCAATGGCTCTCGATTGGGCGGTTCTACTCTGTTGTATATAACTTTAGACCGTATTGCTAGAGCGGAAGCTACAAAGCCTGAAAAACCTAGAATGACACGACCTACTACTTTTGAAGATATAATTCGAGAATCACATGCATGTCCATTTGTCTCTTCAAAGGGTAGTAACCGCTTTAGCAATGTAGACCCGCCCACTTGTACAACGTTTGAGTATAACATGCCAAGAGATGATAGAGAAAATTTTCAAGATCATAGTGAATTCCACACTGAAGAGGGACACTACCTTTCAATGCCTCATTATTTAGCACTGGTTAACTATGATGTATGCTCATCGCCACTACACAATGAAGATGTTACACATGACTATTTTAACAGTCAACTATCTATGCAAAGAACTTATTGCTTTGGCGAAGGAAGTCAAATGAATTATTGTGACAAGGATACCACTATAAGATAATATGTTGGTGGCGGGGGACTAAGCACTACGTCAATGGCCTGTGAAGATAGTGCTACGAGGGGGTCAGCTCCTACTCATATTATTCCTCCTATCCCAACAACAATTATCATGTCTTAAGATAATGTGTCAAGTTCAATGGGTGGTGATGTCCACGTGGGGCAGATTTTTAGAACAAAGAAGGAGTTACGACATGATTTGAGTGTTATGGCATTAAAGAGGCGTTTTCAATTCATCATTCATCGATCAACAATTACACGTTTTGAGGCAAAATGTGTTGTGGATGGATGTAAGTGGTGAATGCGGGCTATAAATAATGACAGAACTAATGGGTACTTTCCTGTCACACGAATTATGGGTGAACATACATGTCAAAGCGATCAAATGTGGGATGGCCATTAGCAACTAGTAGTCGGCTAATCGGTGAACATGTCTTGAGCAAATTGAAGGACCCTAGCAGAATTTACACACCAAAGAATATCCAAGATGACATACATAATGATTATGAAGTGCTTGTATCTTATAGGAAAGCATGGCTAGCAAAGGAAGAAGCGTGACGATTAGTGAACAGAGATCAAGTCGAGTCATTTGAAGTACTCCCTCAACTTTGTCATGTGTTGCAAGAAACAAACCCAGGGACAATTACACATATTGAAAAAGATGATGAAGATCATTTCTTGTACTTCTTTGTGGCCTTTGAGGCATCTGTTCGAGGGTTTCATAGAGCCATCCGTCCGATAATTGCTCTTGACGGTACCTTTTTTAAAGGGGCGTATCGAGGGAATTTATTTTTGGCAGCTGCTGTTTACGGAAACAATCACATATATCCTGTGGCATTTGGGATTTGAGACTCTGAGAACGATGCATCTTGGGAATGATTTTTGTCAAAACTATATAAAGTAATTGGCCCAACATCAGATTTAGTTTTTGTTTCGGATCGACACACTAGTATTGAGAAAGGCATAGCTACAGTCTTCCCAGATATATATCATGGCTTTTGTACTTATCATATTTATGGGAACATCAAGACAAAATATAGAATAAGAGAGAAAAAGTCAGAGACGTTCTTCCCTATGCATTACAGCGCTGCTAAGGCTTATACATTTGCTGAATTTAATGATCGGATGGACAAGTTGAGAAGTATACATCCAGGAGTAGCAAACTACTTGGAGAATGAAGTCGGTTTTCATCGGTGGGCTAGAGCACATTTTCTAAAGTGGCGGTATGATACATTGACTATCAATATAGCCAAAAGTATGAATGCACTGTTGAGGGATGCACGGACACTCCCAATTATAGCGTTGTTGGATTGGATCCGATCAATAATGCAATGATGGTTCTGTGACAAGAGGGAAGAAGCTGCGAAATGTGAACCACAAACTCTTTCCCTGTAGGCCTAGGCCAAAGTCAACAAGTATGGTATTGAATCCGAACAACTAATGGTGTACCCTATTTCTAGTTTTGAATTTCAAGTGAAAAGTGTGGGACAAGAAAACGTGGTGAATTTACGCGCAAAGAGTTTTACATGTCGGCAATTTGATCTAATGCAATTACCTTATCCACATGTACTTGCAGCAACCTGTTTTATCAAAGGACAATATAACAACACTTTTCTCTCATTATTACCCAAATGGCACACTAGTGTTAGCTTATTCAGAGAATATATATCCTGTAGGCAATCAACATGATTGGGTTGTTCCCGATGAGATTCAGAATATAATCATTAAGCTGCCTCGTGGGAGGGTACCGACTAGTCGACCAAGGAAACAACGTATTCCATCTACATGTGAAGATATGGTTAGAAAAACATGCTCATATTGCAAGGAAGTTGGCCACAACCATGCTACATGTTGGAATCCAATTCGTTTGAACTAAAATGATCATGTTATTTATTTTTGTAGAGTCAAGATTATTATTAATCTTCTAATTTTGTGAAAATATTGATGTTGTATTATTAAGATAATTTCAATATTTAAAGCAATCCAATGTAACTAAACATTGTTATCATATTGTTAGTCCTCATCATCACGGGATAGATATCTTAAAATTATAATAATGTTTAATTGAAAAGTTCAAAGTGTCAATTAATTATAATAATACCAAGCACGAATTATTTATTACAATTATAATTATACTATAATAGTGTCGATTAATTACAACAATATAAATAATTATATTTTAATAATGTAAAATTAGATGTTTTGTATTTTTTGAGTACTTTAATTTTTTTTGGTACTCGAAAAGGGAGCCTGAGTGATTTATCTAATTTTTGAGTACTCTACGTTATTTGAGAACAAAAGAAAATATGGATACCAAAAATAAAAAATTATTATTTTATTAATATATAATATTAATATTTATTGTTTATTATTATTAAATATAATTACTTTTATTTTATTATTATCATTCATTATTAGTCTTACTAATATTACTTTATTATTAATCATTTATTATTACTTTTATTTTATTATTAGTAATTACTTATTATATTATTAATGAATCACCATTATTATTAGTTATTAATAAATTATTATTATTAATCAATTATTGTTAATACTTTTAATTTATTTTTTGTTTTTTATTAAATGGGACATAGGAAATATTTTTCAGGGTACTGTTAATTTTGGGTACCCGAAAATTAGGTACCCTCTTGGATCCCAATTTCGGGAGCCCATCAATTTTGGGTGCCCGAAATTGGGACCCGAGAGAGTACCCAATTTGTCCGGTACCCGAAAAATTGGGCACCTTATATTAAAATATCATTAAACCCTCCCAAATGTGAAAAATATCATTAAGCCCCAAATAAATCATTAAACCCTTTTGTAAATGTGAAATATTTTTATAAATTACACAATATTCCTAAAAAATAACAATTGTATACGAATAACACCCCCACAATTAGGGATGGCAATTTTCCCCAAATCCGCCCTGCCCCGCCCCCCGCCCCGCTTCATTTGGGGGGGGGGGGGTTTATGGGGCTTAAAAAATCAACACGTTCAAAATTTCGGGACGGGTTCGGGGATTATACATTTTGCACCGCCCTACCCCGTTTATCCAATATATTTATTCATTTAATATTATTCTTCAATAATTAAAAATGATTAAATTTTCTAAAATAGGTTTCATTAAATTTGTTAATGTTTATGCAAATATTTTTTTTGGGATATTATGACTATTAATTGTTTGTACTGGTAAGTTTTTTTTTCACTTATCATTATCTTTGTATGTTTTCTTCTTATTATTGTTATTTTATTATTTCTTTGTCATGATAGTTGATTATTTAATAATTATCAATTCTTAATATTTGATATTGATTTAACTTTTTAATTTTTAAGGATGAGGAAGAAAGTTGAAGAAGTTGTGAAAAATTTAAATTATTAGTAATTTTTTGTTTTGGAATGTTGAAAAGTTAGAAACTTATGGGTGGTAATTTATTATGAGAAATTGAAAAAAATTTAGAAACTTTGTAGGCATTTATTGATTATAATTTGGTTTTTTTGTGCTTCTTAATGTTGTTGTTCTTGATAAGTTTATTTATTTTTCTTTTTATTAATTTAATTATATGCATATTAAATTATTAATGTGAAGGTTAACTATTTTTATATCATTTTTATTTGCTTGTATATGGTTGATTAAATTAAAAAGGAGGAGATCAATATGTGATTAAAATGAAAAGAGAAAAATAAAATGTAATCCAATTGGAATAAGAAAAGATATTAATTATTTTACAATGTGTATGATTATAGAAGAATTTATATGTTTTATATTTTTAATTTTTGGATTTATTTGATAAACTTTTTAAAAGAAAAATTGATATTAATGAATTTATTAATAAATGAAGAATCAATGATGTATAAAATTATTGCGGCGTTAAATTGATATCAATGTTTAAAATAAAAAATTGATAAAAAATTAAATTAAATTTATAAAAATAAAATTAGTCAAATAGGGCCGAGTTGGGGACGGGTTCTTGTGGGTTGAAAACGAGGCGAGTTGAACCCGGCCCCGTTTCATTTTAAATCGGGGTGGGGTTGGTTCGTGAACACACCCTCCTCCAATGGGACGGGTTCGGGGAGGCAAAACCCCACCCCGAACCCGCCCCATTGCCATCCCTACCCACAGCCTAATAATTACGCAAACTGTCATTGGTTAAATTTTCAAATACAAACTTTAAAGTAACATACTTTTAATCAAAGTTTCTCAACCCAGTGATCACCTCCACATAATGTGATGAATCATACACCGTGATGTGACGGTCTGAAAATTTACGGCACATACAACCCAGTGATCACCTTCACATGTGATTGGAATTTAAACAACATTAATATCTCCCAATTTTTATGCACGCCCTCATCATCCCTAGTCACATACTGTGCAACATTAATGTCATCGAAACATGATCCCAACTGTTTAGTACCACTAGCCACATCCCGCCATATTACCTTAAGGGTGGCTTACAGAACATGCAATAAAAGAATTGAGACCATTTTAATAATTACAACTGTTATGTATACAATCTAACATATTCAAATAATAATACATAGAGCTGTGCGGATGCAATGGTCCAATGTTGAGTGATCACCCAAGGCATTTCTAGCTGTCGATGTGCAACCATGTCTAGAAACTTATCAATATATTGAATTATACAATAAACATGTCAGTGAAAAAGTCACACATAGTCATAGAGTTTAATAAAAATGAAAAACAAAATTAAAAAGAAATTAAAACTTGTAAAAGTAACTTACAGTGTCCTCTAACCACACATTCCGGTCTATAATCCTACAGAGCCAACCAGTCGTAATGGTGACATATTTAGCTTCAATTCGCACGTCACTACCCTTAATCCATTGCAACATCATCACATATCTTTCCTCTGAAACTGGTGCAAGCGGCTCAATGACGTGTACGTGACCGTATCGTGGACGTGGTCTATATCGTAGAAGAGGTCGTTGTCGAGGCCTATCAAACATCATATACGGGCTTTGTCTATAAGGACCCAGTTTATACGGTCGACCGTACCGACTAAAAGCGTCAACTCCCCCTGACCTCGACCTATTTTCTGGTGGAATACTGCCACAATTTGTATGGTGCTTCAAAAAGTTGCTGAGCCCACTCATTTCCTATATGAAAAATGATATATTTAGTGTATATATGTGGTATGACAGCAGATAAATCAACAAATAAATGTAATACTCATACACTAAGCCATGCTCATAAGGCCAAATTTATATATTTATATTTTATAATTTATATTTATTTACCTGGTTAGTTGGTGTGGGGGCTGCGCATTCAAATCCCTCATCGTCATTATGGAAGCCCTGACAATTATCATAAGACTGATATGATTGCCTCCAATCCTCCCACTTTGCCATGAACTGGGTCATCTCTGTCCGTTGCGCATCCATGAGCTGTGTAATCTTTGTCCTTTGAGTATCCATCCAATCTTTTATATCACTTCTCAGGCTGTCAATGTTTCGAGTGATATTATCACTCAATGATGAGAAATCTTGAGTGAGCTCTTCTTTTAATGCTGTGATATCTCGAGTGAATTCTTCTTACATTGATCGAGTATCACGAAAATGATCTTCATCGTTTATTGTTTGGGTCCTGTAAAAGGCGTCCTCTGAAGTAGGCACTTGAGAGGGGGACGGTCGTGTAACCTATATTATCCAAGTATAAAATTATTTATTTTATAAACATGTGCATAATTTACGTGCAAAATAACCATCATATGTTAACCTTCTCTTGGCATGCAACTTTCTGTACTAGACCCCAATTCATAGTATGTTGGAACTCACCCTTAGTGCTACTGCATGTGCTAGCCATTCTATGTTCGAAAAAGAGATTACCACCATACTCACCCTCATTGGCAATGTCAACAGGCGCAAGCAACTCTTTGATATAAGCCCACTAACTCATTCGCTGATGGCTCTAACATACGAACAACTTCGGGTGGCTATAGCAATACAATGGAACGACATCCATCATATAGAATTGACAAAATTAATAAATTTTCAACCAAGAAAATAAACTTCATTTTTTTACATGTGCATCGTCAAATAATTTCTTCTTTACTAAATTCATTGTCAAATTTTTTTTCTTTGACCGCCATCTAACAATTCGGGGTATCCTAGCATTCACAAGTTGCCCAAATGTACAATTGGTAGATGAAACTGCTTCATATATCCATATCTGTAACAATAGTATAAATTGTTACTTAACAATAATATGAACATTAAGCGAAATATTAAATGATTTTCATAAACAAGTAAAAGAACCACATACCTAGAAAGCAATGCTCAGACCATCGTACGTACAATTCGAGATTTTTTCATTGTTAGTTTTACCTCGAAACCTAGCAAAAGGTCCTCCTATAATTCGCCGCATAGATCAATACGTAAAGCGCCAAACAACAGTACCCTAAGGATACTGGTTAAATTCATCCAAATCATCTAATATCCATAACAACCATGTATCTACATAATTACGGTAGGGACCTCCCGAATATAATACGCTCCATAAAAAAGAACAACGATAATTTCACAGCATCATAATCATCAATCTGTGAAAAATTAAAGTTCTTGTAGACCATGGTTAATTGAGACAATTTAATGTTAGATTCACCACCTAAATATTGGACCCTTAAGTGATTGCTCCCCCTAACCATTCTTGATGGATAACGACCAAATCTTAGTCTTGTGATAAGCCCAAACTCGACCCGAGAAAAACGAATACATTGACCACCTACCAGAAACCACATTTCGTCATTGACACCATGTGCGTACGCCTCATGTAGCAACGTATAATGGGTCAAGTTACTAGAGAAGTGGAGGTACATTAAGGTCTATAAATGTCCCATACACGTCTCTCTAAAAAGCTCAAGTTGTCTAAGGGTGAGTTTCTCCCAAATCGTATTCAACATTTTTAGTTTAGACAATGATGTGCGAATGCAATGAAAGTGATCAGGCGAAATTAATTTTCAGTCTCTTAACTGACTTAGCCATTTTGTTTTACCTAAAAAAATTAAATTGCTCAATATATTAATTACAATATTAATGCTAAAATATAATAATAAAATCGTTATGTAAAAATTTATTGATGATTTTATTACATTTTAATAAATTATTACAACAATTTTATAAGAAAATAAAAAGATAATCATATAAATATTTTCATTATTATAATTTTTATTTGTATTATTAATCTTATGTTTATTCTATTATTATTACCATTATTATTAATTAATTATTATTACAATAATTAAATAATTTCTATTACTATAATTATTTATTATTACTAATTAGTTATTATTACTTTGATTATTTATTGTTATCATTAATTATTACTAATCAATTATTATTATTACATCTCATATTATTATTACATTATTAATTATTTTTATTACTATCATTATTAATTATTATTACTATTATTTATTATCATTAATTATTTATTATTAATAATTATTTTTGATCTATTATTATTACATCTAGTATTATTATTAATTATTATTGCTATTATTTTATTATTATTATTTATTATTATTAAATAATTATTATTGCATCTCATAATAATATTGTCATTATTAATTATTATTACAAATAATTGATAATCAATTTTTATTGTTATATATAATATTATTAGTTATTAATTATTATTATTACTATTATTTAGTATTATTAATTAACTATTATTTATTGCATAATGTTTTTCGGGAGCAAGACACACAAAAATTATAATAATTAATTTAGCACAAAGAAACTAGTAGGCCCAGCATGCTTTTTCGAGACAAATGGGACACACAAAATTGGTCCTTCTCGGGCACCAATTGTTGCCCGAAAAAGAACCCATTTTCCTGAAATGGACCAAACACATTTTATCGAAAGTTTCTCAAAAGTTTCCCCAAAACTTCCCGAAAGCTGCTGTAATTTTAGACCTATTTTTCGGTTATAATACTGGATTTTTTCACTAAAATATTCCACACATTCTTTCATTTTCAACCAAATTTTTTTCACATTTCAACTAAATACATTCACATTATTAATACTCAACAAAAATTATGCTAAAAATACATCATTCATTCATTTTATTACAATCTTGGTACATGCGGGAACAAAAAACAGTGCTCATAGAAATTTGGGAAATTTATTGATGAAAAATTTATTACAATATCCAAAATTAAATCAAGAATTTTATAAATATTCAACAATAATTTTGTTTTTCAAAAATATCTAAAATTTTAATAGACGAACCATTATACCCTTAATAGAATAATATTTATCTTTCTCCCAAATTTTTCCCAAATCATTTGCCCGAAAAACACCCCTAATTCTTTCTACCTAAATCAAGAAATCAACTTCCTCCATTACTAGATCTTCAATTGAATTATAATCTTGAAAATTTTCTAAAGGTACGTTTATTCTTTATATTCAATTAAATTACAATCTTGAAAATTTTATAGTTAGATTTCATATGGGTAGAGTTGGTTGTAGGATTTCTACTTTTGAAATGTTAAAAAAATATAATGTGAGTTGATTTTGTTGGATTTGATAATTTAGTAGCATTTTAATTGATAAGTATTTCTTTTGGGATTTTAATTTCAAAAGTTGGAAAAAATTTTGTGCTCTGCGTAGGGTTACACATTGATTGTGGTCAGCAATGATTCGTGCAACACTGAGTGTTGCTCTTACCAATGTGCAGGCGATACTGAGTGTAATTTTGCTACAGTGATTTTTTATAAAATATCATAGATTACCCTTATGATAAATATTTATAAAGTCTTAAAAAAATTTAAAATTATATAAAAACCCAAAATTTAACCAAAAATAGAAAAACAATACCTACAGATTAGGGATGGCAATAGTCCCCGCGGGGTCGGGGATCGAGGAGCGATTTTAGTCAATTTTCAGGTCAGATCGAGTTCATGATTAAATTTTTAGCCCTGAATCAAAATCAGGTGCAGGACGGGGATGGGTCTTAATCCCCAACCCGACCCCTTTTCTGGATCTCTTATTTTCAATTTATTTGATTAATTACATAACTATCCCTTTTCTTGAATAAGTCATTATAAAAGTTTTATAAATCTTATTTTAGTCAAATAAGTCCTTTAAAAAAGTTTATAATTTTTTTAATTTAAACAATTAAGTCCATCATAATTATTTACAAAATTTTTAATTTAATGAATTAAGTCCATTATAATTATTTACAAAATTTTTAATTTAATCAATTAAGTCCATTATAATTATTTATAAAATTTTAATTTAATCAATTTTATAATTTTTTAAAATTCATTTTCTCAATAAAAATATTTATTAAAATAAAAAATAATAAAATAAATTATGCTTAATAATTAAATTTAGAACAATAAAATAAAATAAAAATAAAATAATTAATTTGTAATTAATTAATAAATTAATATATTATAATGCACTAATATAAGATAAATAAATCTCCATAAATTAGTTTTTATTGTCTTTTTTTTCTTACTTTGTGATATTAGACTTTCAAACTTTCTCCTAAATCATTTATCAACTCATATGCCACCAACTCTCTCTTAATCAAATTATGTTTAAGGATAAGTCATAAATATTTTTTATTTTATTCTTTATCTTTATTTGATAATTTTATCTAGATATCATTAAAATCAAGCATTTGTTATCAATTTTTATTTCAATAACAATTTTTACTCACTAACAAATTATTATATTTGATTTCAATTTTTAAAATTTCCTAAACAAATATTTGCCATTTAAAATATTTTTATATACTTTTGCAACACGATATTATTATTTTTTTCTTTTATCATATTTTTATTAATCAGATATTTATTGAAATCCAAGTTAAAGAAATTAATATTTTACATTTTAATAAAATAATGAATATTAATTTTATTTAAAAGAGTTTTCTTCACTATATGTAGTATTAAAATAATTTTAAAGACATCATAGCACATAAGAATGAGTAGTGCAGTGGTTGTGTGGTGATGTTATGCTTTAGTTCTCGGGTTTGAATTCTAAAATTGAATTTTTTTTTAACCATTTTATCAAGTCAAACTGGGGTCCAAATCAGGTTGGGGGCATGCCGGGATCCCTTTTCCCAATCGAGGACATCCCCAACCCATCCCCGAATTGAAAAAATCGAGGACGGGTCAGGGATGGGGATGGGTTGAGGTAATCAGGGTCAGGGCTGGTGTCGGAGATGGAGATCCCCAACTCGTTGCCAACCCTACAACAGATTTAGAGTTGAAAATGTCTTTATGGCCCAAAATGTTTACAAATTTATGACCAAACATTCATAAGTAACCTTCAAATTCATTTGTAACCAAAATTTTCAATGCTAATTTAGTTTTTATTATTAATTATGTTTATATCTATATTTTTATTTTGACACAGATTATGGATGATAATGTTGAGATAATTATTCACTACGGAGGATCGTGGATAAGATCATCAAAAGATGTTGAGACAGATATAGGTGGAGAGTCAGATGGCCTTGATGTGCCGAAGAACATTAAGTACGAAGAATTTTTGCATATGATGTACAACCAACTTGAAATAAATCCGGCTGAATTTATTATCAAAACAAGGTCATTATACAAAGAGTGCAAAAATCCAGGCTGATTTTTACTATAATTCTTTACTTACTGCTGACCCGTTCGTTCGCTCATTGTTGAACCGTTAGTCACTTACTATGAACCGTTTGTCACTCACTATTGAACCGTTCTTCACTCACTGCTGCATGTTAAAATAATCACTGTACGCCTATTTGTCACTCATTGTAGACCTAAAAAGAAACGAATACTGTTCAGAGGAGAAGAAAATGTACATTTCATCAAGTATGACACAATGTGAAACTTGTTTTATATTTTTGAAAATAATTAAAATATATTGTTAGTCTTACTTATTGTTAAGTCCACGTGTTGATTTCAAAATAACTTATAAAATAGGTGATTTTTGCATTGATTGTCCAGAATTTCTCACCCATCGTTGATTTGCAGAAAATCGTCACTTTGTTGAACCGTTCATCACTCACTGTGAACCGTTCGTCACTCACTGCTTAACCGTTCGTCACTTAGTATTCTTATGTTTGTCAGTCACTATACTCCATTCTATCTATTATTATTTGAAGACAAAATATATAAAGAATCAGCTGATCAAATGATTGTTCTAATCCTAGATATTCTATAAACTTACATGTGAAAATCCCGCAGTCTCCGCTATTAGTTTTTTGACATGGCACACCTTCAAGTTTACGATCATATGTGAATGGTCCTTGATGGTTTTGCAACTCAGTCCTAATCAAGATTCTCTTCAAATACCGATATGTGTACTGCCATGCCACTCTACCTAAGGGTACTTGTTGAACACATTTAATCATAAGCTACCTATAGGATCCATGGATCCTAATGCTTGTGTGTGGGCCTACCAAATAAAAACCTCTCTGCTATGAATATAAGAGACAATTTAACCGCATCTATGTCATCTATCTTAGAGAAATCCCATCGATCATACAAAGAGTCTAATTCATCTCCTGCTTATATCTTTTCTCCCAGCAAAATATTTATCTCAAATTCTATTATCCCTCTCTATTTCCTCCTCTAGATAATGTCCAAAATCCAACCCTGTAATCAATCCAAACTCCATGAGTGAAAAATGAATAGTGAAAATCCAAACAGCCATAAGAAACCATAATTCCTCATAAACATCATATGTTTGTATCTCACAAAGAAGCATGTTATGTACTAGACTTCTAGAGAACTTTAATGTTTGAATGTCTATAAGATGTTCAAAACATGTTTTTGCAAACATCTTACGTTGGGTATCTGTCAATATTTCATGAACCATCTCTATCGCGCACGCATATGATAGGCTAATTGGATGAGTTGAGAAGTGCAAAGCTTCCGGTATCTTCAACATCTTCACCTGTTCAAAGAAAAAGACATAACCAAAGAAAAAAGAGTAAGCCTTAAATCCTTAAATCCTTAAATCTTTAAATCGTTTTTTGACTATTCAAGCTTATTTCTAGTATATCCAAGTTTGAGCCTTGGTGTGATTTTATAATCAATTTTCTAAGTATTTCTAAATCTAAACCCGTAGATGCTATTTTGAGAACTTTTTGATTATATATGATTTTTAGAAAAATTTATATATCTTATAGGTGTGTGAGAATTTTTACATGGAGGTCTCAATGATATTTTATTTCATGCCGTCCAGAATCTATCTCCCATGCGTTTTCTGTCGAGAAGCCAACATCAACAATTTTTTAAAATATCACTCAATTTTCACAAATGTTATTCACATAAAAGCTCATAAACCTTCCTAAAATCAATCTAAACCTAATTATAACTCAAATATTCAAGATTGTAATGAAAACTTATCTTAAAATTAATTGAAAACTAACCTTTGTAGTGTATTGTCGCCTAAATGATTGATTTAAGTTTTGCACAACTTTAATTGTGCGTTAATTTGAAGTTTAATTGGGTTGTGAAAAATGTTTTGAGAAAAATTAATTTCGTAGAAAGAATTAGGGATTTTCAGGGTAAATGATTTGGGAAAAATTTGGGTGAAAGAGAAATATTATTCCATTAAGGGTATAATGGTCCGTTTATTAACATTTTGGATAGTTTTGAAAAACAAAATTACTGTTGGATATTTATGAAATTCTTAATTTTAATTTTGATATTATAGTAAATTTCCCTTTATTGAAATAGCCTTAAATTTTTTTGAGTTTACTTAAATAGTCTTTTATAAAACTTTTTATCAAGCAAGCCTAAAATATATTTTTTGAACAAAAATATTTTCTATAACCGACTTAAGTTTTTCTTTTCTCTTTTTTTTTTTACAAAAATTACTTTTTACTTTACTCTTTTTTTACCAAACCAAACCCTCACTCTTAAAACCTTCATCTCCTCTTTAATAGTGACGACAGTGGCGGTAGCAGCAGACATGACAACGGCGAGACAAATGTACAAAGAGAAGTTTATTCTAACTTAACGATAGTGAACGAAAGAATTTTTCGATTGGTAAGCTTTTTATAATTTTGTTTGAATGTTTTTAACATAAATCAATAAACGATCTATTTTTAACATGATTTTATTGAGTATTAATAATGTGAATGTATTTAGTTGAAATGTGAAAAAAATTTGGTTGGAAAAGGAAGGTTTTGTGGACATTTTGCTGAAAAAATTCAGTATTATAACTGAAAAATAGGCCTGAAATTGCAGCAGCTTTTGGGAAGCTTTCGGTAAACATCACATCCAAAAATAGGGTTATTTTTCGGGCAACAATTGCTGGCCGAGAAAGAACCAATTTTTGTGTGTCCTATTTGCTCCCGAAAAAGCATGTTGGGCCTACTAGTTTCCTTTGTGGCAAATTAATTATTATTATAATAAATTATTGATTTTTAATTATTCAATAATAATTAGAATTAATAATTAATAATAATAAAAATAAAATAATAGTAATAATAATAATTAATTAATAATGATAATAATATTATGAGATGTAATAATAATAATAGTAATAATAATTATTTAATTATTGTAATAATATTAATTAATAATAATAATAATAATGGTAATAATAATAGAATAAACATAAGATTAATAATACAAATAAAAGTATAATAATAAAAATATTTATATTCTTATCTTGTTATTTTCTTATAAAATTGTTGCAATAATTTATTAAAATTTATAAAAAGTAATAAAATCATCAATGAATTTTTACATTACGATTTTATTATTATTTTTAGCATTAATACTGTAATTAATATATTGGAAAATTTATTTTTTTCAGGCAAAAGAAAATGGCCAAGCTAATTAAAAGACTGAAAATTAATTTCACTGATTACTTTCATGGCATTTCCATATTACTGTCTAAACTAAAAATGTTGAACACGATTTGGGAGAAACTCACCCCTAGACAACCTGAGCCTTTTAGAGAGACGTGTATGAGACATTTTATAGACCTTAATGACCTCCACTTCTCTAGTAACTTGACCCATGATGAAATGTGGTTTCTGGTAGGTGGTTAATGTATTCATTTTTCTCGAGTCGAGTTTGGGCTTATCATAGGCCTAAGATTTGGTCATTATCCATTAAGGATGGTTAGGGGGAGCAATTGTTTAAGGGTCCAATATTTTGGTGGCGAATCTAACATTAAATTGTCTCAGTTAACCATGGTTTACAAGAACTTCGATTTTTCACAGATTGATAACTATGATGTTGTGAAATTATCGTTTTTTTTATGGAGTGTATTATATTCGAAGGTCCCACCATAATTATGTCGATGCATGGTTGTTATGGATATTAGATGATTTGGATGAATTCAACCAGTATCCTTGGGGTACTGCTGTTTGGCGCTTTACGTACCGATCTTTGCGCCGAATCATGGGAGGACCTTTTGCTAGGTTTTGAAGTAACACTGACAATGAAGAAAGCTCGAATTGTACGTATGATCTCGAGAGTCTAAGCATTGCTTTCCAGGTACGTGGTTCTTTTACTTGTTTATGAAAAACCATATAATATTTTGCTTAACGTTCATATTATTGTTAAGTAAAAATTTATATTATTGTTATAAATATGGATATATGAAGCAATTTCATCCGTTAGTCGTATATTTAAGAAATTTGTGAATGCCAGGATCCCCCGAATTTTTAGATGGAGGTCAAGGAAGAAAAATTTGACAGTGAATTTAATAAAGAAGAAATTATTTGATGATGCATATGTAAGAAAATGAAGTTCATTTTTTTGTTTGAAAATTTATTAATTCTGTCAATTCTATATGATGGATGTCGTTTCATTGTTTTGCTACAGCCAACTGAAGTTGTCTGTATGTTAGAACCGTCAGCGAATGAGTTAGTGGGCCTGTATACCAAAGAGTTGCTTGTACCCGTTGACATTGCCAATGAGGGTGAGTACGGTGGTAATCTCTTTTTCGATCATAGAATGACTAGCACATGTAGTAGCACTGAGGATGCGTTCCAACATGCTATGAATCAAGGTTCTGTACAGAAAGCTGCACGCCGAGAGAAGGTAAGCATATGATGGTTATTTTGCACGTAAATTATGCAAATGTTTCTAAAATAAATGGTTTTATGCTTGGATAATGTAGGTTACACGACCGTCCCCCTCTCAAGTGCCCACTTCAAAGGTCACCTTTTACAGGACCCAGACAGTAAACGATAAAGATCATTTTCGTGATACTTTATCAATGCAAGAAGAATTCGCTCGAGATATCACAACATTAAAAGAAGAGCTCACTCAAGATTTTTCATCGTTGAGTGATAATATCACTCAAAAAATTGATAGCTTGAGAACTGATATAAAGGATTGGATAGATACTCAGCAGATAGAGATTACATAGTTCATGGATGCACAACGGATGAAGATGACCTAGTTCGTGGCAAAGTGGGAGGATTTGAGGCAAACGTATCTATTGATGTGTAAAAATATCAACTTGGGTGAGGTAAGATGCCTTGCTGATCTAGTATCAAAGCTGAAGATGGATGCCCAGTTAACAGTCTGAGCTCAATATTCTGCACCCGACTTGGTCTCGTCCTAACCCCGGAGGCTCCCAAGCTGACCTTTCACGCCTCGCTGATCCTGGGCCAAATTGTCACGAATCTTCCTGACCTTGTTGTCCTCGCTGACCTCATCCCTGCTGACCTCGGACCCTGACCTTGGTAAAGATACCTACAGTAGAGAACATGAACAAAAAAAGGGCGCCAGAGGTTTTCCGGTGAGCCTACTCCGATGCTCAAGTTAGTACCTTGAATGGGTGATGTTATGGCTCGATTTTAGTAGTTCAAAATGGCTAATAGGTGGAGGATTATGTGGCTAGGAGCTAGTTGACCAAGTAGCACACAAAACACATGGAGAAAATGAATAAGTGTGGCCTTTTTGGAAGCTTAAAACAGTAAGCAAGCTTCAAGGGACAGCCTTCAATGAATTTTTAAGGTTGTCTCTTTGTTTCTCAGAGAGAAAAATGTGAAGTGACTTATGCTTGTAGTGAGAGAATAATATGATTGAGTTAAAAGTTGAAGAAAAAACCCTATGTTATCTTGATATAAGTGTATTTTTATACTACACCTTTGTGAACATATGATTGGTTAAACAATGTTGCCCTAATTCCTCATTTGTTTTCTCTTCCCACGTTTGAAACTTTAGCTTGGAGTCAAGACTAAGGACACTTGGTGAGCAGGGATTGGTCTTTAAGACCTTATCTAAGATTACATGCCACGTGGCATGATTTAATTCGAGTAGGGGATTACGTTATCCCTTGTGTACAGGTGGAGAGTGCTCATTCGTCTCTACTTGTGGTCCCTCAAAAGCTGATCACGTCAGGTAGAGCCATTTTTCAGCTACCAAGGAGCTAAACTGTCTCCTTGGTCAGGTTTCCTTTTTTGGGTGATGTCAGGTGGTCCCCCCAGGTGACCTAGGATCATAGAACACTTTTTTCATCATTTTGGGGAGACCAAATCCCTTTACTTTTAGCGCTTTTTTAGAGTGGGGTCCACTCCTCTTTGCCTTCTTTATGTGGGCTATTGGTTATAGGCCACGTGGCACCTTTTATGTAAACACCCTTTACACTTCCTAAGGCCGAATTCTACCTCAGCTAGGATCTGAGGTGAGGTAGGTTTCAGCATGAACGGATCATCCCATAGGTGCCGACTAGAGCTTCGTGGGCTTACGTACTGCCATGTGTTTAGCCTATTTTTACCCCATAATGGTATCAGTCTGATGATAACTGTTAAGGCCCCCACATTGGTTAATCAGGTAAATAAATATAAATTATAAGATATAAATATATAAATTTGGCCTTATGAGTATGGCTTAGTGTATGAGTATTACATCTATTTGTTGATTTGTTTACTGTCACACCACATATATACACTAAATATATCATTTTTCATATAGGAAATGAGGGGGCTCGGCAAGTTTTCGGAGCACCATACAAATTGTGGCATTATTCCACCAGAAAAAAGGCCGGGGCTGGGGGCAGTCGAAGCTCTTAGTTGGTACGATCGACCGTATAAATCGGGTCCTTATGGATAAAGCCAGTATACTATGTTGGATAGGCCTCGACAACGACCTCCTCTATGGTATAGGCCACATCACGGTATGGTCACGAGCACGTCATTGAGTCACTTGCACCAATTTCAAAGGAAAGATATGCGATGATGTTGCAGTGCATTAAGGGTAGTGACGTGCAAATTAAAACTAAGCATGTCACCATTACGATTGGTTGGCTCTGTAGGATTATAAACCAGAATGTGTGGTTAGAGGATACTGTAAGTTACATTTACAAGTTTTAATTTCTTTTTCATTTTTATTAAACCTTAAGACTAT
Organism: Melia azedarach; assembly: GCA_028052125.1. Lineage (NCBI taxonomy): Eukaryota > Viridiplantae > Streptophyta > Magnoliopsida > Sapindales > Meliaceae > Melia > Melia azedarach. The sequence goes on along the minus strand of CM051398.1, from coordinate 14,522,984 downwards.
GTGTGACTTTTTTTCACTGACATGTTTATCATATAACTCAGCATATTAACGAGTTTCTAAACATGGTTGCACATCGACAGCTAGCCATGCCTTGGGCTGATCACTCAATATTGGTCCATTGCATCCGCATAGCTTTATTTATTATTATTTGAATATGTTAGATTGTATACATAACAGTTGTAATTATAAAAAGAGTCTCAATTCTTTTGTTGCATGTTCTGTAGGCCACCCTTGAGGCGATATGGCAAGATGTGGCCAATGGTACTAAACAGTTGGGATCATATTTCGACGACATTGATATTGCATAGTATGTGACTAAAGATGACAAGGGCATGCATAGAAATTGGGAGATAGTTAATGTTGTTTACATTTTAGTCACATGTGAAGGTGATCACTAGGTTGAATGTACCGTAAATTTTTTGGACCATCACATCATGGTGTATGATTCATCACCCTCAACACACTCAGACGCCGCGATGGAAGGCTATATGAGACCTTTGTGCCAATTATTACCTCCTATTATATGCCATGTTGGGATATATAAGGCGAGACTAGAGTTAGGGAACAACTTACAACCTTTCACATTTGAACGGAAGACGTCGGACGTGCCAAGACAACATCCAATGGTGATTTTGAGGTGATCATGTGACGTGAAAGTACCCATTAGTTCTGTCATTATTTATAGCTCGTATTCGCCACTTACATTCATCTATAATACATTTTGCCTCAAAACATGTAGTCGTTGATCGATGAATGATGAATTGCAAATGCCTCTTCAATGCCATAATACTTAAATCATCTTGAGGCATGTGAATATCACCACACAATGAACTTGACACATCATCTTGAGGCATGGTAACTGCTGTTGGGATAGGAGGAATAATACGAGTAGGAGCTAACCCCCTTGTAGCATTATCTTCACAGGCCATTGATGTAGTCCTTGGTAACCCGCCACCAACATCCTCTCTTACAGTGGTATCCTAGTCACAATAATTCATTTGACTTCCTTTGCCAGAGCAGCATGCTCTTTACATAGACAATTGACTATCAAAATAGTCATGTGTAAGATCTTCATTGTGTAGTGGCGATGAGCATACACCATAGTTAACCCGCACTAAATAACAAGGCGTTGAAAGGTAAGGTCCTTCAATGTGAAATTCACTTTGATCTTGAGAATTTTGTCTGCCATATCCTGTTATGTTATACTCAAACGATGTACAAGTGGACGGGTCTACATTGCTAAAGCAGTTACTGCCCTTTGAAGAGACAAATGGGCGTGCATATGATTCTCAAATTATATCTTCAAAAGTAGTAGGTTGTATCATTCTAGGTTCTTCAGGCTTTGTAGCTTTCGCTCCAATAATGCGGTCCAAAGTTATATACAACGGAGCCGAACCACCCAATTGAGAGCTGTTGGCATTAAACAAATGCACCAAAGACAATATATCATAGTCATCAATTATATCACCTGGAATAGGTGTAGTAAACGAGTCACCATACTCTCTATACTTTGCCTTTATACAAATTTTGAATTCTCTTCTATTTATTTGGAGCTGGGTGTAAATCATGTTTTCTAGATTTTGGTAGTTAGAATTTCTTGCTATATTAATAAGCCAAACTTTTCCACCAACATATTGCTGAATACTTTCATCAAGTGTTTCCCACAGACCATCGTAGTAAATAGAAAATGTCATTAGATCTTTCATACCTATGAAAATAATAAGGATTCAATATTGTTATAATATAAAAAAAAATACACCAAAAATATGGAATGTAAGGCCAAATTTTGCTTTACTTGAAACGTTTTGGTCTTACCCTAAAACCACTTTGCCTTATCCAAAAATCACTTTTAGGGTAAGCATAGTTTAGCCTTACCTTAAAAGTGATTTTAGGGTAAGGCCAAATTTTACTTTACCCGATTTGGCCTTACCCAAAAAATGATTTTTAGGTAAAAAATTCCATGACCTAAAATCAATCAACAACTTTACACCATCAAATTCATAACTGTGTATTCATACAACAAATTAACGTAATTTAAACACTAAATCAATTACTTTTTGCTACCTAAACAAGATTGAATATAAATCCTAATTTGAGGAAGGATTGAATGTTTTTAATTCACACATAAAACACATACCTATATGGTGAAGTAAATTACTTAATGCGGCCAAGACTTTGCTTTCTTTATCGTCCACCACTACCGCTAGTAAGAGATATGAGTTTGGAGAAAAGAAAGTTTATGAGAGTTTGAGTATGTCAAAGTGTAGAGTAATAAGAAAAGTAAAAAATATTAAAGTGGGCTATTGAGAGCAATTTAGTCCGAAAAATACATTTTATGCTAGGTTGATAAAAAAAGTTTACAAGAGGCTATTTATGTAAACTAAAAAAAAGTTAAGACTATTTCGAGAAATTTCCTTAGAGACTTTAAGACTTTGAAAGTTTGTAAAATGGTAAACAAGGGAAAAATCATAACTTTATACCTTTTTTTCACTTTTCATCAAAACCATTGACATGATTGACAACAATGATGACGCCACGGGAGTAACTTGTGTGATGGTGGCAGACGTGATAAAGGATTATTGTTTGGGAAAGAGAATAATATTAGTGTTACGTGCACAAACTCTCACAAGGGAAAGCTATTAGTTCAGTTCAAACGATCAAAACATCCATAAACTCTCATAGGGGAAAGTTATCAATTCAGTTCAGAGATGATCAAAACAAAGTGGTCTAGTGGTGCGTGAGTTTGGTGACTAGCAGTACCAATGAATTTACTTTCTATAGAATAAATAAAATCCTTAGATCTATCAGCTAAAACAAAGACATTTAGTTTCAAGTAAAGGAAAATTTTCAATTAAAACTGAGGGACTTAGTATTTGGGGATAGGCTGAGGTCAACTTCCAGGTCAACTACTGTTTTGCGATGAAAGCAAAGGTGTTGATGTAGGAATTTTGCAAGCCCCACAATAGTGTTCGAGGTGGAGCTGGGTGCACTTGAGGTGATTAGATGGCTCGAACCAGGTCCTCCTTCCAGCTCAAATGGGAAATACAGTGTGAAGCTATTCTAAAGGTTAGCCCACCGAGAGCCCTTAACGGCATTTCCCATTTGTCCAAAGTGGTTGAATGGCTCGAATCAAGACTTATTTTTCTATGCAAGCTAAAGCTATGTCAAATGGTAGAACAATTGAGAGTTATCAAGAGTGTTAAACTGCAAAAGGTTTTGCTTCACAAGCACAACTTCCCCGTTTAACTTAAAGATGATGACACATAGTTCGTTGCCGACAACCTATTGCAATGGATTCTACACATCACCGACCATTAATACGACTTGAAAATGACAACACTCTTGCTACCCGTTCACCAAACAACCATTCCGCTCACCTCTGCTCACCCTCGAACCTCTTGACCTTCATATCAGCGAGCTGGTTCGCGAATTTCTAGCAAAATAGAATAAAGCTCATATAGGAGTCGCCTCTTTGGTGACCTCTCTCCGATGCTTGAGTTAGCTTCTAACCGGAGAGGAAATGAAAAGGGCACAAGTATCTCAAAGTGGTGATAGAAAACACACTAAATGTTCAAGGCAAGGCAAGTAGACAAGGGGGGAGACTACAAGATGGGTGAACAGTGCATGCTACAATATATCTTTTTTTTATTAATGGAGATTTTTCATGGTGGGAGTATGGATCATGGAGGAAAGAATAAAATTCTTTTAGGAAAATAACCTTTCTTGCCCTAGTTATGCAGTATGTGTATTGTCTATTGTTTGTCAAGTATGAAAAAAGTGTGCTTTTATATGAGACAGAAAGCTTAATCCTGATTTGAGGGCTTGTATTGCCCTAGTTTTTTTTGTTTTACCTTGGCACGTGTCCTTCCACTATTGGCTTTAGTGGTCCCTTGTCTATGTGACATATGGCGGACTAGGATAGGTGGGTCAAACCCTATCTAAGCCGAAAAGCCATGTGTTAGCCTTTTATTGGCTGTGGAGATTGCATTATTCCCTAACGAACATGTGGCACTTATTTTTACCAGCTGACGCACAGTCCCTACCTGGATTCTGCACATCTCTAACAGAATCTTACTACAAGTTGATTCTACTGGCACCTTATCTATTGTCCTACACAAGGATTGTTCACCTACCTTTCAAAAGTTTTTTACTGTCTCTTTACTATACGGTTGCCACAAAATATTTTTGATGTTATAAGCGCAACTCAAGGGGTACTATGAAGGCACGCTGAGGTAGTCGTCGGTGCACTTGAGCACCTTGGGCGTCCCTCCTCCCTTACTCAAGGAGGTCGAACGCTAGACGATGAATAATTCGGAGCAAGAATATACACTTTTAGGCGTGATAGAGAATTGAGGATACTTCTCTAACTCTCTTCTATGCGTCGTGGTATGCTACCATATTTATCGTACGTGCCACAATATATTGTCGCACTCTTCAATATGCATAATGATATATGGTCGCATGGGCATTTTTATATGCACCACGGTATATGGCTGTGTGAGCATTTCTATCTCTACCACGGTATATGGCCATATGAGGAATTGTCAACTAATTAGCTAGCATTACTCTTCCCATATTAGAGCATGGTAGGGTCGAACCAGCCAGAGGTTTCTTTCAACCCAGCTTGTGAAGGGGTGAGGGCTAAAGTTCGTTCCCTATCAATCTCGTGGAGACATAACAGTTAAGGCATATTCTCAGCTCAGCTCGTGGAGATGTAAGAGCTACAGCTTGCTTCTAACCGAGCTTGTGAAGATGTAGGAACTAAGGCTTGTTCTTAGCGCAGCTCATAGAGATTTAGAAGCTACAGCTTGTTCCCAACCCAACTTGTGGAGACATAAGAGCTAAGGCCTATATCTTATCCTACATTGAGATGGGTGTGAGGTGGGTTACCCCTTAATATGCTGACTTGCACTCTTATGGGTTAATCTTCTGCCACGTGTCTAGTAATATTGTTTGCTAGAACAGTGGTCCCCTAGTTTTTAATGATTGAGGCAGAGTTGAAGGCATTGAAAGCTACCTATAGCTACTCGCTCTACTCTCGACTCCTCCTTATTCCCTCTTGGGCAATCTCACTCTTACCGCTTTGGGGATAACGAAAAGTATATAAAGATATTTGGAATGACGATAAATCTATAGAGATATACTCGATGGCGAAAAATTCATTGAGATATACCAAATAAAGATAAACTGAATAGAGATAAATGCACTTATTGAATACTTCCTTTCTCTTATCAAAGTACACTTGGGACTTAGGTTAACTGCGGCTCTCCTCTAATCTAGGTTATTCTTTATGTGTGAATAAGCAAGGTGACTTGGGTATGGTCAAGTTCTCAGGTGGAAGCTTGATCATTTTAACATGAAATGAAGGTAAGCAGACATACTATCTTGCCTTTGAGGACCACAACAAGGCAATCCTTACTTATCTTGAAACTAATCCTTCCTTAATTGATCTGGCTGACGAGGAGCAACTGATCAAGGTAGGTTGAATTAGGGCATTTTATGGAGGTATTGATTCAAGGATCTCTCATTGCTTTGCACTAAGTAATTTCTGCCTTCCTTACTTTACGATCCTTTTTATGTGCTACGTCGGTCGTTGGAAGAGCTAGCTTGAACTCCGAAGATGTTGATAAAACGTAGAGAAGGCAATCCCAACAAATAACTGGTCTCCTAGTTATCTGTTAAGCTGGGTAGCATCTTGAATGATTGTGTCCCTATGCTGCCCAGGTACTGCCTTTACTGACGAGATGGTTGACTTGGGGATTAGTGAGGTCTTGGGCTTGGGCTCTAAGCTACTCTTCATGTGAGTGAGCTCTTATTTCTTCCCTTTCATATGAGATTTTTTTATCCTTACTCTTCATTGTATCCCTTTCCTTATTATGGTGCCTTACTCATGTTCAAGCATAATAGAAAACTCAAGGAAGTTGTTGCCTCATCTGAACTCTTGAGAAAGGATAATGTCTAGGTGGTCCATCTTCATAAGGAAACCCTTGAAGAGATGAGGATTCAAAGACTGACTAGTGAGCTAGAGAAAGTACAGAAAAAGGTGGATTATGTCTTTACTCAACTCTAGGATAAAATGGGTAAAAGTATGGAGCTCCTAGCTCAGTTGATGTTGAAAGTTACTCCTATAAGTATGTTGCCTCTATGGTAAGCAAAGATTCTAATGCTTGATGTACTACTAATCTCAATAAGGATTCGCTAGCTTTATGTTTCGAATAACTTTGCTTGAGAAAATACAATGCAAGGTTAGATCTTTTAAAGGACCAAATGCTTCTAGTGACTCCAATGAAGGAAGGTACAACTTCGGGTAGAATTACCCTCAAGTCTTCTAAGTGGGTGAGGAAGGATGATAGCTTGGTATGCTAACCATGGAGCAATGCAATATCTTGGATAGGTGGTTCCCATATGCCTTTTAGACGCTTTCGAAGTCAAAATCTGCCTTTTTTTTGTTTAATGCAAAGAGAGTTGGTGGGATTGCTAGCTTGGGAACTATGCATCTTCAAGAAAGCTCAAGAAAAATATGTCAAGATTCATAGTCTATCTAGTGAACTTAAGGAAGTACAAAAAAGATAAATTCCATCTCCGTCCAACTCTAGGACGAGGGTGGAAAAGAGTAAAAAGCTTCGAGAGAGGATTACTCAGTTTGAGATAGAGTTAGGCTTAAGCTATATGAATGGTTACCAACTGACTTAATTCGAGGACCACATGACGCATCCTTCTTTGAGCTTAAAGTTCACGGACACTAGGTTTGATCAGAACGAAGTGCTGGCCAAGTTTCAAAAGCTTGCCTCAGCTAGACCTTCTTAATTACAAACTACTGACAGCCTGCTAGATTCGAAAATTTTTCTTCCCACCTTTGAGCATGCTGAAGATGATGAGAAAAATGATGAAAAGTGAGGTAGTTCTGATGCGAACGTATGAGCTTACTTCGAGGTCAACCCTCGCTCTAGCTCAGCTTCGCTCCTAAGATGTCTTTCTATGCGTTTGTTGTTGTTTATTTGCACACACTGTGTTTTGAAGTAGTCTTTAAAACTTTGACTTGCTTAAAATGTCATGCTCACACTATGTTCCACCTCATATAATGATAGACCAAGTTGGTATTTGTTGAGCCAACTGGTACATGTGAGATGCACTTACATTGTCCGAATTTAATTATGTCTAACTAATTTGGCACAACTAAATTCCCTGGTCAGAGCTTCTGTCCAATAACCATTGTCAATCTGAGGTAGTTCTAGCCTCGTCCTAGTATGGCCTAGGTTAGCTCGACGAGGGCCTAAACACTTCAAACACAAAGTCTGCAAATGATCCATCACAGCAATGAGTGACTCAGTCACAGAGATACATATGTGGAGACTATATCATGGAAAATCAATCATAGCAAAATAATCTCGGTCGGTATAACTAGCTCAACATAACCATGGCGGTATAACCATAGAGATGTTATTATAGTGAAATAGCAAAATGAAAAAATATCTATGGCGAAATGGAAAAATACTCATGGCGAAATAATCAGAGACATAACTGCAGAGGTAAGATAATGTAGATATAATCATGGAGAAGCAATGATTGAGACATAATTACAGAGACATAACCATAGAGACATAACCATGGAGAAATAACTGTGGAGAAATAACTATAGAGAAATAATCATGGAGATATAATGAAGATCCAGCCTAGGTGATATTTTTCGCAAAATACATTATGAAAATTGAGGTAATGCAATAACACACCTAGACCTTTCGGGAGCATATAAGAAAGTCCTCGTCACTATGGACTTAAATAATAATGAGGTTCGGCCTAGGTAACTATTTCCTTAAAGATACCTTATGAAAACCAAGATAAAGAAATAACACACTTAGACCTTTTCAAGAGAACCATAAGAAAAACGTAGTTGCCACATATTTTGAAAATTCATGAATGACCACAAATACCCAAGTCACAAGTAGGTAGAGACCAAGTTCAGCCATGCTCATCAGTAGTACTTTCTAGGTCTGATGCGTGGGAGCTCAAATAATACTAGCATAGATTGAGGTGGGTGCTTGTATAGCGCTAACACAGATAGGGTATTGATAAATGTTTAAAAGTGTAGGATTATCAAGAGAAATATTATATTTTACTACTTAAGAATATTATTAATTTCCCCAAAATTAAGCATTTTCCTTTATACTTAATTTCAAAACAAGAACTAGACTTAATTATTGGTTTTGCACAGTTTCGTATAATGAGCATATCTTTTACTACAAAACATCATTGATACGATTCTTAGACTATAAATATGTGGACTGATTTCTTCACAAAAGTGTAGAGCAAAGATCAGACCAGTTCATGCATCTATTGGGTCAAACTCGGGCTTCAACAGAACTCAACCACAGCTTTGGGCCAACCCATCATGGTTTCGTATTTGGATCGTAACTCCCTACATATGTATCCAAAAATAATACAGTTGGAGTTTTTGGAAAGCCTACAGATAGATGTACAAGTTTTATGTTTTACAGATGTCCATATTCAAAGTGGTTACCTGTCAAAAATAGCCGTCCTTCTAGAAGATTGGTGGAGAAATCTAAACTGAACACCATTTCTCATTTTCAACATAACTCTTGTTTTACATAATCAATTTGGTCGAAATTTGGACTATTGAAAATCTAATGAAGGCACCTACAACTTTGAAGAAGACATAATCAACAAATTTAATGTATTCTACAGTCTAAAATGTGCTACAATCACCAAGAGCATGATTAAGTTGAAAGTTTGCAACTTGTGTTCACACATGTGAAATGTATCTTGTTTTGCCTATATAAAGGAATGGTAGAAGTTATTTAGGACATCCTTCTTCTTTTTTTTTTATTCACCCTTTGTGTAATTTTAGTTTCATTTAATGTCTTTCTAAATTCGTAATTAGGGTTGAGGGTGAAGTTTTGTTAATTTTATAGTATTCTGCTTCAATCATTCTAAGTTGTGTTTTAATGCAAAATCTTTTCAATTAAGTGATTTCTATTTCTCAAAAGTGTTTTAATTTATTAGGAAGCTTGATTCATTGTTAACAAAAGGTACACTGAATGCTTGCACATTTTCTACAAATTAAGAACAAGGTATGTTATAGTTTTCATAAATTGAATGATTACTCTTCTATTTTGCTACCTTTTCTACAAAAAGGCATTGCGATGTATTTAATATATTTATCTTTCGATTAAGATAATCTATTGAGTGATTCTTAGTTGAGTTAAAAAAATGATTAAAGAATGATTTCTATAATTATCAAAAAAAACGAATCCCTAATGCCCTAATAGACAATATTATCAAATTTACATTCAATAATTTAATAAATTCATTCTACTTCCATCATATTTGGACTTATAACATTTAAATATTGAACTTGTGGACCTTGTATAACGTATTCCTTGTGGACCGACACTCAGACTTCCGAACTTTATTACTTAGGACAACCTACACTTGAGAAGTATAACCTTAAAGTTATAGCAAGTATACCTAATGAAGCGGGAAATTTCCTTGGTAAAATAAGATTGCACCTTAGAATGGTGGACAACCTTTTTGATGAAGGCGAAATAATCCTAGGTGCCTTTAGATAGAACCTTCTACTAAGCTCTAGTTGTTGTGATGGCTTCTAGGTGGTGCTTAAGCATGCGATTTAAGTGAGGAAGGACATGGCTGTTCACCATACTAGTTGAGCTCACCTTGGTCAGCTTGAGTTGGGTCATGCTAATGTTAATCTAGCTGGTCTTCCAGTCTTTATTGTAGAGGTAATAGGTTACGAGGTTGTCATGTAAGTATGTGACCATATATTAGAAGTGAGGTTAAGTTCTAACCATCTTCCGTACCTCCTTAGCCTTTCTCTTTTTAACTCTATCCGCAACTGACTCTTCTCTGTTTTTTTATTTTCGCAAAGTCAAAGGGAGCATGTCTACTTAACGGATAGTTATTGTAACAGGGCTCTCGATTGTGTTCTTGAACACTATTCTTAGGAGCTTTAGACATTGGCATGCAACTCCTTTGGAGAGAAAATATGTTATGGTGAGGCTTTTTGTAAGTTCCCACAAATGGCACCATTATTGATGTAAGAATTTCGCAAGCCTCGCACTAGCCTTAAAGGTGAAGTTGGGTGCACTTAACGTGGTCAGATGTCTCGAACCAAGTCCTTCTTCCAACTCAAATGAGAAATGCAACCCAAAACTATTCAAAAGGTTAGCCCATCAAGAGCCCTTAAAAACGACATAAAGTATACACTCCACTTCCCATGCAGCCTCTCTATTCAACTCTTTTTGCCTTTCACTAGTCCCAAACTCAAGATATCATCCTGTTTGCCCGAAGTAGTTGAATGACTCGAATTAAGCCTTCTTCTTCTATGTAAACTAAAGCTATCTCAAAAAGTGGAACCATCAAGAGCTATCAAGAATGTCAAACCGCAAAAAAGTTTGCTTCACACACATAACTTCCTCGTACAACTTAAAGATGATGACACACACTCGGTTCTCGACAACCGATGACACTAGATATATAACCCAGCACTCTCCAAACATTCATATGACTTGAAAATGACAGCATTCTTGCTTTTCGCATCAAAGAACCATTCCGCTCACCTATGTTCACCCCCAAACCTTCTCGACGCTCTAATACCAATGAGCTAGTATATAAAACAGAATAAAGCTAAGACAGAGGTTTGAAAGTTTGTAAAATGGTAAGCGAGGGAAAAATCATAACCTTATACCCCTTTTGCATTTTTCATCAAAGCCATTGACTTGATGGACAGCAACGATAAGGCCACGGGAGTAACATGTGTGATGGTGCCAGATGTGACAAGAGATCAGTGCGTCGGACCAATAAAGTGTTAATATGTGGAAAGGTACTGCAGAACTCTATAGGCACAGTCATTGCTAAATTAAAATTCATAGTTGGTAATGTCAAATCCAAGATAATGCCTGTGTTTCTTGGAACATGAGTCATTAGTGCTACTGTCGTTTCACGAATAGGTGAAACGTTTCTAAATACACTATTAGTTCAAGCCAAACATCTAATTTTCATTCAGAAATAAATTCTTACTCAAAACTTGGGGGAGTTATTGTTTGGGAAATAGAACAATATTAGTGTTACGTGCACAAACTCTCGCAAGGGAAAGTTATCAGTTAGTTCAAATGATCAAAGCATCCACAAACTCTCATAGGGGAAAGTTATCAGTTTAGTTTAGAGATGATAAAAAGCAAAGTGGTCTAGTGGTGAGTGAGTTTGGTTATTAGCGGAGGAATGAATTTAATTTTTGTGGAATAAATAAAATCCTTAGATCTATCAGTCAAAACAAAGACATTTAGTTTCTAGTAAAAGGAAAAGTTTATGGAAAATTGGGGGACTTAGTGTTCGGGGATAAGCTGAGGTCAATTTCCAGGTCAACTGTTGTTTTGTGATGATAGCAAAGGAAATTTTTTACAGTGTGTTGAATCGATGGCCTTTTGCTAGATCAAATCATTTAATTTAACATCAAGGAGATAAATAATACCCAAAACGGACAAAATCATAATTGTTAGAAGATTTAGATCAACAGTTGTTCAATTTAAGTGCGATGAAAAGGGTCAATTAATGATTTTCAATTACAAATCTTGGATATGACCATTGGCAATAAGCTCAAACTAGAAATCAAAGGAAGAATGTGGAAAAAATGTACACAATTCATACTAAAATACTAAAATTTTGCCAAAATTATTTGAGAATTTTACTTAAAACAAAGAATTCATAAATCAGACTTAAGCATCGAAGGGTTTTCCCCGGAAATGTTGGCTTTCCCTGATCATTGCTTTGTGATAGTAGGTTTATTCAAGTTTGAAGAGAAGAAATTTATACTTTGTAAACATGAAATCAATCTTTTGTTGTTGGGTATTGAAACTTACAAAATTGGTATCAACAACTTAGATTATATATTCCTATACACACACACACACACACACACACACATTTATATATAGGAATGCAATAGCTTTAAGTAGTATAACTGTATGTCCATAAATAAATGACTTTGTGTTGATTATTTTGTACAATCCATACTGGAAATGTAAAACTTAGTATGTTTGAGATCTAGTTCTTTTGAATCGTGCATGCTTGCTTTGTAAGTTATTGTATATTCAATTATGTAATGATTTGCAAGTATAATTTTTAATATTTGATTTAAAATAATTATATTATAAGTTTGTTTTAATTATTATATTTCTATTAAAAATTAATTTAGATTATAAAATAATAAATTAGAATAATATTATCGATAATAAATGTTAAGGCTAATGGTAGTAGCAAAGATAGGAAGTCCATACGGGTTCCTATGCCAGATCGGGTTGATTTGACAATAAATGTTAAGGTTAAGAGGTAGGAAGCCCAAAAGGGTACTCACGCTGGATCGTAAGCTTGGCAAAAATATGAGTTCGGGTTGAGTTTTGAAAACTCAGCCAAGACCCGAACTCAAATTGAATCGGGTCAAAAAATCAGACTTTAAAAGTCCGAAAAAATAAAAATTTTTTTTTTTTTATTTTAATCCAACTCGGTCAGACCCGACTTCAATTTACTTGAAGCTTGGAAGACCCGGGATTAACTGGACCCGGGCTCAGGCCAGGATCGAATTATAATGAAAAAAACTCAAGCTCGGCCCAGTCTATGTTTAGAGCTAAGTTTAACTCGGACCCTAAAAAAATAAGTTCACCTAAATTGGATTGGACTCGGATTTTTTTGCCATCCTTACTAGACTAGGGCTGATTAGAGCTAGTTTGAGTCTTGCAAATATATCGAAAAATCTAGCATTAGGAAGAATTAAACACAAAGATTTGAGACCAATAAACAATTTCGTTACCACTATGCCATGACATTTAATTGTAAAATTATATAAATAAACCATATTTCACTCTTTGTTGAATATTTAATTTATATTATTAAAATATTATTTTAAAATTATTATATTAGTAAAAAAATAATTTTATAATATTCAATTTCAATAATTACTATTATTATCATCAATAATATTTCAACAATAATTTTATCTTTAATAATTATTTAAAAATAATTTTAAATTATTATATTGATACAAAAACTTTATAATCTAAATTATTTTAAAATATAAAATTACTTTATATAATATCTCTCTAAAATGAAGAATATAATGATTATAAAAATAAAAAAATCTTGTGTACATCATTAACAATTATTCAAGTAATTTATATTTGTGAAAAATATTGTCACTTGTAATAAATAATGTGTGATTGTTAAAAAAAGATAGAGTGTTGGGGCAACTCATGTCATTTTTAGATTTAGGATTTAAAAATTTATATAATAATTTAACTTTACAACGGTCTTCATTAAACTTAACATAATTTTTAAGAAAATTAAATTTATTTTGAATACATATTTAAAGTATTTAACAAAAATTAGCTTCTACAATTAGAAAATTTTAATTTATTATTAGAAAATATAACATTAAATTTTAATTTTTTATCAAATCTCATAATATAAATTAAATTTATTATATTTTTAATAATAATAAATTAATTTTTCATATGTAAAATTACCCTTTCACATATCATCAAAATAAAATAATAAAAATAAATATTTGATTTTCTTACACAATAATTAATGAAAATAAAATAATTGATAGCAACCATCAATTATTATTCATTAATCGCAAAATATTTTTTCAGATTTCTTTTTCTTATCTACAAACAAAATATTTTTTCTACAAAATTATCAAAAAAACTCTAAGATTTATTTAATACATTTTCTTTAATTGTACCAATTCCATTAAAAACTTGATGATAATTTACTACTACACTTATTTATTTTATCATTTACATAGGTTAATAGAGAAATTATAGTAAATGTATCAATAAATTTCATACTTTAAATACGTTTTTGTGATATTTGACATTTTTCAATAAAATCTTTATTTTTGAGAATTATACATATATATAATATTCTATAATTTTAAAAAAATTCAGATTTAATTATCTATATAAAATTTAAATTATTGGCTTAATGTTAAATAATTACAATTATGTGCAAAAATTAGATAAAATTTTTAAAGCCTTTTAAAATTAATTTTAGAAGAAAATAATTATATTTAAATAATTATTAAAGATAAAATTATGCTTAGATTTTATAATTATTTTATATCAATAATAAAAATTGAGAAATAGTATTTTTAATAACAAAGTAATTGTACATACTTTGTTAGATCCATTTTATTTATATGTTTTATTAAGTATGGTTAGCCTAATGGTTAGATTGTTATTTAGTTTCTTCCAAGTATTGGGTTTGAGTTTAAGCAATTGCAATAATCTTTTTTTAATAAAAGTCAAATATTAGTTAACGTAGGGTCCAATTGGGTCAGGTCAAATAGGTCCTGACCCAAAACCAGCTAGGCTTGTCATGCGCCCATGCCAAGCCCAACCCACAGGCTTGAAATTTTGATCCGGGTTGAACACTTGTCGTGCTAGGATGGGCCGTGTCTGTACTGCACCTGCCTCATTTGCCACCTCTAGGCAGTATGTCACGGGCCGCCGAGGCGCAAGCGGGGATGCTGCAACGCAGAGGCACATCAGCGTACAAGCTCCAGCACGCGGGCATGGATGCTATACCTTCCGACGCTCAAGCGCGCAAGCAGAATGGTTCGCGGGTGAACAGTGCTGCAGGTGAACAGTATGCCGTGAGCTAAATGGCTTGCAAGGGAGAGTTGGATGTGTTGGGGGCTTCATAGTTGAGTTGGGGCAGTCCTATTATCATGTGAGGCAGCTTGGTCCAGCAACCATATGGGCAGCTTTGCTTGGATTGGTCCCAAAACTTGTATAGGCTTTGGTTAGGCCCAAAATGGCCTAATCCATGTAATTAGCTTTTTGGTTGTAAGTTTCCTATTGGCCCAAATGTGTGAAGAGGTGGGAGATGAGATATTTCCTCCTAGCCAATTATCTTCACCTATGTATGTATTGTGGCCAATTGGATTCAATCATGTGTACATATATAATTGTAAAGTTTGTAAATGAAAGGGGAGAACCCATTTCCTTCTCCAAATTTCTGCATCTCACGTTCTCCATTTCTCCTCCATTTGTGTCCCAATTTGAGCACCAAATTGACATATCTCACGGCACAATTGACTCACCCACTCACACCCACTTGATCTTGGTTTTCTTGGCTTACTTAGCTTGGTGTCCAGCAAGCTTTGCTAAGTGCCATCACGTTCTAGAACTTGGAGTTTTCTGCACGTGACAGTTGGTATCAGAGCAAAGCTTGTGTTCTGTGGTGAGGTGAGCATTTCTACAACTTTCCTTTACTGATTTTGGAAGGTTATGCTAGCTAGGAACCCTTTATGGTAGAGATTGTGGCTGTTGTGTTGTGGCTGGAATTTCTGGAGGGGTTTGTGAGTCTTTGGTTGTTGCTGTGATTGTGTTTGGGATTGTGGCTTGCTGGTGGCTATGCAAGTAGTGTTGAATTTGTGTAGTTTGTTGGCAAGTTTGGTGATGAACGGATCATGGCAGCCAAGGGCAGTGAGGCTAGTGATGTTGTGGAAGTTGTGCAAGAACGGAGGTGTGTTCAAGGCTCAAAGAGAATGGGAAAGGAGAGAGTTGTGTCCAAGGAAATGATAGACTCCCTTGACGCTAGGTTGGCGAGAGTGGAGATCTCCTTGGGTGATATACACAAGCGCTTAGACTTCCTCGATGATAGAGTGAGTTAGCGTGAAGTGGAGATTGATGCAGTCAGTGTCGAGAGTTGATTTCAGCGAGCTTTCGACGCATTTACGGACGCCATGATGCTGGTCATGGATGAGTTCCGGGAGAGGATGATGTTAAATGGGTTTCTCAAGACGGGTGCATGGAATTAATGATGCGGGGAAGCGACACAAGGTGCCGATCGAGAGGATTCGTGTGGGCAGCCGAGTTTTGTCGACTTTCTAGGTTGTGCGGGGAGCGGAGACTTGCTTGTCGCAGCGCAAGGAAGATGGTATTTTGACTCCGAGGCTTGGTAGTGCAGGGGAATGTCGAGGCGAGTCACCGAGACTGCCGGAACGACTTCCGCGAGGGTGTGAAGCTGATCACGCCAGCCGACCAATGCCTAACCGCCCAGCATCGACAACATTCCACATCCGCAGCATCTGTGATGATGCAGTACACAGAGTTGGTGCCAGTTCGTGCGGGCAGCAGCGAAGCGCAGTGGACCGAACTCAAGTCCTCGAGACGGAGCTTGACGAGGGCGTCAAGCATTCCGGTGGGGGAGGGTGTCACGGGCCGCCGAGGCGCAAGCGGGGATGCTGCAACGCAGAGGCACATCAGCGTACAAGCTCCAGCACGCGGGCATGGATGCTATGCCTTCCGACGCTCAAGCGCGCAAGCAGAATGGTTCGCGGGTGAACAGTGCTGCAGGTGAACAGTATGCCGTGAGCTAAATGGCTTGCAAGGGAGAGTTTGATGTGTTGGGGGCTTCATGGTTGAGTTGGGGCAGTCCATTATCATGTGAGGCAGCTTGGTCCAGCAACCATATGGGCAGCTTTGCTTGGATTGGTCCCAAAACTTGTATAGGCTTTGGTTAGGCCCAAAATGGCCTAATCCATGTAATTAGCTTTTTGGTTGTAAGTTTCCTATTGGCCCAAATGTGTGAAGAGGTGGGAGATGAGATATTTCCTCCTAGCCAATTATCTTCACCCATGTATGTATTGTGGCCAATTGGATTCAATCATGTGTACATATATAATTGTAAAGTTTGTAAATGAAAGGGGAGGACCCATTTCCTTCTCCAAATTTCTGCATCTCACGTTCTCCATTTCTCCTCCATTTGTGTCCCAATTTGAGCACCAAATTGACATATCTCACGGCACAATTGACTCACCCACTCACACACAAGTGTATCTTGGGGTAAAAGGCTTACTTGGATAGTGATAGCAAGCTAATTCAAGTGCCGCACTGGGGCTGATTTCATTCCGCAGAATCAGCACGTGACAAGTAGGACTCTTATTTCTTTCTTTTTTTTGAAGCAAAAACCATTAATTCATTAAACAACAACACGAGAGTCAGCATACATGTCAAATATACTAAAATGACATAAATACCGACTTATATTGGTGAATAAATTTACATAAAATCTCCCTAATTCTCAACTTATATAAATAGTTAAATACCCTCCTCTTCTTCTTCTTTTTTCTTTTTTATCCCTCTCTCTTCTTCTTCCCAAATTTTTCTTTCTTTTTTTTTCTCTCTCCCTATATTCTTCTTCTTCTTCTTTGGGAGAAAGTTGATACAGAATCAAGAGAAGGGGATGGTGGAGAGAATGTAGATATGGGGTACTTATAATTGGCTTAATGGTAGGAATTTCTAGATTTTTCTTCTTCCTACTCATTTTTGGAGAAAAAAATTGACAAATAATCAAGAGAAAAAAAGAGAGGTGGAAACTGTGGAAAATATTTTATTAGGAAAAAAGTTGTACAACGGAATTTTCCATATTGAAGAGAGAACGTGAAGAAGAAGAAAAAATAAAATAAAAGAATAATTTGGAAAGAAGAAAAAGAGAAAAAAGAAAGGCGAAGAAGAAGTTAAGGATTTTTTTTTCTATTAGATATAATTTATTTTTATATTTACTTTTAAATTACAATGACTATTTTATCTTCAAATATAAAAATTATGATATTTTTAATTTTTAATTTTATTTTGAAGTTACAATTACTATTAAACCTTTTTCATTATAATGAAATGAAAAAATATAACAGATCGACAAATATTTTTAACTTGGAGATATACTTGACATTTACCTTTAAAAAATAGAATCTAACTGTTATTAGCCCTAAATGTTGTTTTTCATTTTTTATATAAAAAATATTTATTGATACTAATCTTGACTTAGCAAATAATTAGTAACATTATAGAAATCTAAATAACTATGACATTGAGAAAGCATAAATGATTTCAAATAAAATAGAATCAGAAGTTTTAAATTGCATTTTGTACTAGTACGTTATGATATCTTGGGGACAATAAATGTTGTACTGTTAACGTGATGCTTTAATTAGTGTTAGCATTTATTGGCTAAGGCGTTCAAGTTACCATGAATTAGTATTAGTAAAACATATTTGATATTAAAAAACTGTTAATAAATGCATTTTTCTCATGGTGTATTTGGTTTAACTTTTTTATTGATTAAAAATATATTTTTTTAAGGATAAAAGTTTTTTTAGTCTAAAAAATTTAGCTAAATACTCTCATAAGTTCTAATAATTATGAAAATATCCTAAAAAGTCCTAATTTCTTATAAAATATTTATTATACCCTTATACATAATATTTAACAAAAAACGAATAAATTTTTAAATTTTTTAAAATATATTATATTTATGTAAAATATATTAATAAATAAATAAAATAATTATCTTATAGCACATATTTTATATAATTATTATTAACATATTATAACTTTTATTTATTATTATTTTAGTTTTATTATTTTAATTATATTTTTTATATACTGTATTTTATATAAATTATGATATAATCATAAATATTTATTATACTGTAAAACAAATAGATTTATAAATCTATATTTTATTAATAAATTAATACTTTATGTTTTAGTTGTATTTAATTTCTTACAATAAATTACAATAAAAGTATTTTGTTAATATATTATATAATGACAAATATTTTTATTTATTAATTAATATATTTTACATAAATATAATTTATATAAAGTTTAGAACTTTTATTAAGTTTTAAAAATTTATTAGTTTTTTGTTAAATATTATGTATAAGGGTATAATAGACATTCTATAGGAAACTATGACTTTTAAGAGTATTTTCAAAATTACTAGGACTTATGAGAGTATTATGTCAAACCTTTGGAACTAAAAGGGCCTTTACCCTTTTTTTAATATTTTCCCAATTATTTTCAAATTCTTTTAGTATCATTTGATTGGCACTGTAGAAGGATTTTTTAAAACCATAAGAAACTATTTTTTCTTCTATTGAAAAAGCCCCAAATTCCTAATCTCTGTAGGGATAATACCTATATATAACATATGATGTAATAAAATATATACAAGGTGAAGAATACATATATCTATATATTGACCGAGTATTTTTAAACAAATTCATAACCTATCACCTGTAAGATTATTGTCATCTAAATTAAGGTGCTTGAGTTTTGAAAGATCACATATTTGTGATAGAATGCTTCCAAAGAGTTGATTGGAAGAAAAATCAAGTGTTCTAAGATTTTTCAAATTCTCAATTTGTATAGGGATAATACCTATATGTAACATATGATTTAAGAAAATATAAACAAGTGAAGAATACATATTCATATATTGACGGAGTATTTTTCAATAAATTCATAACTCATCACCTGTAAGATAACTATCATCTAGATTAAGGTGCCTGAGTTTTGAAAGAGCACCGATTTGCGATTGACTGCTTCTAGAGAAATGATTGGAGGAAAAAACAAGTGTTTTAAGATTTTTCAAATCCCCAATCTCTTTAGGGATAACACCTATAAAGCATGATCAATTAATGTAACTATGTGAAGCATACATATTTATATATCTACTTAATATTTTTAAATAAATTCACAACTCCTCATCTGTAAGACTATCATTTATCAGATAAAGGTTTTTGAGTTTTGAAAGAGCACCTATTTGTGGCGGAATGCTTCCAAAGAGTTGATTGTGAGAAATATCAAGTATTTCAAGGTTTTTCAAATTCTCAATCGTTGTAGGGATAGCACCTATAGTATATGATTTAATAAAACATATCATGTATATCCTTCGAATATTCTTTTTTCATTTGAAATTTGTAATAACTTGCCTATAAGATAATTTCGATTCAAATAAAGGTGTTTCATTTTTTAGAGAGAACCAATTTGTGCTGGAATACATTCATATAAATAATTTGACGAAAAAGTTTGGAAAGCAAGAGAAGTTGATCGCGCCAAGCTCTCATGATATTCCCTAATGAGATAAGTGCATCTTTATGATGGTTTCTATTGAGTTGCAAGTGATACAGTCCAATTGCAATGATTTGAAGAGATGTTATTTTGAAGATTAATAGTACTGTTACTAGTCCGCCAACTGGTTTCAAGTAAAGCTTCCTTTTCTAGGTTGAATGTGTGATCAGCAACAGCACAAACTCTGCATATAATTAAAAGAGACATAGCAGATATCATCACCAATCTTGAATATTTAATATTGGAGAATGCATTACTCTCCATCTTCATCATTTCATTTTTTAATTTCTCCAAAGAATTAGAGAAGCACTATTTATTGAGACCAAATTAAACTCTGATTATATTAAAAGAAGGTGTTATGATGATTAAAATATATAATGTTAAATTCTTTAAAAAATTATTGGAAGAACAAAAGCACATAGAGTAAGTCTCTATTGCCATAATCCCTACGTTGGTACATGAATTTGTATTCTCTAAAATTAAAACTATGTTGGCTTATTATTTTCAATACTATTATGGAGTTATAGGCTAGACACGTGGCGGTACGTAAGCCCACGACACTCTAGTCGGCACCTATGGAACGATCCATTCATGCTGAAACCCACCTCACCTCAAATCCTAGTTGAGGCAGAATCTGACCTTAGGAAGTATAAAGGGTATTCACATTAAGGGTGCCACGTGGCCTATAACCAATAGCCCATATAAATAGAGCAGAGAGGAGTGGACCCCACTATAGAGCAGCCCCAAAAGTAAAGGGATTTGGTCTCCCCCAAAAATATGAAAATGGTGTCCTATGTTCTTAAGTCACCTAGGAGAACCACCTGAAATCGCCCAAAATAGAAACCTGACCAAAGAGACAGTGTAGCCCCTTGGTAGTTGAAAAATGGGCTCTAGTTAACGAGGATCAGCTTTTGAGGGACCACAAGTAGAGACGAATAAGCACTCACCACCTGTACGCAAGGGATAACATAATCCCTTACTCAAATTAAATCATGCCACGTAGAATGTAATCTTGGATAAGGTCTTAAGAACCAATCTCTGCTCACTAAGTGTCCTTAGTCTTGACTCCAAGTTAAGGTTTCAAATGTGAGAAGAGAAAGCAAAGGAGGAATTAGGGCAACATTGTTTAACCAATCATATGTTCACAAGGTATAGTATAAAAAGACACTTATCTCAAGGTAAAAGGGAAGTCTTCTTCAAGTTTTAACTAATTTATATTTTTCTCTCACTACAAGTACAAGTTAATTCACATTTTCTCCCTCTAGAAACAAGAAGAAAGCATTGTCTTCTTTGTTAGTCTTCAAGAGACAAACTTAAACACTCATTGAGGGTTGTCTTCTAGAGTTTTTCTACTGTTTTTAGCTTCCAAAAGGCCATATTCGTGTGTTTTGTGTGTCACTTGGTTGAATTGCTCCTTGCTACATAAATCCTTCACCTATTAGCCATTTCGAGTTACCAAAATCTAGCCATAAAATCACCCCCTCAAGGTACTGACTTAAGCGTCGAAGTGGGCTCTCTGAAAAACCTCCAGTGCCCCCTTTTGACTGTGTTATCTGCTGTAGGCATCTTCACCAAGATCAGGTCCAAGGTCAGTAGGGGCGGCAAGGTCAACAGGGACGGAGAGGTTAAGAAGGTTTGAGACAATTTGGCCTGGGATTAACAAGGCGTGAGAGTTCAACTTAGGAGCCTTCGGGGTTAGGATGAGGCCAAGTCGGGTCTGGAATGCTGAGCTTAGATTGTTGACCGGGCATCCATCTTTAACTCGGATACTAGATCAGCAAGGCATCTTACCTCACCCGGGTTGATATTTTACCTGCATCAACAGTGGCGTCGTCTATGGGAAGTCAGAACAAAAGGTTCTGCTACAAACTATGTACTCGTCAGAGAAGTCAAATGCCTAACTCCGAGGCCCCGAGAGGGTCTAGAAGAGAGGTCACGCGGGAGCCGGGCCAAAGCAATCGCCAGCCTCAAGACGAGTATAGAGAGTCAAAATGAAAGAGCATCTGACCCAGGCCCCAGCAGGAAGGGAAAAAAGAAGGCCGCCACTAGCCAGGATGTGGAGGAGGAGAAAGCTAAAGAGGTTAGAGAGTTGGCTGAAACTAGGTCACAGTTCCAACACATGATGAAATACCTGTGCGACAACCTTGGGCATACCGCCACCTCATCCTCGAAACCTGGTGAACCGACTGGGGAGCCAACTCAAGAGCAATCCTGCTCAAGTGGAACCATCGACATCGAGTCAGCAAGGTGCTCAACCGCGACCATCCCAGCTAAGAGCGAATGTCCAAGACCCACCTGAGAGCCACAACAATGACCATCGATCCACGGCCAACAACCGACCCGAAGAAGCAATGATCTAACTTAAGGGACTTGTGCATGGCGACTTGAGGTACTCTTTAATGGCTCAATGCCAAAGAGAAGGTAACGACCTTGAACCTCCTTATGTGGAATGTTTGTGAAGATAGTTACTTACCATGCAGGAGAATGAGGGAGCTCAGGTCTAGTAAAGGGGAACCCAACTCACTTAATTTCTTGGGTGACTTCAATGCCTCCCTTGTTGATTCAGTGAAGAGCGCGACCTTACCTGAGAGATTCAAGATGCCTCAACTTGACCCTTACCATGGACAATCTGATCCCGCGGCGCATGTGAAAATTTTTCAAAACTTGATGTTGGTCCAAGGAGTTCCGGACGAGATAATGTGTAAAGTGTTCCCAACCACCTTGAGTGGGCCGACCAGAACATGGTACAAAAAAGCATCCGTCAGAAAGTATTCGAGACTTCACAACCTTCACCAACACGTTTATCCACCATTTTCAAGGAGCTAAACCGCTTACCAAGGATCCTTCATCTCTTCAATACGTTAAGCAAAGAGGAACGAGAAGAAACAAGATACTAGGCCACCTAGGCCTATCCCTCCTCACCAGGGATCCACCCCGCATCAACAAGACAGGCAACGAGTGTCACTATCTTATAGGCACCCACCTTAGCCCAGACTAGAGCTAGTGAAGCCTAAGCCCCCGCCACTGCCAAGGGAAGCACCTCCACTACCAATAAGAGAAACACCCTTCGTACATGCCTACCACCCCTTGGATGTGAAAAGGGAACAAGTATTTTATGCCATAAGAGATAAGGGTCTCTTGACAAGCCCACCCAACTTGATACCTAAAAGAGTTTTTACTCGAAGTGAAGGGTGAGCTTAGAGGGTCAGGCAAGCAGGAGAAAGCTCAGAAGGGGACCGAGGTTAGCCAAGATCCCAAACGACTAAGGATAGAGTCTACGTTAGTACAATCTTAAGGAGTCCCACCTTAGTAGGAGACTCCAGCCGAGCAAGGAAAGCTTATGCTAAAGAGCCCACTTTAGCTCGATATCACAAGTAAATTTCGTCGAGAAAACGAAAAAGCTACCTAGAGTGTTCTCCACCCCCGTTATGTTAACTAAAGAAGATGTAAGAGATGTGGTATACCCTCATGACTACGCCTTGGTCACCACAATAAAGATCACTAGGAAGAATGATCTTACAACGTCATCTTGGGGAAACCATTCGTCATGTTAACCAAGGGAATGGTTTCTATGTATCACCTAAAGCTAAAGTTAGTGACCAGGTCGGGGTTGTCAAAGGGAACCAGCTGGAGAAGCAACCTAGTATCAACCCAGCTCAGGCAAGACCACATACACTTAGTCACCATAATGGCTAACCAGGACCATCCCAGCTTAGAAGTTGCTACAACAACTAGAGATTAGTGCCAACAATAAGCTTGAGGGCCGTAAGAGACAACTTAATAGGTCTATCCATGATGATTTAAAATACGCCCTATTGATGGAGCCTTCAAAGGACAGTAACTCTAAACCTTCTTCTATGAAATATTTGTGGAATATCCATGGTGATCTAGATGACTTTTTTGTTCTCCTTACTGATATGGTTAGAAATGCATATTTATTTAAAAAGTTTAAAGTATCCTACATAGATTACCACCCAGGTCAGATCGACTAGGTAGCCTATATTATTTCCATGATTTGATACTTTATATGTAAAATATTTTTATGATGTTGGATGGATTGATAAGAACTTGGTATAAGAAGCTTCCATTTGGAAGTTGTGGGATTTTGTGTGTTCATCAGTGGCTTTGTCCACTATTACCAATGTGCGACCCCACCTCAGCAAGGACAAGTCTCACTTCACCAAGAATACATCTACGCCAATACACCAGTGTTATACTGGTCTCTATTTCAGCAAGAATATTTTCTACTTCATTAGGGAAATCTGCCTGCACCAGTACCGTATAAGCACCCACCTCAGTTAAGGACAAGTCCCACTTCACCAGAGATACATCTGTGCCAGTGTACCAGTGCTATACTGGTGCCCATTTTAGCAAGAATATTTTCCACTTTATCAGGAAAATCCACCTGTGCTAGTACCATACAGGCACCCACCTCAGTAAGAAGAACTCTCATTTCATCAGGGATATATCTGAGTCAGTGCATCAGTGCCATACATGTGACCATGTCAGCAAGGTATCATCCCACCTCATCAGGGATATCTGCCAATGCCTACACCTTCTAGGTGTCCACCTCCTCTATTGAAGGACCCAATTCTCCAACTAAGAAAACAAGTGGAATCTATCTACTCTTCAGTATATTATCCCTTGAACACCTTCAGAGAAGAGATTTTCTACATCATTAAATATGAAGGCTTTTTGAATCCTTCCAAGAGAGTAATCACATGTAGAATGAAGAACCTATAGAGGAATTTGTACTTGTGGTTTAAAAAAAAGGGTTTCAAAAAGAAAGACAACCTGAAGATATCCAGAAAGATAACGAAGGTTAGTTGGGATCCTAAGTGACCAAGAAAGGTGACTTCGTCTACACCATCAGTGAGGGAGCCACCTTAGCTGGGATCTCTCCAATAAAGCAAGGAAGACACAATTTTGTGATATCATTTTATCTCACATAAATCATGAAGTCAAACCTCAAAAAGGATATCTAAGATGACCTCTACTCAAGTCTTGCTCATCGAGGAAGATACAAGATATGATTTACCCATGTGACGACGCCTTAGTCACCACCATGAAGGTGGTCAGTAAGGATGTACCTAGAATCCTACCTGACATAGGAATCTCCTTAGAGATCTTGTTCAAGGAAGCTTTTGACAAGCTGGGTTCGACATTAGTAAGGATATATCAAGCAACCACCTCCTTAAGTGGTCTAATAATGAATCATTCTAATTCGTACAATGCAATCTTGGGGTGATTATCCTTTGTGGCCATAAAAAGAGTTGTCTCTATAAATATCAAGAGGGATCAATAAACAGTAAGGAGGGATTATCCCACCTCAGTAAGGATGTATACATCCTCAATCCTAGAACACCAAACTTGAACAACGAGATGAACTTGTTGAAGAGTTTGAGTCTGTCCAGCTTAGCAAGGATGATCTTATCTAGGTTGAATTTAGGATCCAAGCCCATCTGAGGTCCAAGCTTACCTGGTAAACCAGCTGAGGAAATATTATTTATTACATTGGTCAAGCCTAATCTTGATCTTGGTATTCTATCACCATATTGTTTATCACCATATTATTTATCGCCAAGTCTGATGTGACTATAGTTTTCTTATATATTCTCCCGAAAGGGCTTAAGTGTATTATATCATTGCTTTAGTCTTTATAAAGCATTTTTTGGGAAGAACGCCACTTAGGTTGTTCAAGTTTGGTGTTCTAGGATTGAGGATTTGTAAAAACACCATCTTTGGTTATAGTTAAGAAATTCTAGAAAGAATTTGTAAAAAATAACTTGTTGGCTTTAAATAGATAACCATCATAAATATATTTATTTGCTACTCGCTGATTATGGTTATATTGATCCCAAATTGTGTGAAAATCTTTATCAATTGCATACTACTCTTTTACTACCTCAATTTATGTTAAGAATAATGTCTCAGAGAGTATCTCAATATTATATGTTGTAAAAAATTTTAGAATTAATGTTTTAAAAAGTAACTTGCAATTAACATTGTCAAACTTTGACAGCTAGGAAGATTTTGGCAAATTATGCATAATTATTAAAATAAAATATTACAATAAATAATCACATTTAAAGATTATTCATAATTAATATTGTTTAAAAAACTGACAAAAAAATTTTAAAAAAATAATTTAAGGTAAAAAAATTAAATATTATAATAAACTAGGTCATTATTTTTTTAATAAATTAAGATTTACAAATAATTTTGAAATTACTAAAACCAAGTTTGTTGTCCATTCCCTAATTTAAATTTATATTTTCATATTTTCAGGGTTAGCATATCTCTCCTTATCTTTGTTATCCTTTGAACCCCAGATTTTCTCACTTCCCCTCATTTTCTCTTCCATTATTTTCTTAGGAAAAATGTAAACACATCAATCATTTTGGATCGTTGATGTTTTATTACTCAACAAAAAGGAGAAAGCTTTTTTAAATTTTTTTTTTTTTTTGCATTAGCATTTGTCTCTAGATTTCATGCTCTGAATTTTGTATATACAAAAAATCGTCGTCTGATTGTTTGTTACTTATATATTAAAATTAAGTTAAAATTTTTCTCTTAAAAAATAATTTTAATTTTAATGTTAAATTTAGTGAGCCTTACTTAATAGTGAGTTGTCCACAGTACATTGAAAAATAAACCCTTGACAAAGGCGAGGATTGAAGCCAAAACTTCCTAGTTAGGGATGACAAAATAACCCGAGTTCGACCTGATTAAGTGAGCCAGATTTTTTAGGGCCTGGGTTTGACCCACTTTAAATATAAACTGGGTCGAGTTTGGGTTCTTTTCATTATAACCCGGATCGAACTAGGCCGGTTTAATTTCAAGTTTTTTCGAGTTTTAAATAAATTGTTACCAAGTCGAACCAGGCCGATTTAAAACCTGGCACATACACAAAAATACAAGAAAAAAATTTAAAATTTTCGAATATTTTACAATCCGATTTTTGACCCGACCCGGTTTGGGTCCAGATTTTGGTCTGGACCGATTTTATTAAATCTCGGTCCAGACCGGGTTAAATACATGAAAAGTAAACCTGAGTCTAGGTCAAGTTTTTAAAAACCCGGCCTGAAATCAGGTTTTTGCTAAGCCTACTCCTAGTGAAGTCTTCACTCCTAACCACTTGAACTAGCCCAAGTGGTTAAAAAATAAATGTGTCAATTTATTATTTTTAGGGGGTATTGTAGATATATTTTAAAAAATTAAAATTATTTGTAATGATTGTAAATAAATAAGGTTATAAAATTGAAAATTACTCATTATTTTATAGCTTAATAATAATTAATGATTGTCAATAAATAAAGTTTCAAACTTTCATGTATAATAATGTTTATTTTGCACCTAGATAACAAATGAATACATTTAACTAGATAAATAAATGTGACAATGTACAAAATTGTAAAGTAAAAAAGAACCTATAGTCTTTCTATTTTAGTTAGAATGAAAATAAAATTGAGCAAAAGTGTAATATAATTACTATATAATTTTAACATGTTTATAAAATTAAAATTTTATGTTTTATTTACTTAAAATTTTATATTTTTACACTGTTCAAATTTAGATTTAAAAATATATGTAAATTTTGTTAAATGAAATTGTATAAATAAATTTTGTACTAAATTTTATTATAATAATTTTATAATTATAGTTTTATTATTTAAAATTAATTTTATTTATTAATAATAAAAATTATACAAATGGATTAAAGGCATTATTTTATGACTCAGCAGTAAGGTCAATTAGTATAAGGTCCCCAACACCACATAATTCTAAACAGTATCAACACAAAATTTAGTAACCCCCTCTCCTTCAACATTCACTATTTGCCTATCTATAATTTTTCTTAAAAGTATCTTAAAATTAATTTTATTTATTTCTTTTTTATTATTTTCTTATGATCTTTTATCATCCTATCTATTTATTTTATTTTATTCATTATTTACTTGATCAATTATAATTTGTGACTTTTTTATTAGGCAATTCCTTTTTATTTATATTTAATTATTTTTTCATAAAAATGTGACTCATGTTCGAGATAAAATAATTCCCATGGCTGGTAAATTGCTTAAAATTCATATTTTTTTTTCTTAAATCTT
Organism: Melia azedarach; assembly: GCA_028052125.1. Lineage (NCBI taxonomy): Eukaryota > Viridiplantae > Streptophyta > Magnoliopsida > Sapindales > Meliaceae > Melia > Melia azedarach. Next base: position 14,494,918 of record CM051398.1, on the reverse strand, counting down.
TAAATTTAAGAAATTCAATGATTTATGTAGATTATGTTAATTTTTTAATTATTTTGTAATTAAATAACTAATTAGCGTAAGTAGTGAAGACGAATTTTATATTTCAATATTACAAAGTACAAACATTTTATACATAATAATGTTTATTTTCACTTCATTTTATATCTAAATAAAAAATTATTGCATTGAATGAGATGAATAAATGTTACAGAGTACAAAAATGGAGAGGTTAGCTTTAGCTTTCCACTTGAAAGGACATATCGGATTGGAGGGCAAGGTAGGAATGAGATCTAGCTATCACAAACGTCATGCTTACAGTCCTTTTTCCTCTCCCAGTGCAGTAAGTAATAAATACATAACGAAAGAAGATATTCTCTAGCCTAGAAGAAAGAGAACAACTAGGATGAAAGGTATTACTAATCTTGATATAGTGACACAGGATGATAGAATGTCACTAGGATAAGCGTCCGGTTAGAACCATGGGAAGATTAGAATGACCTCAGACGGAACCTCATTAAAGATAGATAGCTACCTTAGAGAGCTTACACAGTCAATTGATCTATCCTAGGTTGAGGAATCAGGGATAGAAGGCTTTCAAGAAGAGATTCGCTCCTAAGGAGGAAATAAGGAACTCATATCGAAAGGGCTTACAGGAAGAAAACCCTAACTGGCCTTTGGACGGAAGAGAAATGGCATTAGAGCTCCTCTCTCTCTGAACAGAAGAGAACAACCCCAGGAATGAGGAAACTCGTAGAGGGATGTTGATTCGAGCAGGCAGCAATACAGCATCGGCAGCTTACTGACACTTATACTGCCAATCAGCTATTACCTTATGGCTTTCTCTTCTAGAAACGGGGCTTGAAAGAGCTAATTCGTTATTAGCTGTCCTAGCTTCTTAGAAAGATACTAAAGGGAACTACCGGACGATGTTAGATAAAAAGAAAGAAGATAAATTGGGCCATCTTTCCCGAGAGAGGCCGCCTTCTCTCAGGCCAGCAGTTTTCTACTTCTAGTCGACTGCTCTATTCTATGACGGGCTTCCCTCTTTCCTGGGCTCTGCTCGCTCGTCTACGCTCCGACCCAGCAAGTAATAATTGAAAAACGATCTTTCCTTGCCTGCATTAAGATTTAAAACTTGTCGTCAAAAAAAAGGCAATCAATCAAAATCTATAAAAAAAAAATGGAAATAGTGAATCACAAACGTCATGCTTACAGTCCTTTCCTTATTAAGGAGATTCATTAGGGGAAGTAGACTACTCAAGACCTATAAAACAAAAATAAACCCTACTACTTTTTATAATTTAGCAAATTAAAATTATAATTGAATAAAAGTTTAATTTTACTGTATAAGTTCAATATATTTATAAAATTAAAATTTTATATCTTATCCACTAAAATTTTACATTTTTAGACTTTTTATATTTAAATTTAAAAATTTATGTAACTTTTTTCAAATAAAATTGTATAAATAACTAAATTTTGTATTAAATTTTATGATAATAATTTTATGATTTAAATTTTATTATTCAAAATTAATTAATTTATTAATATTAAAAATTATACAAATAGATTAAAATTACTATTATATTCTCGATAATAAGCCCAATTAGTATAATGTCCCAACACAACCCAATTTATGAAAAGTATATATATTTAGAAAATTATTTTTTTTATTTTGGTTTAATTGATTCTTATGAAAACATAACTCATAACCTGTTATTAATCATTCTAATTTCTGCATTTTTTATTTACACTTATTATTAATTTCTTGAAAATTTAATTATTTTTTTAGTGTTGAAATTTTATTTGACAAATGCAGAATTCAATACAATTAGACAAAGCTCTTGGGAAATTAAGCAATCTGAAAGTAGTTGTTAGAGTTTATCAATATAGATAATATTGTATTACATAAAAAATGCTAAAATCATGTAAAATATAATCAACATATATATATTCAAATTTAAAATCATAACCACCTAATAAATAAATTAGACTATTGTAAATTAATTATTTTCTTTTTTGAGTTGGTTGAATAATTTATTTTACACAAAAAGTAAATTTTAATTGTTTAAATTGAACGAAATATTGGATTAAATAATTAAATATGCCTTGACTCTACTACATCATACTCAAGTCCAAATAATCATTTTTTTAATAAACCTCATATCTTTATTGTCCATAGTTTGTTGCTATTTTGCATGCTATTTTATATTGTATTTATGCTTATTTTTAGACCTAAATTATCATTTTTATATTTGGGCTTCATTTTTTATTGATTTTTTTATATCTATTTATTCCTTTATTAATGCATCCATTTTTTTTTTCCTTTGTTGATTATTTTCCAAAGGTTTGCATACCATCCAAGGCGAAGGTCACTATAGCTCAATCACTAATGGAAGAAGACTTCGATTATACGCTTCTATTATTTTCTTGCATCGTTATTTTTGTTACTAATTCTTGTTGCAATTTTATGTGATATAAGTAGTAATAATAATATATATTTATACATTTGAACAAATGTCCTTAATTTTATTCTTATTGTAATTAACGGTAACTATTATTTGTAGTGTTATTGAATACATTAACAAGAAGAAATATGATGGTTCGTTATTCTTTTCCTCAACTATTTGAAATCGTATTTATTTTTGTGTTTGTCTCATATATATTAATTTCATATGTAATTATTTATCTTTTGTGTTTGAATTATAATAATATGATTATTTACTTGTTTATCAACAGAGTTTCACAAGCATTAAACTTATTAAAAAATAAAGCTTTTGCTTGCAAGTATGTCCTTATTTTTTCATACTTTTTTTTTTAAGTTATGATTTTGTACAATTATTTGTCAATTGAAATAGGCTACCAATTTGGTTTTTAAATGAACATAAGTTAAGTTTGAATATAAATATGTTATATTATTTTATAATTATTTGTGATCTTATAGCTTTAAGAAGATATTCAATTTAATGAAAATACCACAAATATTGATATACTTATATTTATTTTTGTTCTAAGCTTTTTTAACTCATAAATTATATTCTTTTTTGTTGCAGATGTCTTGATTCTTGTTGGAGTCATGAGATATTACCAACTTTTTCAATATTATTGTGGTAGACATTTGAACTTTTTATACATTGAATACCAAAAGAAAGCATGTTCTTGGATTTCTTTAGGCCTTATTCTTGAACATTTTTATTGGGCTTAATTTTATTATTCATAATAAAAGTCTTTAGAAACCTATGGATATGAGAGTATGTTATAAATTTTTTTTGTATATTTATGTTTTCATTTCTTATTCTAACTAAAGTTTATATATATTTTTCTTAATCTACCTTATCTCAATGAATATTTTGTAGTCTCATAGAAAAATAAGTATATTTAAGAAGAAATTGATGAGATGCAATGTTTGTCGGTTCTTTCAAGAGTAATTTTTATAGTAAAGAAATTCTCTAACTATATAGTTAATAATTGTTCCCTACACCTAGTGTGTAATCCAACTAATTCCACTGAAGAAATCTCATAATCACCAAATTTTACAAACAAAACATCTACAGTACGGTTATGATTTGATTATTCGAATCACTTTTAAAACGTACAGTAGATATATTGCGACACAATCCATTTTAACATTTTACTAAAGAAATATCATTCCTACTAGCTCAAAGATAGCAGTGAAAATATAGTAATTAACGCAAAATTACAATTAACTTTAATTGGTATCAATGACCAATAAGTTAAACTTACTATAAGATCTCGTTGTTCGATTGTGTTGATGCTCCCCTTCTTTTACTTTGGCCAATGAAATGTTTGCACAAAAATCACAACCTGCTTGCAAACTATTTGTCATATTTTTAATATAACAATATAACTAAATATAAAAACCAAACAAATATATACATCATTATTGTTGTAGGGTAAAAATAGGCTGGACATGTGGTGATACGTAAGTCCACGAAATGTCAGTCAACACTTTTCAGAATAATCCACTCATGGCAAAAAAACTACCTGAGGATGTATCTTAGATGAGGAGGAATCCTAACTCAAATAGTGGCAAAACGTTTGCATGAGGGGGTGCCACATGGCCTAACCATTGGTCCACAATAAAGGGGTAAAACAAGTGGACCCCACCTTAGTTTAACCCCAAAAACCAAGATATTCTGTCTCCTGCACACCTACAAAATGTTATTAATAGATAATGACTTTGCACTATGATCCTTTGTCCCATTATATTAATAACATTTTGTAGGTGTGTAGGAGACAAAATATCTTGGTTTTTGGGGTTAAACTAAGGTGGGGTCCACTTGTTTTACCCCTTTATTGTGGACCAATGGTTAGGCCACGTGGCACCCCCTCATACAAACATCTTGCTATTATTTGAGCTAGGATTCCTCCTCATCTAGGATACGTCCTCAAGTAATTTTTTGTCATGAGTAGATCATTCTGAAGAGTGTCGGCTGATACTTTGTGGACTTACGTATCGCCACATGTCCAACCTATTTTTACACCACAACAAAAGTCCCTCAGCTTTCAAAGGTTGAGGAGAAGGCAAAGGCATTAGAAGCTTCATGGAGTTTCTCATTCTCCCTCTCTGGTGGTCTTACCCTTGTCGTCGTAAAATGTATGCATATCCCAACACCTCTTTAGGGTGATATGGGATAGCTAAGAATATATATTTATGGCAAAAAATTCTTATGGCGAAAATTTTCTAAGCTTGTATTACTCTCCCTTACTTGGGCAGAGCTTGGCAAATTTTCTGCTCAAGATTTGGGGCGGAGATCAGCGACTAATCCCTCATGACCTAAGATATGGTCCCTCTTCATCAAGGATCATAGTGCTTGAAGTAGTACTTATGGGAATTATTTGTACTACAGGTTCACAATTTGAAATATTGCATCCTCTTTAATTTGAAAAAGATTTCGAACTCCAACTATATATTGGATAAAATAACGTAACGCATCCAAAAAATATATATACATATATATTTTTTGAAAGTTATTTATTTATTAATTTTTTGCACGAAAAAATTTAAAGTTTACCATATTTTGGGGGGCTATTTGAAATAAATAGGAGAGTAAATTGAGATTAATTACAAAATCATTAAAGAAATAAGATTATTTTTTTATACTGATTGTTATGGGGTAAAAATAGGCTAGACACATGGCGGTACGTAAGCCCGCGATGCTCTAGTCGGCACCTATGGAACGATCCATTCATGTTGAAACCCACCTCACCTCGAATCCCAGCTGAGGCAGAATCCGACCTCAGGTAGTATAGAAGGTGTTCACATGAAAGGTGCCACGTGGTCTATAACCAATAGTCCACCTAGATAGGACAAAACGAGTGGACCCCACTCTAGAACAGCCCCAAAAGTGAAGGGATTTGGTTCCCCCAAAAATGTGAAAAAGGTGTCCTATGATCCTAGGTCACCTGGGGGGACCACCTGAAATCGCCTAAAACGGAAAGTTGACCAAGGAGACAGTGTAGCACCTTGGTAGCTGAAAAAGGGACCCCACCTGACGTGGTCAACCTTTGAGGGACCACAAGTAGAGGCGAATGAGCATTCGCCACCTGTACACAAGGGATAACGTAATCTCCTACTCGAATCAAATCGTGCCATGTGGCATGTAATCTCGGATAAGGTCTTAAAAACCAATCCCTGCTCACCAAGGGACCAATCCCTGCTCACCAAGTATTCCTAGTCTTGACTCCGAGCTAAGGTTTCAAGCTGGGGAAGAGGAAGGAAAGGAGGAACTAGGGCAGCATTGTTTGGCCAATCATGTGTCTACAAAGGTATAATATAAAAAGACACTTAGGTCAAGGTAAAATAAGGTCTTCGTCAAGCAAGAACTCATTCTTTGCTCACACACACCACAAGCACAAGTGACCTCCCTATTTTTCTCTCTAAACAGCAAGGAGACAACCTTAACACCCATTGAAGGTTGTCCCTTAAGGACGGTTTTACTGTTCCAGCTTCCCTAAAGGCCACACTCATTGCCTTCTACATGTGTTTTGTGTGTCATTTGGTCCATTAGCTCCTAGCTACATATTCCTCCTTATATTAGCTATTTCAAGCTACCAAAATCGAGCCATAACATCACCCCCTCAAGGTACTGACTTGAGCGTCGGAGTGGGCTCGCCGAAAAACCTCCGGCGCCCCCCTTTTTGACCGTGTTCTCTACTGCAGGCATCCTCACCAAGTTTGGGTCCGAGATCAGCAAGGAGAGCGAGGTCAGGAAGGTTTCAAGCGATTTGGCCCGGGATCAGCGTGGCGTGATAGGTCAACTTGGGAGCCTCCGGGATTAGGTAGAGACTAAATCGGGTGCGAAATACTGAGTTCAGACTATTGACTGGGCATCCATCTTCAACTCGGATACTAGATCAGCAAGGCAATACCACCTCACCTGGGTTGATATTTTCACGCATCAACACTAATTGTTCCCCGCATTTGCTATTTTATATAAAAGAAGATATTTAATTAACAAAATATTTTTTTAATATAAAAGTGAGAGAAAATACTAATTTCTCCCCTAATTTATAAGCCTTCTACCACTTACCTCCCTGGTAAATGGTTTAAATATAAACCGAACTGAATTGAACCAATAATTTCAACAAGAACCGATGTTCTTAAAATTGTTTAAAATTGTAAAATAATAAACTTTTAGTGGGAATTGAACTTGAGACTTAGATCAAATTAGCCTATGCCTTAACCACCGCACTCCACTTTAGTTTCATAATTAATTTATGTAATCATTATATATGACGCTTTCAAACACATATATAATAATAATTTTGTTTAGAACTAATAATTATTAAAAATAAAAAATAGTTTTAATATTATTTTTTTTAAAAATAGTAAGGAAGAGTTTTAATTAATATAAAAAATTTAATTTTAAAAATTAATCAAAATAAAATAAAAGATTTAAGAATGGTTTGAAAGATTTTAATATAAAAATGTAATAATTTAAAAATAATTTGAAGTTTCTCCTTTTTAGGGGCTTTTTTTTAATTCTACTTCCGGCAGACGAATACAGAGATAAAAAAGAAAAGAGGAAGGAGAAAAAAAGGGATGGAAAGAAGAAAATAGGGGTAACGATTTCAATTAAAACTTTCAAACAAGCAGGAAAAAGTTTATATTTATTTTAATTTAATTTTAAAATTAAATTTTTTATATTAATTAAAATTTTCCTTACTATTTTAAAAATAGTAGTTAAAACTATTTTTATTTTTAATAATTATTAATTATACAAAATAATTATTATATACGTGTTTGAAAGAGTCATATTATAATAATTATATAAATTAATCATAAAATTGAAGTGGATGCGGTGGTTAAGTCATAAGCTAATTTCATTTAAGTCTTAGGTTTAATTCCCATTAAAAGCTTATCATTTTGCAATTTTAAGAAAACCGTTTCTTGTTGAAATTATTGGTTTTGTTCGGTTCAATTCAGTTCATATTTAAACCATTGGTCAAGGAGATAAATGGTAGTTACATCTTCACTCAAAACCTCCATGATTTTGCTGCTTAAGAAACTCTAAAGGTAAGCGAGCTCATCTAGTTTACTCTTTTGCTACTTTCTCATTTTGTTGGCGATTTGCTTTTGTTTTGCGTTCTTGGTCGGGTTTGTTTTCATATTTGTCTGCCATTTCTGCTCCTCCTTTTTTTTTTTCACTTATCCTCTATTTAACATAGCATTTGGGATGGCTTCTTTGTCATGTTTAATGCGCTTATTGCTGCTCAAAGTTATTTTAGCGCATTTCTAATTGGTTTTTGGTAAATTATCAAATTGGTGCTTGACTAAATACTGCACTACACTTGCAGATATGTCTAAAGCTGGGGAGTCTGAACCCTCGTTTATAGGAAGTGAGGCCACTGCAGCCAAGAACACAGCACCATCCCTTACTTCTAGAAAACGCGATAGGCGTTATAAAAATCGAGCAGGAAGGCACCATTTTAAGACTACTGGCGAAAGTTCTAGGATTGATAGGGATTATGCTGAGGAGGGTGGTCCTGCTCTTGGCAAAGTGTTCTTCTTAGATAATGAGTTGACCTCGATGACAGAGGATATGCTAGCCCAGTTGAGAAGGACTTACAACAGTCCATCATCTGTGAAGCTAAGCCTTCCTAATCCCGGATTTAAGCCTAGTCAGCCTGGTTCTGGTGAGGTGGTGGTCCACCGTAGGTCGTTTGAGTACGGTCTCAGGCTCCTGGTGCAGCCATTTTTTGTTTGAATCTTGAGTGCGTTGGATCTAGCCCCCAGCTCAGCTGAGTTCCATAGCATGGAGAAACATGGTCGGGTTGTATATCTTGTGGAGGGAGGTGTTAGGTGTTGACCCAACCATCGAGGACATTCATGCCATTTTCACCCTCACCACTACCCCAAACAAATCAGGTCTTTATTATCTAAGGACGTATACGAGACAACCTCATTTGGTGCCCTAGGTAAACCCAAACACTACCAACAATGCTTGGGATGACTATTGGTTTGTGGCCTCTGATGATTGGGGTCACATGATGACTGAGGATGGCATAACGTATTCTGTCCCCACCCAGTTCAGGTGGACAAGTGAGATTCTTAACACTTGACCGCGTCTTTAATTTGCTGAAACTTCAGTTTTATATATATATTCAACTGACCGTAACGATGTGCAGAGAAGTGGACTCACAACCTTTCGCGAGATACTAACATTAAAAGTATGAGAGAGTATGTGGCGGTCAACCCATCCAAGACTAATATAGTTAATGGGGAGCACCTTGCTAAGGTGGGATTGATTCCACCACCCTTCTCAGGTAGTATCATGCTAACTTGATTTTACTTTTGATTCCCTTAATTACAAATTTTCCTATCCTTGCTTCCCACAATCCCTATCCCTATAGTAATATAATTAATGATTAATAAAGCAAGGACAATATGGAAGATTACAACTGAAATATATAATTAGTTTAGATGTATTTAAATAGCTAATACTCGATGTACTCCTTTTGCGACTAAATGTGACTCCTCGATACGGAGAACTCTTCGGCTTTGGTCCCGGCCAATTTTTTCTCAATTCTTGTTGCATAGCTCCTTGCTGGACTGTTTGTTTTTCCACCATAACATCATCTTCATAGTTATTCGAGATGTGGAAAATGGACGGATAGTTAACGTTGTTAGAAAAGTCTCCGTATTCGGCATTAGCCAAAATTTTCTCGCAGATGATGGAGGTATTTGAAGTCCCTGAATCTTCCATTCGAGTTGTAATCGGTTATAGCAGCTTCTTGCTATCAAGAGAAATAGATAACGATTCACAAGAAACAACATTGAGGTTGAGATCCAACATCTCTTCTCCTTATTTCTGCATAAATTAAGGGAAAAATATACATATAATCCATTAGAGAGATGAAAGAGAGAGGGAGGGTGGATGAGAAAAACTTAAAAAAAACAAAAAAAAAAATGCACCTAGGATTCTAAAGAGATAGCCGTCTCCAAAGATTGGAGAAATAGCTTGCAAAAAAAAAAAAAAAAGAGAAAAGAGAAAAAAGCAAATGAAGAAAGAAAATTGCGGTATTTTCTTCCCACTTGGTGATTCGGGATTAGGAGTGGGTAAAAGATACCCAACCGAATTGAACTAAAATTTAGTTTCGATTTAAAACTAAAATTGCGGTATTTTTTTCTCATTATTCAATTCGGTTCGATTCGATTTTAGAATTAAATTCAGTTCTAAGCGATTCTTAAATAATCGATTTGATTCAGTTTTGATTTAAAACTAAAATCGAACCGAATTTAATTGTAAAATTTCTCGAAAACTAGTTAAAAAGAAATAATAATACAATACAAATGATAAGATAAATATATTCAATAATTTAGTGTCAAATTTTTATCCTATTAAAAAATAATTGTCTTAAACTGATTTATCCCAAATGAATAAATAAACCAAAAATATGAATATGAAATTATTATTAATTATTTAAATTATATTTATTATTTTTAATTAGTTGGATTAAAATTACGTTTTTATTCGAATTGGATCAAATTTAATTAGTTGAAGGCGAAATTGAACTGAACAAGTAACAGTAACTGGGCGAGGTAAGTAGGGTGGGCAATTTTTCGGGTTCCGAAAAATTACTTTAAAACACAATTTGGGTTGTTCGGGCCGGGTCTTGACTAGGCCCGAGTCATGCAAAGTTTCAAAATCTAGGTTCTGAAGTCCATATTTAAATTATAACAACCATTTGAATCTGAGTCGGGTTTCAAAAATACGATCCGAATCCATATAAGTCACAATTTTATATACTCTTAAAAAATTATCAATAAATTTATACTCTAAAAAAAGTTTAACTAAATCACTTTTTTAATCTCATAATGAAAATTCTCAGTGTAGAAGTACTACTAAAGATTTGATCATAATGTATAACAAAAAGAATATTATTTTACAATTTTTCTGACTTCTCACTGTTTGAAGCCATGTGCAAATTGATTACTTGTTTTGAGTTTCTTTAATAAAGAAATATTGTTTCATTATACTTTATTGATTACTTATTCTTGTCCACTCTTATTTTTCTTACTAAATATGACTTTGAAATTTACTTTTTCAAAAGTATATTTATAATAACTCTATCGTTATATCATTATCCTTATTTTTATTAAATTTCTTTAATAAATGATAATGATTAAAGTCTTATTAGAGTGAGAATCAACGGCTGACAACAGTCACTCTCTCTATTATACTATATAATTCACCTTTGCTTTCATCTCTTCCCTTATTTTATTTTTATTTAAAGGAGAAACAATTATAATCATTTATATAGCATAACTTTTTTTAACTTAAAATGACAAATAAAAAATTATGAGAGCTAATTTTTTTATATTTTATTTAAAATATTTTAAAAATTGATATTAATAAAAAAATCTCAAACATAATTCTATTTAATAACAATATTTAATATTATTTTAATGAATTGTATATATGATTATATTGATTATTTTTTTAATTAACGTTAACTTTCAACCAATCAATACTCATTGATGAAAATAAGTAGTACCTTAATAATATTGATAGTAACATGAAAACTTTTTTTAAAAATTATATAAACGTTCATAAAAATACACATGTTAATTTAAGGCACATGAATTTCAAAGTTCAATTTGAAGATAAAGATTGGTTTTATATATTCATTTTTCTTAATTTAATATACTACAAAAAAGAAAAATATTTTTAATGCCAATAATTATTAGCGATCATATATCTCTTTACCAATAAGGATGACAATGGTACGTATATAATATGGATTTTTTTTAATATCTATTATATTGTTAAATTTATTTTGAAACATATATTAGTATAATATGTATCATACTTAATTTAATAATTAGTACTGAAATACAATATTTAAAAACAAATTTAATTATAATAAAAATAAAGCTAATTTTTATTTTTAATTATTTTAAAAATATGTTAATTATTATTATTTTTATAAAATATGTTTATTTTTTTAAAAAAATTGAGAATTAATTATTTATTTAAATTTATTTATTAATAAAGGTATTTATGTTATTTTATAGTAATAAATATTGAATAATAATGAAAAATCTAAAAAAAAGTTTTTTTGATATTTATTCTAAATCTAGATTGGTAGACACTTATTTTAAAAAACAAAGTCTATTTATCCTTTTAAATATATATAATTGAAAATACAAAAGGTATATATATGATTGAAAATATAATTACTGGCATGAAATTTGTAATAATAAGTGCAATAGAATAAAATAAGATAATAATAAGAAATGGGGTTAAGAGAGAGAGAGAGAGAGAGAGAGAGAGAGAGAGAGAGAGAGAGAGAGAGAGAGAGATAATTATGAAGAATTGTTTTGAGTACCTATTCTGTCATTTTTTATTTAAATAACAGTAAAGCATTGATAATGTTCTTAAGCTTAGTTTAATAAAAGTACATGTTGATACTTTAACCAATGTCAAGGGTAGGGGTGGACAAAAAAATCCGAATTTGAAAAATTGAATTGGTCAAATTGGAACTGACAAATTTGGTCTGATTTTATAAGTTATTCGGTTCAGTTTTGATTCTTTTATTAAAAATCCCAAAAATTTTAGTCTGATATTAGTTTTAATACAAAAATTTGGAATCGAACCGAAATATTAGTAATTAGTAAAACGACGTCATTTTAAAGAGTAAAACGATGTCGTTTTAGAGAATAAAACGACGTCGTTTTAAAAAAAATAAATAGTAAAATATGAACCAAACCAATCGGTTTTATTTATTCAATTCAGTTTCAATTTCAGTTCTTTCTCAGATTCAGTCCAATCTGATTCTAAAATTTAAAACTCAAAAAATTTTCAATCCTATTCGATTTCGGCGAAACCCGAACCGAACCGAATCGTGCCCACCCCTAGTCAAGGGTTGACTGTTGGAATTACGATGGTCGTGTGCATACCCGATTCAAGCAGGGAGCATTAGATGCCAAGTTGCACATTGCATAGATGCAATATGTGATTTGGGAAGATTGTACTTCTTAAACTTGTCAACCCTTGTAAGTCAGACGATCCAAATACAAAAGTCAAAAAGAGAAAATAATGTGTCATTTTCAACTTAGGGGTAAGCATATGCATAAAGAAATTTATAGGTTTTTTTTTAAATGTTACATATTATAATTTACTAGTATTTAATTAAAAGTCTATTAATATTTATAATCAAATATCTACCGAAATTTAATTAAAAAGATATTCTATAGTCGTAACATATCTAGTATTTGAAGAAACTGCCTTCAAGACCAAAAAAATATTACTCAAAAATCTCTTAAGAAAAAATAATACAATTTTGTGTGAAAAATTTGTGAGAAACATTAAGAGAGTTTGAACCCATTTCTTTTTTATGAGAAAATAAAAACCTGATGGTCAAGAAATTTGCAAATTACAAAAAAAAAAGATCCATTTCTGCTTAATTAAAGCTCCTTTTAAAAAATGAAAACCATTTATCCATCTCTAACTTTCATTTAATCGCTTGTCCATCATATAATGAACAAAGAAGATGATAAACAAAGGTGCAATTACATCATTAAATGGAAGATGATAACTTCCATGTTTACATCATTATATAATTAACAAAGAAGGTGCAATTACGTGTAAAACATGTTTATTAGCATCCGACTTTAACTAATACAAATTGGAATAATAGAAGAAAAAGTAAAAAAGACAAAATTATCTACAATTTCAATAAAGGAGTCATGACAAAAATTGTAAAATAAGATTAAAGCTTTCCTCTCTCTGCAAAATTTCCAGACTCCTCTGAATTTTTCTCGCTGTCTCTTATGAGAATTTTTAACTTTTTCTTTATTTTTTATCTTTTTTTAAAATAAAAATAAATTTTACTTAAATATAAATTTATGATAGTATTTTCTCTATCTAGTAAATTATATTTACCTAATGATAATTTATCTTTATTTAAACTTAAATTTATGATAATTTTAAAGTTTTTTATTTAATTTTTGTGTTATGAATGTTTTTTTATCTCAAATATGAAGATAATAAAATTTACAGAGAAAGATTTAGAAAGATTATTTTTCAAATTATAAAGCTTTATTACAATACATATATTATAAATTTTTTTTTATAAATTTATTGGGAGCCAAAGAATAGAGTTACGGTGAAGCTCTAATTTGAAATTTGTTTTCCTCTTAAAGTTATCAAAAAAATCAAATGTAAAGGTATTCTTTTATTTTTTTTTATTTTTCAATAAGGTCAAGATCTTTTTAATTGTTGATTGTAATTAATCTTTATAGGATCTGGTGTAAATCTATAATATTGTATTTTTTTTTATTTGAATGAAAATTTTATGTTGGTTAAAAAAAATAAAGGAGTAATGACAGATTTTTTTAAAGTTTAGACAAATAAGTTAATTTTTTTTTAATAGAAAAACTAATAGATATCTTGGAGGATGAAGAAACGACATAATTCCGACGCGTTTAGAACGTGGGTTAACCTGTATTATTTTACTGTTCATAACCAAAAAAATTTAATGTGGTGTTTGGTGCAAGAGATCGAGGGGAATGGGGAATGTATTGTATTGTATTGTATTAAATTGAAAAAGAATGCAGTGCGGCGCTCAGGAAATTTGACTCCTAAAAAAAAGGTGAGTTTTTATTATAATGAATTGTCTTTTCTCTTTTCCTTTTCCTTTTTCTTTTTTTCTTTCTTTCAATTCTCTCATCTTCTCTTTATTATTTTAAATAATAATATTTAACTATTATTTTTATCATGTGTATTTTTCAAAAAATAAAAAATAAATATTATTATTTAATAATTTATGTAACTTAACAATTATATTAATTAAATCATTAAAAAATATAAAAAATTTAATAAAAATATTATTATTTAACTAATTAGATATGTGCACCATAAATTTATTTATTTAAAATGTTAATAAATTTCAAAATATATATTTATATATACACAAAAAAATTATTTATATAATGCAGACTAATAAATTTATAGACAATATATATTTAAATTATATATTTTTTTCCTATATATTGTTAATAAATATCAACAATATATATAATTAATATTGTTAAAAAATTAATAACTAATTTAAAAGAAAAATAATTAAGAATTAAAATATTATTGTAATTTTTAAAATTTGATATTATAATAAAATTATATTAGTTATTACAAAGTAAATGTAAAAATAATTTAATTATTTTATATATTTTTTTAAGGATAAAATTATTAATTTATGTCTAAAATTGTATTTATGGATCATCTCAATATTTCTTTAAAAGTAAAGAAATATTTAGAATGGACAAAAACTCAGATGTAATTTTTTTTCTAAAAATGAGAATAAAACACATTATCCTTATTATATATTAAGGGGTTTTAACACGTACCTTCCCTGAAGTTTGAAATTTTAACACTTAGATGGAAGGTTTGAAGAAAGACAAACTTACCTCCTCTGAACTTTTAGTTGACCATCTATTTATATTTAAATAACTAAAATACCCTTAATTATTTTAAAGTTAAAATTTAAGAAATTTAATTTTAATTTATATAATATTTGAAGATTAAAATTTAATTAACAATAATTTAAATTTTTATTTATTTAATATTTATTTAAAGTTAAAAATTTAATTTTGAATAAATATTTAAAAACTGAAATTATCAAATTAGAAAAACGGTCATTTTGCACAATAAAGTTTAAATTTTGAATAAATATGGTATATGAATAAAAATTAAATTATCATTAACTAAATTTTTAATTTAAATAAATATAAATTAAAATTTTCAAATTATATTATCATTAATTAAATTCTTAATTTTAACAAATAATAAATAAATATAAAGTAAAATGATTAAATTAAAATATTATTAATTAAAATTTAAATAAATATAAATTAAAGTTATTAATTAAATTTTAATCTTGAAACATTATATAAATTAAAATTAAATTTCTTAAATTTTAATTTTAAAGTAATTAAGGGTATTATAGTCATTTAAATATAAATGGATGGTCAACTAAAAGTCCAGGGGAGGTAAGTGTGTATTTCTTCAAACCTTCCATCTAAGTGTTAAAGTCTCAAACCTCATAGGAGGTTTGTGTTAAACCCCCTATATATTAATAGTAGAGTTAAAATAATCTATTTGTATTTTTTTAATATATAATCAAAAGAATTATATTAAGGTTAACTAGTATTTACTTATCTACTCAAACAGTCAAACCCTGTGAAAATTTATTTTTTTCCTAAGGTTAAAAAGTTTCTACCTTTTTGCCTCACCTATAGGAGAATTTGTCGCAATCCGTTACAATTGAAAGCAAATTATTAGGAGTACAGTGTCGATTTGTTTGAAGAACATCATATCAATAGCTTAACAGTATCGAAAAATTAAAGAAAATAACACTTGATTAAGTGGTGGTGGGTCTACCACGTTGCTTCTTGTCATTTCAACATGATCAACGCAACTACAAATGTCCATATTTATGTGTGATCGAAATTACAATAATAGCCATTGAATAAACGGATGATATTTAAATACGAAAATAATTTATTTATTATTTATATTATTTTTTTAAATTTAAATATAATTTATTTATTTAAATTTAATTATTTAAATATAATTATTTTTTAAAAACACATTTTTTATATACGATTTATTTAAAAGACAAATATAACAAAAATAATAAAAATAAATTAATTTATCTCTTTTACATTGTTCATTTAAATTTTTAAGTAAAAAACGTAATTCTCAATTTTTCTAAAAAATAATATAAATAATATGTTAATTGTCTATAAACAACTAATAAATAACAATATAAATTCAAATTTTTTTTGTATTGTTATTTGTTAATTAAAAAATTGATATTTAAGTTTTATATTATTTAATTTTTTATTGTTATTATCCACAAATTTAAATGTCAATTTTTTTAAATAATATCTAAAATTTATTTGAAATTTTACTAATTTTGAAAACGAAATACTAGTGACATTCTAGTTTATTATCTCTCCGTTAAAATTATTCAATTTAGCACTTGTGCATTCTATAATAATAATAAAAATAAATTATAAATATCATAATTTATAAGGATATATAATTTTATTTTAATAAATATTATAAAAAATAATTTATTTTTTGATTAATTTGTTTAATTAATTTTTAATTCGACACAAATAAATGATTATTTTATCATTAATCATAAAAAACTATATTATTTAGTATCAAAAATTGAATATTAACAGTAAACAAAAACGGTGATTAATTTTATTATTAAAATAACTATAATAAAATATAGTATGTGCATTTATTTTATAATAAAAAATTAAATATTATTATTTTGTATATTACATATTAGTGATTAGTAAATAGGGTTAAAATGTTTAAATATATTAAATATATATATATATATATATAAACAAGAAAACCCAAAATTAAATGATTTTTTTTTTAAAACATTTTTATTTTTAAAACATTTTTATCTTCAAAAGAATTAACATTATAACATTTTTATATAAAAACAAGAAAACCCAAAATTAAATGATTTTTTTTTAAAACATTTTTATTTTTAAAACATTTTTATCTTCAAAAGAATTAACATTATAACATTTTTATCTTCAAAAGAATTAACATTATATATATATATATATATATATATATATATGCATAGAAACAGAAAACATTGATTTATACGCCACAGACAGTCCCCCACCGTCGTTGACCCTTGGAACTAGAGGCATTGATTTGTTCTTTTTTTTTTTCTCGTATAATCTAGTTAATTCAGTTCAATTTTCGTCAAAAATTTCCTGTTCTTTTATCGAGAAATTGTTTTTGTTTTTTTCATGTCTAGTTCTTGATCAAGAATGCTGTTTTCCTTCAGTGTGAACGAAGTGATGGAATGAATTGCTTAGTTTTGTTCATTTCCTTTACTCGCCGGAATTTGAAGCACGCCGAGCTCATACAGCCCAGCCGCCGCTAGCACGCAGCCTCCATGTTGCCACCCCCCTAGTATGGCTGCTCTTATTTTATTATTGTCAATTTTATTTAATTGGTAGAATGCTGGATGAGGTAATAATTGTGTTAAGAATAGAACATGGTATGCTTGATAAAATGCCAGACTGACTGACTTTGAACTCTACTGAATTAAATTTTCAGCCGAGGAGTGAAGTATTGATTAGCTCCTTGTTTATGGAGATGAATAAAAGGAAAATGATAATAGTTAGATTAAGATTATTGGCTTTGTGGTTTTTACTTATAATCCAAAAAGAATAAGAATTGTGGATTATTGTTTTAGACGTAGAACCACTGAAACAAGAAGTGTAAGCGTGAAGAATGAAGAAGTTCACCCCCCTTCTTAGATCAGTAACACTTGGGAAACCATTTTCTTTAAATTTCTGTTATGGAATTGTTTCATAGACAGTGTTTAAAGTGATATTTAGGCGTTTGAATTTTGCTTTTTTATTTTATTTTAAATTCACTTCATTGTTTTAAATTGCTCGTTTTGCATTGCTATAACAATCATTTTATTTACTTTGTTTGAACTTCTATGACCCTAATTACCTCTGGATGAAAACCGAAATAATGGGATTTGACAATATCTTGACCTTTAGACATAGATATGATTAATTCATGTCATTGTTTTGACATTTTATTTTAGTAATAAAAGCTGTAGTTGGCAATCACATGACACGTAGTGTGTTTATATGCTTCTTCTTTGACCAAGTGTTTGTTTTGTTAAGGGAACATCATTATTATTAGGTATGTCTCTGGACTTCTTATTCATACGAAAGAGTGATGAAGTTTATTGGGAAACCACAATCAGTTCATTCCTTTGATGATTATATATTAGTTGAAGGGATCATGATTGTACACTCTGGCCGTTCTGTGGCGGCACTTTTAAAGTTTGGGGAGGTCTTGGACTATTGAAAAAGTTGCATTTAATGTTTTAGGACTCTCAATTGATTGTTTTATCCCCCAACTAATTTAAGGTCAGAACCCATCAGTGAGGCTTGTGAACACCCGCATGATGAAAGGGAAAAAGTGCAATTGCATTTGCAGCACATCGGGCTAAAGTTGCTGCACTGGAGAAAGCATAGGATAGTAGCATGATAACATGATGGAAGATGGAAGTCTAACAAAGGGAGGATGAAATCAGGATAATTGTTCATGTATTTTGGCGTTTGGTCATATCTGTGGACAAATATGTAAAATAACGATCTTTGAACTTTGTTGCATGACTTTTGTGTGAATATATCATTGCAGCTAAGTATTACACCCTGCATGAATTTATTTCAACGTGATTTGTCTCCCAAACTCCCATGTGATTTCATTTCCACTTATCTTCTTCCTTTTTCTTCTCTTCAGTCTTCACTCTTAGCTTTTTTTTTTCTCTTTAGTTTACATTAAAATATATTTTTTAACTTGCTTTTATAGACCATCTATGTCTTTTTTTTTTTACTGTTGTTTTCTATTTTATTAACTTCATTTATTATAATATTTTATTTTGTGGGGAAGGTTCCACCTCATGATTATGTTTTTGAATGATTTCATTCTCTATTGATTAGATTTAGGGTTAGCATTACATCCTCTTCGGGGCAAGAAAACTTGTAACTGCATATGCTTCATGACTAGCTGTCATTTTTCTTCCTGCTTTGAAAAAAAAGACACTGTCATTTTTCTTTTTCTCAGACATTCAATAACACATATTAATACTATTTATTTATTTTTATATTTTAATGCATATATATGTATAATTTTTTTTTTCAGTGGTGGAGTTTTCCTCTTCCTTGTATTGCTGGTTTGCTGTCTAAAGATGCTTGTGATTTTCCTACCTATCGTTTTTCATGATTTTAAAACGGAGAAAATTGACACGAACTTTATGGGTAGGCAAATTTTCAGTGTTTCAAAGGGCCTGCAATGCTCTCTTCATGGCTTTATTTTTTTCTCCATAGGCAGCAAGGGCGGCCCCCTGCGCCATGTTAGGTGCGCAGTGCAAGGCGCGCCTGCGCAGCGTCATAGGCTCATTGCATGCCTGCGCCTCGCTTGCTGCAATCACGAAGCAAAATGACTGCACAAATAAATTTTGATAAATTTATTACAAATTGTATAAGCTCGGAACTGGGTCGGTGTGACGCTCGAGCCACCAAGATGCCACATATGTGATCTCTGGTATGGATTCAGTTGGAATAAGGACATGGAATGTTAGATTATAACTTTTGACTAATCAACCTATGAAACATAATATGCATTAATTAAATTCATACATTGATAGTCCTGAAGATTTTTGCTTATTCTTTTTTGTTTTGTCTGATGAAATGCTAACATTATTGTTGTGTAACTTGCGTTGTGGCATTTATGTGTGGAGATTGAGCGACGAACACGCTGGCTCAAAGTTAAGCACATCTCAATCTCAAGAGTTGTGATTAAATTTTAACTCTTTGAAATATACAACGGAAATGTGGTATACCGAATCTCTAGAGAGTTTGATTCCCTCTCGAAAACCATATTTCAATACCAACTTACCTTACTCCTTTCTCCCATGCAATTGTCTTCTCTTTCCCACTCTCCAACACCACTGTTTAATTTTTTTTAAGTAAAAGAATGTTGCACATCATATGCTCGACTTAATGCCATAAAGGAATACTCGTGGATTTTACTATTTTATGTATTAATGACAAATTCTAACTTCAAAAAACTAACAAATCCCTAAATCTGTTTTTCCACCCAATTTTCTAATAGATAGAATGATTTCTCCCATGCCAGTTGACTGGTTGAGACGGAGCTGCAGCGTGCTGCTTTGCTGTCTTCAAAAGAGTGTGTATTTGGTAATTTCTCTCCCTTTTTTTTTATTATTATTATCATAGCTGAAAAGAATCCTCATGATTGGCAAATATAATTTGCTTAACAATCTATGTAATTTTACTTGCACATTAACAACTACTTCAGTTGTTTATATATTAAGAAATTAGAGCTTTTCTTGTTGAAGTAGATAGATTATTCTTTATAAATTAGTCTTAGTTCTGTCAGAGTAAAGTCTTTTGTATGCAAGTCAACAAAGAAGAGTTTCCATTTTTAACTCTTTATTTATTTTCTTAACTAAATGGCATGGTTCTATAAGATTTTCTGCATGAGGCTTCTAAATAGTCTTTGTGAGATTCTAAGTTTTCTATCCTTTTTATTCTCTTTCTTTAACCTTTCTTGTTTTTATTCCGAAAGTTCCATCTTATTTGATATTAAAATTCCAGTCACAAACTTGGTTCAACACATTATCAATTTCATTCAAATGCATCAATTGTCTTGTTGGTATTGTTCCCACTACCATCAATGTCTCGCCGGTATTGTTCACACGAGCCAACTTTGAGCGTAGAACCAACAGAGATTAATAGATGTGGATTTTGTCTACATCATCCCTTTAAAGATGCGCTCATGCATTTGTGTAAATTGATTAAAATATTGGCATCATGCATGGAAGATTTAATGTAATTTCCATAAATAATAGTTTTTAAGTAAGAGAGAACTTGCCTTATAGAGGTCAAGCTCTTTATCTCCTCTTACACTACATTTGCAAGAAACAGTTGCTTGTGGGTTGCTTTTGGTCTGAAGATGTCAGATAACTTTACATGGGAAATGGGATTGTTTGTTGCCTCAGACTTTATATGGAAAGAAATAGGTTAGAAAATGGGATTTTTTGTTGCCTCAATGAAATATATTATTTTGCCGCGCTACTTAAATAAATAAAAAATACAACACAATTATTTGTTTGTACCACTATTAATGATTTCTTTTATAGCAGCTTTTATTTTCTGATTTTGTGTATTTTCCATTTCAGCCTATTTATTAATATCATGTAGTTGTTGGATGACGATGTTGGAAGAAGATTGCATTGCCTTCCACTCAGCGGCAGCCTCGCTAATGTTAGATGGAGTTGAAGACTACTCACATCAAATTGTAGAAATGATCAGAGTGAGAATCTATGCACTGAAATGTCTAACTATGCATGCTTATCATTTTTTAAAATATTGTTTATTTTATCTTTTTAGTATGGATTGCAATCTAGAGTTTCAGGTGTCAAATTGAAGCAAGCCTTTAAATTGGTCGAATGCTTTTGGCAAAGAATCATGTTGTTGAGTGACTCAGAAATTTAATACCTAAGTGCATATCTCAATTTCATAGGTTTAAATAAGGGAAAAAATAGTAAGATACCAACAAAATGAAGATGAGAACTATATTCTACATTTGGCTAGAATTTTGGCACCACTAGATCAGCATAGTATTGCAAGAGGAGTAGCTCTATAAATGCAACGAGATTTAATGTGGTTTAAGGCGAAATACTTAATTTCTCCTCTCTTTCTATGCATAGACGATACTTCTTTCACATAAGCTATTGACACAATGTTATATTATTTTCATTATAATAGAGATGCAAATTAGTTAACAATACAAACTCAGAAGCAATTACTTAGAAAGGATAGTGATGGAGTTTTGCTGGCTCACAGTGATCACCTTAGAAACCAGGGTGGCATATCTGGCTTTTGTGAGGATGAGGCAGCCATTGACCCTTTTGTTTGTGCCATAGATTGGGGTGATGTTAGCTTGAGGCATTGGTTGGATGAACCAAAGCGTTCTGTAGGTGTCTTTGAATGCTTGCACACATTTAGGAAAATAGTGGAGATTGGGAATTTAGGAATTGTTGTTCACAGTGTTCGTCCATCATGTTTTGTCATGTCCTCATTTAAGCATGTCTCTTTCATTGAATCTGCCTCTTGTTTAGATTCTGGATATGATTCTCTCGAGGAAGGGTTAAATAGCCAGAATATGGAGGTTAAGGATTTATCTTCTCCCTTGCCCCTTGACATGCTTCAGTGGAAAAGTAGGATGAGAAATGAAAATCTCGAACTGATGACAACTACAGAAAATGTTTTATCAGATAGTTATATGCAATCAAGCTCATTTTATGGAACACATGCCATATCAGTTGAGGAATGCAAGAAAATAAAATTGTTGGTAATATAACAAATGTCGAACAAGTTGAAGCAAAAGAAGCAACCATTTCCAATGAAACAGTGCTAATGGAGACAACTGGTACACTAGTCCTGAAGAGATAGGTGTTGCTCCTGTCTCGTGCTTCAGACATTTATCAACTGGGAGTTCTTTTTGAGGTTTGTAATTTTAAACAGCATTTCTTTTATTATTTATATTTTGAGTTGGGTACTGTATGCAATGCCATATTTTTAAGTATGTTCTCTTTACCAATTGTTGACTGTACGATTAATTTTTTTGTACACTGATGTGATAATTCTATTTTTCTGATAGTTATTCTGCCCATTTAGCTCAACGGAAGAAAAAACCAGAGCTATGTCTAGTTTGAGACAGCAAGTTCTTCCTCCACAATTGGTGCTGAAGTTTCCACAGGCAGCTTCTTCTTGCTTATGGGTACTGCACTCTGAGCCCAGTAGTCGTTCGAAGATGGGTTTATTCCTTATAACTCTTCTATACAAATTCTAGTTTTATGTTTATTGCATGTGATGTCTGACATCGCTAGTTCTTTGCTCCTATCACCCACTTTAGGATTCATTACATCTCTTTATGGGCTTGAACCCATCTTAAAGAGTTTTTATTGAGATGGATATTGCAAATTTAACTTAATTATCTCATGGATAATTTGCAACTTTACTGATATACTTTTGCTTAAGAGATAAATCCTTCTATCATACTATTTTGATGCGATTGTTTGTTATCTTGCAAGCATATGCAGTTTAAGAGAATATTTTTTGCAAACATATAAGAAGAGTATGAAAAGGTTGTACCAACTTTGGTAAAGATTTTGCATTAACCTTTCTAATGGCAATCTCACTGATCAGTTGCAGGAAATATCTTCTTTTCTAATAATGCACGCAAATTTATTGGGCCAGTTTTGTTAAAAATTATCGGGGATTGCAATATGGTATGAGAAAATTTGCATAGCACATCAAAACGGAGTTAGGAGTTGTGTAAACTACCCAGTCTGATTGTTTCTCTAATTTTTTTTTTTTTTGGTCTAAAATATAGTTTCAGCATGCCCCCTATCAATTAGGAAAACAGGTTCAGGTCCTACAAATGTATGCTATAAGTTAGTTTTGTTTCATTATTTGTTCAATGTTAATAATGAAGTATCAAGGACATATCATATTGTACTTTATCCATTTGAAGAAAAGTTGAATCGATACTTGTCAGGAAAGATAATCTAGGAATACTTATTGAAGATGAACCCATCTAATCTTTTTTTAATCACCATCTTGTGATTACTTTGCACTTTAGCTCTTTTCCTTTATGCTAATGAAAGAACATTATCATATATCTCATGGAACTCAATATATATAAGGAACCATAGGACAATAGAATTAAGTAATCTACACCCAACACCATTTTTAAATTATAAAAAATTTGTTTGAGTGTTTTGCATTTTTGCATAAACCACAGGGGACTATCAATGAACAAAATCATAGGGTGGCAATGTGAAAATGGTCCAAACAACAAGGGTGGATTATTTATTAACTTTGAAGAAGAAAATCTAATATGCAATTAATTTTGCATCTAATAATCACTCACCGCTCAATTACATGACATCAAGAATTTGTTCAAGTGCTGTGCAAAAGAATCAGTGTTCAAGTGAACAAATTCTGGAACATATTAACTGATGAAATATACTTAGTATTGATATTTGATTATTTATCTCCACCGTGATTGTTTGTATTTGATTGATTATTTACATTCCCTATGTTGTATTTCTTTTTTGCCTTTAAGTAGTAATCAATTACAGAATATTAAGCACCATTGCCTTCATGTATTATGACATTACATTTTAGATTACCCTCCTACCTTCTACATATCTTATTGGATTAGATCCGCTGAATTTTGTTTTTCTTTTAAAAAATTTTATCCAGGGGAATCTCACATTTTTATGCCATTTATGATAGTGAGTTGTTACAGAGTGAGTTTCGTAATGAACCAAGAAATAGTTTGGAAGAACATGGCGTGGCAATAGAGCTCAGGGAGCAAATAGATGAGCAGGGGGGTTGCTGCTAGAATTCCTTTTGCTAGTACAACGAAGAAAACAAGAAGCTGCTGATAAGTTGCAGGACACTGTCTCTTTCCTATGCTCTGATATTGAAGAAATTTCAAAGCAGCAAGCAGTTATTAGGAAAAAGCGAGGCTCATATGCAGAGAGGGGGAAGGATGATCACTCAGTATTAAATCTTCCATTAAATATTGTTGACAATGATGATTCTTCTACTTTAGGTTCAGGGAAATCATTTAGACTAGGGTTTCAGATTCACAACAGAGAGGGCTGTGATGATAATCTTGATGATAATCAAACATTAGTCACCCTCACTGGAAATGAACAAAGCATTCGTTTTAAAAGTTCTCAGTTGATGAAGAACTTTAAAAAGCTGGAGTCGGCATATTTTTTCACAAGGTGCACACCAATCAAGCAACCAGGGAAACCTTTGGTTAAGCATTCACCATTAAGTAGTGATGGTAGAGGGTCTATTGTTGTAAGTGAAAGAAATTCTGTAATTTGTGATCAAAAGAGCGGTATAGTGAAGGTAGAAAAAGTGGATGGATAAATCCATTTCTTGAAGGTTTGATGGAATATGAATTTTTGGTAAGTTAAAGGTCAAGGTGAATCAACGGGATTTATTAAACTCTTCCAACCTAATATGCTCTCTTGGTTTTGATCGCAATGGAGGATTCTTTGCTGCAGATGGCGTAAATAAGAAGATTAAAGTATTTGAATATGATACAATCAGAAACTAAATCATGATATCCACTATCCTGCGGTTGAAATGGGTAGTAGGTCAAAGCTGAGCAGTATATGTTGGAATACTCATATCAAAAGCCAGATTGCTTCAGATAACTTTGAAGGTGTGGTGCAGCACTTTATTTTAAATAGGTTACTCAATATTTTCGGGTATGGATGTTTCAAGAAGTCAAGTACTTACAGAAATGAGAGAGCATGAGAGGTACAGATCTTAGGTTATTGATACTCCCCTTCAGTCATTCACTGGCACATAAATGCAAAGGTACATCTACTTGGATTATGCTGATTTTAAATGTGTATGTTATGAAGTTTATGATCTAGGATATTATATCAACCCGCACTTAAGGGAAGCCAACATGAAATCTATGATGACTGTAGAATATTATATTTTATCTATAGCAAAGGGGTGCCAAATTCATGATTTTCTTGAATTTCTGCCTTTCCAGGATTCTTTTCATTTTCTAAGATC
This sequence comes from Melia azedarach, assembly GCA_028052125.1. Taxonomy (NCBI): domain Eukaryota; kingdom Viridiplantae; phylum Streptophyta; class Magnoliopsida; order Sapindales; family Meliaceae; genus Melia; species Melia azedarach. The sequence goes on along the minus strand of CM051398.1, from coordinate 14,469,174 downwards.
ATTGTAATGTAATATCCACATCAATAGATTTGTACTGTAGATTTTCTTATTTTAGGTTTGATACTCTTATTATGATATTGTCACTTTCAAAGAAAGCACATATTATTGAAAAAGCAATTGTTGGTCATGCTCTGTTATAGTCTATGAGCTTCACATATCCCTTAATTGCTAGATGGACATTCACAAAAAATTGAGCACTCACTGCAAACGTGATTATGCTTTTAATTGAAGTCTGTTGCGTTTTGATCACAACCAAACAAAGATTAAACCAAATAATGATCTCAGTTCATCAAGAACAAACAACACAATGATTAGTGCAAAAGCAAGAAGAGTAATCAAGAATCTAAAAAAATAAAGCACATAAATCTTTTTCAGAAGAAAAGACAGACTCCTTTCATTTATTTTTGCCCTAGAAAAATTACAATCATATCAGGTTCACACGCTCTTTTATAATAACAAAAAATTAACCAAACACGCTCTTTTATAGTAACAAAAACTTAACCAACTAACAGAGTTAGTTAACTGAGCTAACTAAGTAAAATTTGACTTTACTGACTTGTAACTAACTTCTCTAATTTACCTAATTAACCAACTACCCTTTCCCAGTTAAAAACTGAAGTTTTCATTTGTTGACTTGGTACAAATTATCTCAAAGTAAATCACAATAGAATTAGGAATCATAGCCTTACATTCTCCACCTTAATTCCTAATTCACAAGTAACTCTTCCTTTCTTCTTTTTTTAAGTAGCATTACTTTTAGAATCACAAAACTTCTACAAGTAATACAAACTTACTACAAGACATCTGCTTTTAACTTTTACAGTTTAACAACTTTAAACAATGTTCTATCTTAGAAATAGATATTGCCTTAGTGAGCATATCTGTAGGATTCTCTGTGGTATGACCCTTCAACAACTTCACCACACCTTTTGCTTGTCTCATCTCTAATAAAATGCAGCCTTACATCAATGTGTTTTGTTCTCTCATGATACACTTGATGCTTGGCTAGTTGGATAGCATTTTGACTATCATAGAAAATACTCACTGACTTTTGCTCAAAATCAAGCTTTGCCACAATTCCTTTTAGCCAAATGGCCTCTTTTACAACTTCTGTTACAGCCATATATTCAGCATTAGTTATAGATAACGCAACTATAGGTTGCAAGGATGCTTTCCAGCTCACCACACAATTACAAAGAATAAAGACAAAACCTATCAAGGACCTCATTTTGTCTGTATCTACTGCATAATCTGAGTCCACAAACCCAATTATAAAATCTTCAGCTAAGTTGTATCTTCCATACACTAACTTATAGCTAAGACTCCCTTTAATGTACCTCATTATCCATTTCATAAATTCCAATGAGCCTTACCAGGATTCCCCATGAATTTGTTTACAACACTAAGTGAGTGTGCTAAGTCTGGCCTTGAGCAAACCATGGCATACATAACACTACCAACTGCATTTGCATATGGTACCCTTAACATATACTGTCTCTCTTATTCAGTTTCTGGACTTTGGGTGCAAGATAGCTTAAAATGTGTTGCAAAAGATACCCTAACAGCTTTAACATCTTGCATTCCAAACTTTTGCAACAACTTTCTCAAATATCGTTCTTGAGACAACATCAAAACCTTCTCCTTCTTGTTTCTTGCTATTTCCATTCCAAGGATCCTCTTAGCACATCCAAGATCCTTCATTTCGAACACAAAAAATAATTCTCTTTAACAACAACTTCAAGCCCTTCATGAACCAGAAAAGCCTTCATTTTAATCTTCCACAGATTAAAATCGTTTTCTCCTGTAAACCTTTCAATTGTGAACTTTGAAGACATAATGGCTTAGTTCCCTCCTTTGAAGCTCTGATACCACTTGTTGTGTTTTGATCATAACCAACCAAGGATTAAACCAAATAATGATCTTAGTTCATCAAGAATAAACAACACTGTGATTAACTATTAGTGCAAAAGCAAGAAGAGTAATCAAGAATCTAAAAGAATAAAGCACAAAAATCTTTTTCAGAAGAAAATACAGACTCCTTTCATTTCTTTTTGCCCTAGAAAAATTACAATCATATCAGGTTTACACGCTCTTTTATAGTAACCACAAATTAACCAACTAACAAAGTCAGTTAACTGAGCTAACTAACTGAAACTTGACTTTACTGACTTGTAACCAACTTCTCTAATTTACCTGATTAACCAACTACCCTTTCCTAGCTAAAACCTGAAGTTTTCATTTGCTGACTTGGTACAAATTATCTCAAAGTAAATTACAACAGAATTAGGAATCACAACCTTACAAAGTCTCATTTCACTTGTTTGTGAGAGAGAGGTTTCTGGCTCTTTCTTTATCTAAGCTTCTCTATTACCCTACTTGGGACAGTGATGGACTAACCAAACTCTATATTTATCTTCCCTTACATTGTATAGGCTGTTAATTTTGAATTGGATAAATCACAATAAGAATTTGTTGAACCATTAGAAAGCAGGAGGCAAACTTCATGGTGCTAGGAGAAACATGTGGCTGGGTTGGAATTCCTAAATGTGTTCGAGACAGACATTTGAGCTGGAAGAAATGGTTATTATGCTATTATTGAAGGGTAATTTAATCTCATTCTTAAGTTTAAGATAAAAAAACTTTGATGTTCATCCAAGCACATTTAGTAATTGACAATGGTAGCAAAAAAAAGTAGTTTTCCACATATCCTACTTGTAAATGATTTCCTTCTACTGCTTCATAATTACTTTTGAACTAAATATCTTTACGATAGATTTGTGCTTTTTGTCTGACTTTGTTATAGTCCATGTGACATTGATCCTAATATAATCTTCTTGCTCTAATTGCTCATTGAGAAGGAGAGCTGTGGTTGACATGTTTTTTTTTTTGTAGAATTTAAGAATTTAGGGTAAAAGGTATTGCGTCTTATTGCAGTAGCACCAATAATTTATACAAAGAAAAGTTAAGACTTTCTATTCTAAAATAGGAAACTAGATATTGTATCTCTATAGTTAATGTAGAATATTCTACTAGTTATAACTGTACTGACTAAGTAAAGTAAGAAAAAATAATTTACAATTAATACAAATCTACTATTAAACTCTAAGATTTACTCCATATTTTCTAACACTCCCCCTCAAGCTGATGCGTAGACATTATGCATTCCTAGCTTGTCTATCAATGGAATAAACTTAGTGTTTGAGACTCCTTTTGTAAAGACATCTGCAAGTTGTTGATTTGTAGGTGTGAAAAGAGTCATAGTTTGCGCAGATTCAATTTTCTCCTTTATGAAGTGTCTATCCACCTCAACATGTTTTTTCCTGTCATGTTGAACTGGGTTATGAGCAATACTGGTTGTAGCCTTATTGCCACAATAAATAGTTGCTGGTCCTTTAGGCTCCAACCGTAACTCTTTCAAAAGGTTTCTAATCTAAAGTACTTCACAAATCCCTAGGGCCAAAACACGAAACTCAGCTTCAGCACTTGAATGTGATACAATTGGTTGTTTTTTACTTCTCTATGTGACTAGATTACCTCATACGAAGGTGCAATAACTTGTAGCTAATCTTCGATCATTAATAGAACCTGCCCAGTCTGCATTAGTGTAGGCTTCCACAAGAAGATAGTCATTCTTTTTGAAAACAACCCTTTACCTGCTGTAACTTTTAGGTAACTCAAAATTCTTTTAACAGCTTCAAGATGGCATTTTAATGGAGAGTGCATGAATTGACTAACAACACTTACTGCATAAGCTATATCTAGCCGAGTATGAAACAAATAAATTAATCTTCCAACGAGTCTCTGATACCTTCCCTTGTTAACTAGGGTTCCCTTAGTTTTAGCTCCAAGCCTGTGATTCAGATCAATAGGTGTACTTAAAGGTTTACAACCTGTCATCCCAGTTTCCTTCAAAAGATCAAGTACATACTTTCTCTGGCAAACATAAATTCCCTCTTTTGATTGGGCCACTTCCATACCTAGAAAGTATCTCAATGTTCCCAGATCTTTAATTTCAAATTCCTTGGCTAGTCTTTTCTTCAAACTTTGAATTTCTTCTACATCATCACCTGTGACAATAATTTCATCTACATAGACAATAAGAATGGTGATTTTATAAGAGATGAATGTTTAAAGAATAAAGTATGATCTCCTTAACTTTGTGAAAAACCATAACTCCTTAAGGATTTCATAAAACGCTCAAACTAAGCTTTAGGAGATTGTTTAAGTCCATACAAGGACTTTTTCAGTTTACATACTTTTCTTCCATTAAGCCTATCTAGGTGGAAGATCCATATGAACTTCTTCTTCTAGATTTCCATGCAAAAAGGCATTCTTAACATCAAATTGAAACAAATTCTAATTAAGATTGGCAACTAGACACAAAAGAATTCTAATTGAGTTTATTTTTGCAACCGGGGTAAATGTCTCTTGGTAATCAATTCCAAGAGTTTGAGTGTACCCCTTAGCCACTAACCTTGCTTTATATCTCACAATAACACCATTTGCCTTGTACTTAATTGTAAAAACCCATTTGGAACCCATTGTTTTCTTCCCGCTAGGCAAATTGACCACCTCCATATATTATTCCTGTCTAATGCTCTCAATTCCTCAAACACAGCTTCACTCCACTTAGGATCTGTTAGGGTTGTTTCTATATTGTTTGGAATGATTTTTTAGGATAAGGATGTAGTAAATGCTTGAAATGTATGGCCTAGACTATGGTAGGAGATAAAATGAGCTAATGGGTGTCTAGTATAAGTCCTAACACCTTTCCTAATGGCAATAGGAATATCTAGGTCAGTTTCAATCTTAGAATCAAGAGAATTTGAAGATGAAGGATTAGGAATATTACCTTTATCTGGAGAAGGTGATTGGATCCTTGGAAGAGGGTTGGACTTTATTACATTGTCTTTTTGTCTTCTAGAGTATACCAAAGGTGTTTTGCCAACATCTTCTTTATTCATTTCGATTTCATCATTCTAATATGGAATTTTAGGTTCATGTTGCAAAATTTCATGGTTTTCCTTTTCAGCTACATCTAGAATAGGGTTACTCTCGGCCTGTTTTGACTCAGCTTTAGATATTTCTAATTTATGGTTGTTATCGACTAGTTTTTGATGGCTCTTGGTACTCTCATGTAGGGTAAAAAGATCACACGAGGTAAGGTTCTCCTAAATGGAAGAGGACAAATCTTCTATTTCTAAGTCCTCCCCTTGAAGAGTTGTCTGAGAGAAGTAAGATAGATTTTCAAAAAATTTTATATCCATGGTGACAAATTTTTTCTTGGTGAGAGGGTGATAGCATTTGAACCCTTTTTGAGTAGGTGAATATCCAAGGAACAAACATCTAAGCCCCTTGGATCTAACTTGGATCTTTCTTTATTTTGGACATGAACATATGCTACACAACCAAACACTTTAAGGGGTAGGGTCCCAAAGAGATAGGCGTGAGGGAAAACCTCTTTTAACAAGCTAACGGGAGTTTACGAATCTAATGTTTTTAAAGGTGTCCTATTGATTAGATATGATGCTGTTAGAATTGCTTCACTTTAATATATTTTAGGGACACTCTTGGTAAACATTAAAGCTTTACCCACTTCTATAAGGTGTCTATTCTTTCTCTCAGCCACTCCATATTATTTTGGTGTGTCAATGCAAGAAGAAAAATGTACAATGCTATTTTCAAGTAAATAAGATCTTAATAGAGTTAAGGTATTCTTTCCCATTATCGATTATGAAAACTTGAACTTTGGCATTGAATTGAGTTTTAATCATTTGGTGAAAGTTCTTAAAGGAGTGGGCAACTTCAGATTTTTCTTTTAATAGATAAATCCAAGTGGTTCTAGTGTAATCATCAATAAAACTCACAAACCATTTATATCCATTGTAAGAAATAGTTCTAGAAGGGCCCCACACATGACTATGAATAATGGAAAAAGGAATTTCAGATTTTTTATTACTTAAAGGATATGGAACACAATGGCTTTTGGCCATTTCGCAAATTTGACATTGAAAACTTTGAAGGTTCAATTCCCACAAATAAGTTTGGAAACAATAACCTAAGAGAACTAAAATTTGGATGTCCAAAACAAAAATGTTACAACCATATTTCTCTTTTTTTGTTTTCTATAGCTTTGGAAATCAGAACTTAATCATCTTCTTTCACCTTTGGATTTATGTAATAAAGCCCATCTCTTTCCTCAGCATTGCCAATCGTTTTCCCCATAGTCAGGTCCTGAAACACATAATGAGTTGGATAGAATTTAGCACAACAATTAAGTGATTTTGTTAACTTACAAATTGACATAAGATTACAAGAAAGGTTAGGAACATGAAGGACAGAATCAAGTGCAATTGAGGGGATAATTGACACAGAACCTTTACCACTAATAGGAATAGATGATCCATTAGCAATAGAGACCTTACCAGATAGTGTACAGGCATTATACGATGAGAAATAACTAAGCTCATTTGTCATGTGCTTGGTGGCCCTTTAATCTATGATCCAAGGGTTGGCTAAAATATTTTCTAAGACATTCAAGGCTAGATTTATAATACTTGATTTAGCAAAATGAGAAGAAGGATTAGAGGATGGTCCAGTTTGTCGTCCAGTTTGTCCAAACATTTTATACAACAACTCTAACTGATCTTTGGTAAAGAGGGTCTTGTCTAAGGATTGAGAGTTTGTCACAGGTTCATGTTCCCTACTACAGATCCTTGAAAAGCTTTATTGAAAGATGTCTTTCCCTTGTCATTGAGAGATGGTTTCCCGTTTAAGTTCTAACCTGTCTCCCTTGTATGTCTCAACTTTTTACAGTAATCACACCATCGTGTGTCATTCTGGCTTTACTTCTTTGGTTGCCAAGGTCTTTAAGAGTTCCTTGACTCTTCATCTGTTTCAGTTTTTAAAGTCGAGATCTCTTGAAAAGTCGGATCCATCATTACTTTCCTGCGATCTTCCTCAACACATATATAAGAAAAAGCATCATCAAGGTTAGGGATAGATTCTTTACCAAATACTCTACCTCTTGCTTCATCAAAATTTGGTCTCAACCCTGCCAAGAAGTCATAAACTCGGTCACGTTCCAACATTTGTTTTAGCAACCGTGGCTGCATCTTCAGTGGTTACCATTTTAAAGTGTTGAAGTAGGTCTAATTCTTGCTATAAGGCCATGATATTGTTTTAGTAAACTGTAACAGTCTGGTCACACTGTTTTGAATTATGAATTGCCTTCTTCAACTCATAAATGCGAGATGCATTCCCTTTCTTGGAATAGGATTTTGACACGGCATCTTATATTGCCTTAGCAGTTGAGAGATACAAGAATGGTTTCTCAATTTCTCGTTTTATGGAATGCAACAACCATGACATTACTGCCGAATTTTCTGAATCCCAAGTTTCAAACTCTAGATCTGATTCCTTCGGTTCTTTGATTGTTCCAAGAACATATTTCATTTTTCCTCGACTTTTTAAGAAGAGTTTAGCCGATTAAGACCATGAGACGTAGTTTTCATTATTGAGTTTTTTAGTTGTAATCTGGAGAGTGGGATTTTCAAAACTAGTGGGCATTCTAATATGGTTTACACCAGAAGAGGAACTTGAATTTTCTGAGATTTCAGCCATCTTTGATTAGGTATTCTAAGGTATTGGCAATTAAGGCCATATGAGAAAAAGAGTTTTAGGCAATGAAGGCTGTAAGACTAACAAAAAAAAAAAAAAGGAAAAGAAAAATAAAGGCTAGAAATATCCTAGGCTCTAATACCATGTAGAATTTAAGAATTTAGGGTAAAAGGTATTACGTCTTATTGCAGGAGCACCAATAATTTATACAAAGAAAAGTTAAGACTTTCTATTCTAAAATAGAAAACTTGATATTATATCTCTACAATTAATGTAGACTATTCTACTAGTTATAACTGTACTGACTAAGTAAAGTAAGAAAAAATAATTTACAATCAATACAAATTTACAATTAAACTCTAAGATTTACTCCATATTTTCTAACATTTTTGTTATAATGTTCTTCCCATTGCAGAGCTTATGGGGTTGTCAGGGTATGATGGTTACATTGCTAAAGGATCAGAAACTATTGAGGTATATCCATTTCCTCTGGTCATGCATTTTACATATATTTTCTATACAAAACTATTCTTGATTTTCACATTGCTTATTTGAGAAAACATTGTATTAATGTTCAGTTTTTAATTATTTTTAGGACCACCAAGGTACTTCTTAAACAATTTTTGGGAAGAATGTCCTCTTATGGTCCTAGCTATCTGTGCATAATTTGTTTGGAGATAAATCTGTTTGCTTTTAATTCACTTGGAACCTTAGATAATATCCACCATTAGGGATTAATCATTGTTAGGAAAATCGAGTGAATCAAGTATCTTGTGCTTACTTAAAGCTTGAAGTTTTAACTGCGTCATAAAAATATGACCTAGATGATCAGTGTTTATATTCTGTTCTATATGTACTATATAATACACTTGCATGAATAAATGTTAAAAGTCAACTTATAAATAAAAATAGGTGATGCAACAATAACATTCATTTTTTTTACATGTATTCATCTATTTACATTATGCTATCCCTATTTATATAATAAATTTGTATATTTTATTATTACTAATTATGCAACATAATTCGATTCATTTTTCTTTTAATTCTTTCGTTTTTAGTTTTGTTTTTTGAGAATCATGGTAGAAAGTAATATTTTTTTTCATGCATGGTTTTATTCTTGTCTAGTTTTGGATTTACTTCTCATATTGGTTTATTTTCTTTGAAACAAAATTCCTTGCATGGCAAGGTTTAATTAAAAAAAAATTCAGATTTGATTGTTGTTTTGCATTTAAAGAAAGAAATTCAAAATGTGGTATTTAATTAACATTTAGATAAGTAGGCATATCCAGTATAACTGTGCAAAGCTGAAAACTGATTTAACAGAATTAGTTAGCAAGGTCAGTTTCATCAACTGGTTTCATTGGAAAAAAAAAGGATATATATACCAAACATATTGGGATCCATTTGGGGTCGATTTCGAATTATAACAATTGTACAAAGATCTATGAGCTTGTGGTAAGCTTTGTAACTTTATTCGTTTAAGTGTAAACATCTTGAGGGTATAATAAGATTTTTGTCTACTCTTGGAAAAAATGGATGTAGGTCAAATTGACGAAATCACTTACATCTTGCTTTGATGATTTGTTTTTGTTTATTCTTTGATCTTAGTTGTGTGTTTAGATTTCTGTATTTTATATTTTGAGTCATGGGAAAAAGCAAGAATACATTTCGTATAGCCATTTATTATTGCTCACATCAAATTGTAGAAATGATTGGGCTAGGAAGTGAATCTAGCTCCATACAAGGCTGCATTAAGCATCATAACTCTTTGTTAGAACCTACGACAATTATTCTGAGTTGACACTATTTTATTTTTCTAAATTCACTCCTAACATATTAGGTTACTTTAGGTGGTAGCATGCCCGTTGGAAAGGTCAACAAATGAAATTAAACCACTCTTAGTTAATGCTTAAAAAAAAAAGCATAGTTTTTTTGACCCTATTATATGATCTATCGAGTCGCATGTCCACATCATTTATAAATATACTGTAGATCATGTTGTTGATGGATTATGATTATGCTAGACACAATCAATATTTGGAATTCAGTTTATTTATTGTCAACTATCGATATTCTTAATCACATTCTTTTTTTAGTAATGGGTAAGCGTTAAAGTTAACTTTGCAGGTAAGGACAATGACCATCTTAAATATATGATGTGGTTATGGTAGTTTTAGAGCACATCTCTCTTCTAAACAGATCTTAACAATATAGATTGCAAATTATGAGTCTTTGGTTAGTCAATCTAACAATGGAGAAATGACTTTTTGCAATGATGAGGTCTTTTACATCAATGTAGTTGTCATATCCATCACTTTTTTTTGACAAGTTGTATTGTGCATGCTTTGGCATTTATTGGGACCAAAAAAGTAAATGTCAAAATTTAGTGGGAAATAATACGACATACATGTTAAGAATCTGCCAAAGATTATTTCCGTATTTTAGTGATTCTGGTCCAAGCTAGCTTAACTAGAGTATCTTGGTTTCTTTAGGAAAGTACTAGACCAGAATATTTGTTTTTATTTCTCTGATTTGCCATTGTATTCTTGCCTTTTATAGTCTGATCTGCATTAGTGAGACTAGCCTAGAAAACCTAATATGTGTAAAGTAAATAATATATGAAAGAAATATTTTTTTCCTAGAAGTTTCTTCTTGGTATCAGAGTCGACTTTCCTTAGGGAATTAGTCTATTTTTCTTGTTTTTAGCTTTCTTCATGTCTTGCAAAATGTCGGAGGTTACCTCTAAGACTTCCAAGACCTTAGGATTTAGTTCAAGTCATGGATCGAATGAAAGTTCTTCGATTCATATTAGTACCCATAAATTAAATGGGAGCAATTTTCTTCACTGGGCACTGTCCATAAAATTCTTCATCACAGGACGAGGAAAGATGGGCTGGCTGGATGGATCAAAGACAGAACTAGCATCAGGAGATCCAAGTTATGAGGTTTGGCAAGCAGAAAATTCAATGGTACTTGCTCGGCTGATTAATTCAATAGAACCAGAGGTGAGTCAGAATTTTATCTTGTGTGATACAACAAAGAAATTATGGGCCATTGTTAATATGATGTGCTCAAATATGAGTAATGACTCGCAACTTTATGATTTGAGGAGAAAGGTTCATGACACCAAGCAAGGAAACTAATATGTTATGGCTTATTTTAATTTCTTAACCAATGCTGGTTGGAGTTAGATTTGTATCAGGATTTTGAATAGAGAAACGAAGAAGATTTTCTACAATATAGGAAGATTGTTGAAAAGGAGAGAGTTTTTAACTTTCTTGGAGGTCTAAATTTAGAATTTGACGTTGTTCGGGAGAGGATTCTAAGCATGAGACCAATCCCGATGGTAGAAAGTTCTGCACTTGCTATAGGCAAGAATGACCAGACTTGGGGAGGATAGAAAGGCTCCCAAAGGAAATCAGATGACATGGACAAATTATGGTGTGATTTTTACAATAAGTTACGACAAACTCGAAAAACCAGCAGGTTTTGGGAAAAGACCTAATTTCAACAAGGGATTCCAAGCCATGACTGAACAGCAACAGAGAATTAGTGGTAACCAAGGGACTGAAGACCAAGTTTTCAATAAGTCTCAAATGAAACTTTTGCAAACAATGTTTGGTAAAATTAATTCACAACTAAAGCCATCTAATGCCACTGCTAATATTGCTCAAGTAGGTACGTATACTAGTGCTCTCCTTGTTAAACCAGACTCCAGCTCTTGGATAAGTGACTTGGGGCTTCAGACCATATGACTGGTTCTTCTAAATTATTTTCAACATATGTTCCCTGTTCTGGACAGCAAAAAGTAAAAATAGCATATGGATCTTTGTCCTCTGTTGCTAGCAAAGGCTCCATTATCATTTCTAAGAGTTTGGTCCTTGAATCTGTACTCCATGTACCGAATTTATCTTGTAATCTATTGTCTATTGGAAGATTGACAAAAGACTTGGATTGTTGTGTTAATTTCTCTTCTAATGGTTGTGATTTTCAGGATATACGTTCGGGGAAGAAGATTGGCAGTGTTAAAGAAGCGAATGATCTCTTTATTCTTGAAGAAACCAACAAGAGTCAGGCTTTGCAGGTTGAAGGTGTTTGTGGCAATAAAAGGGAGATCTTGAGTTGGCATTTTAGATTAGGACACCCAAATTTCTAGTATCTCCTTCACTCTTTAAAGATAATGAAACTTCATATTTTCATTGTGAAACTTGTGAATTTGCTAAGCATCATCGAGTTTCCTATCCTATTAAAAACTACACACCAACTGTTCCTTTCATTTTGATTCATAGTGATGTGTGGGGGCCATGTAAAGTTCAAACTATAACAGGTGCTAGATAGTTTGTCACTTTTATAGATGATCATACCCAAATATGTTAGGTCTATTTGCTTAAAAGAAAATCTGAAGTAGCACTTGTCTTTGAAGTGTTTCAAAATATGATTGAAAACTAAATTCAACAGCAAATTAAAATCCTTAGGTTAGATAGAGTTGGCTAAATACTATTATGAAGTTTTGGGAAAATTTCTTGAAAAACAGGGGATTATACATCAGTCTTCTTCTGTAGGTATGCCACAACAAAATGGGATAGCTGAGAGGAAGAACAGACATTTATTAGAAGTAGCTCGGGCTTTATTATTTCAGATGAAAGTGTGTTTTGGGGTGATGCCATTCTCACAGCTTGTTACCTTAATAATAGAATGCCAACAAGAGTCCTTAAATTTGACACTCCTTTTAAAACACTAGAAAGGAGTTTTCCCTCTTCCAAACACTTAATTTCTTCCTTACCACCTCGTGTCTTTCAGTGCACTACTTATGTCCATAATCAGGATATTCATAAGTCTAAACTTGACCCTAGAGCATTGAAATGTATGTTTGTTGGCTACTCTCCATTATAAAAGGGTTATAAATGCTTCCATCCTCCAACTAGGAAATATTTTGTTTCTCTTGATGTTACTTTTGTTGAAAATCAACCCTACTAGCTTACTCTTCAGGGGGAGAATACAAGAATTGAAGAAGAACAGGCTGATGGAGAGGAGACTTTTGAAAGTTGGAAGGATATCTTGAATACTTTACCCATAAGTAGTTCAAGTCCCAAAGAAGAATTAGAGGTAGCAAATGATTTGTTTCAACTAGATCAGATTGTGGAACCAGTAGCTTCATCATAGGAGCAACAATAGCCTTGTTCACCACAGGAATTGAAGGTTTATTCTAGGAGGCAAAAAGAGACCATTCATTCTCCCAAGCTAAACCAATCTTTGGAACCAGAAAAAGTAATCCCTGAAGATATGAGTAAGTTTCTTAATCCTTCTTTAGATGATTCAGATGTTCCCATAGCACTTCGAAAGGGTGTGAGATCTTGTACTCAACATCCTATAGCCAACTTTATTTCATATAAGAAAATAAATCATCAATACAAGGCATTTATTACTAATGTTTCTACTCTACAAGGGTCTGAAATGGAGAGCAACAGTCCTTGAAGAGATGAAAGCACTTAAGAAGAATGACACATGGGAATTGATTAAACTACCTACAGAGAAGAGAACAGTAGGTTGTAAATGGGTGTTCACAATTAAATTCAAGGCAGATGGAATTGTAGAGAGGTACAAAGCAAGGCTAGTTGCAAAAGGATACACTCAAACGTATGAGATAGATTACCAGGAAACCTTTGCTTCCGGTTGCTAAGATGAGTATTGTTCATGTCTTACTATCTCTAGCTGTCCACAGGGACTGGTTTTTATATCAACTTTACGTGAAGAATGCTTTTTTGCATGGAAACCTAGAAGAAGAGGTGTATATAGATGTTCCTTCGGGATTCGAAACAACTATGGGGGCAGATAAGGCGTGCAAGCTAAAAAAATCATTGTATGGCCTTAAACAGTCACCTAGAGCCTGGTTCGAAAAGTTCACTAGTTCTATTTAGTGCAAAGGATTTCAGCAAAGTTAGGGAGACCATACACTATTTTTTAAACATGGAGAGAATGGTAAGATTATTGCTTTGTTAGTTTATGTCGATGGCATCATACTTATTGGTAATGATGAAGAAGAAGGAAGGAGATTGAAAGAGGAGCTGAACAAAGAGTTTGAGATCAAAGACCTTGGGAATTTGAGGTATTTTTTGGGTATAGAAGTGGCAAGATCCTAGAAAAGGGATTTTTCTATCTCAAAGGAAGTATGTTATGGATCTCTTAAAGGAGACTGGTTTGCTTGGTTGCAAAGCTATTGGCACTCCCATTAAAGTAAATCACAAGCTTGAAACTCTTAAAGAAGGATTGGTCAACAAAGAAAAGTACAAAAGATTGGTGGGTAAGATTATATATTTATCTCACAGCCATCCTGATATTTCCTACTCTGTTGGGATAATTAGTCAATTTATGCATAATCCTAATGAAGAGCATATGAAAGCTATTCTTAAAATTATCAAACATTTAAAGAATTCTCCAGGAATAGGTCTGTTGTTTACTAAAGTAGAAAAGATAGAGATTGAAGTCTATATAGATGCAGATTGGGCAGGATCAACTCTTGATAGAAGATCTATCTTAAGTTATTGCACCTTTTTGGGAGGAAATTTGGTTACTTAGAGGAGTAAGAAAAAGTCTGTAGTTGCTTGCTCAAGTGCAAAAATTGAGTTCAGGTCAATGGCCTTGGGGATTTGTGAAGTGATGTGGCTGAAAACTATACTTAAAGAGTTAAGAGTTGAGACTTCAAATCCTATGAAGCTGTATAGCGACAATAAGGTAGCTATTAGTATAGCCTATAATCTTGTTCAACATGACTGAACTAAACATGTTGAAACAGATAGACATTTTATAAAGGAGAAGATAGAAGAAGGCATAATTTGTGTCCCATTTGTTCGTTCAGAAGATCAACTAGCAGATGTTTTTACTAAAGGTCTTCCAACCCTACATTTTTGGAGGATCTTGTCTAAACTAAGGATACATGACATCTTCAAGTCAGCTTGAGGGGGAGTGTTAAGAATCTGCCAAAGATTATTTCCATATTCTAGTGATTCTAGTTCAAGTTGACTTAACTAGAGTATCTTAGTTTCTTTGGGAAAGTATTAGACCTAGAATATTTGTTTTTATTTCTTTAAGTTACCATTGTATTCTTGCCTTTTATAGTCTGATCTACATTAGTGAGACTAGCCTATAAAACTTACTCTGTGTAAAGTAAATAATATATGAAAGAAATACTTTTTCCCTAGAAGTTTCTTCACATACAACCTAGGGTGTTAGTAATTAAACATGTAAATGCTCTACCTATTTTGGTGTTTGTTGTTAACTTGTAGAATTGGTGGATTTATGACTATGTAACTTGTTCTTTTATTTTTTAGGCTGACAAAGATTTTAAGTCACTAAAGATAATATATATTCATACGAGTATTAATAAATGGTATTTTTTTTTTGTTTTGATTAACTATTAATTTCAATAAATTGTGGAAGTCCATAATTCCTTTGTTTTTAGAACACAATGCTTTTGTTATCGCTGTTTTGTGTTGTTGTTACTTTATGCTATTGTTTGTTATTGTCTATTATTTTTGCACCAAAGAAAACTCTTTAACTTGTTATGTTTCTACTGATTGTTTTTTTTTTTTACATTAAAATAATAAATCGTAGCCTGTTGCTTCCGCAGTTTATGCTGCTTGCTTCGTTGTTGTTGCACTGCTGTATTTTTACTGTTGTATGTTATTGTATGCTGATTTTGCATTAAAAAAGGTTATGGCTTGTATTGTTATTGCTTTATAGAATTTTTTTTTGCAACTGACTTCTTCTGCAATTCTGTTGCTTAGTTGTTGTTGCTGTGTTATATTGCTCTTGTTGTATGCCGTTTAGTCACAGGAAAGTGTGCTAGCATATCATATGAAAGAAAATATTATGTGGAACATATATATGCTTGTTCTACAATGGCATAAATACAGAAGTGTCTTTAAATGAATTTTGTGAAGCAGCACTGATGATTAGGTGCAGTTGGTAATATAGAGTGAGATCTCTAGTGGCAGGGCACTAATTAGACTTGAATTCTTTCAGCCAGAGTGTGCTTTGACATGAGAGATGTGCTCTTATTATCAGTTAACTATCTAATTGTTCAATAACATATAGTTTTCATTTATTGAATTTTGGCAAGCCTATTGTCCCTTCTTTTTGTTTTTTGTCTTCCTATTATAAGAAAATATTGTAATCCTTAATCACAATAAAAATTTATTATAAATGATTATTTGTAAGGAAATAATTAGTTAGAATATTGAAAAAATAATCACTCTGTTCCATAAACACTTAAATTACAAATGATTTTTTTTTTGTGTGATTGTAGATTTGTATAACTTAAATGTTCTCAATACAATGATTACTGTGAGACAGTTTTAATTAAAATTTAGGATAATTTTTATTTTTAACAATTATTTTATTAACAATTTTCACAAATAACTTTTTTTAATAATACTCATAAATGCTCTTTATTTTTTGACAAGTAATTAGTAATGTTTCAAAATAGAAGAAAATGACTTATTTATCTTTATTGTTATTAATATTGTTATATAAAAATAAAAATGATTCTGTATAGTTAAAAAAATAAATTTTAATTTATATATAATTAATAATGTATATTTTATTGAAAAACGTGAGTTGTTTGTATATTAAAATTTAAATAAAATATTCTCTTAAATAATAAATAAATAAATTTAAACTAAATTATATACCAAAATAATTTGCATAGATATTAATAATTAATTAATTAAAAATAATAAATAAATTGATATTTATAAAGATATTAATTAATAATTTAAGAAATAGTAAAAAAATATACAATTATATAATAAAATATAAATAAAAAATAGTAAAAAATTTAAATATACACAATTATAATAATAATATCAATTAACTAATAATTAATACATATGCAATCATTGATTAAACATTATCGATTTTATCCTCTGAAATTATTTTTTTATTATTTTGGCCCTCAAAATCTAGAACATTACATTTTAGCCTCCCCTGAACATCAATCCTAGCTCAGCCCCTGCCCACAAGCCCCACCACCTCCAGCACCACTTCCCTCCGCCATCCTACTCCTGTAGTCCAATAGCTACTCTCCTCTCTCCCCAACTCCTCCTACAAGCACCATATCCCTCCACCTACACTTCAAAATCCGCTGCATTTAGTAGTTTAATTTTTTTGTTTTATAACTTTTCTGAGAAGATGAAAGAAAAATAAAAACCCTAAGGTAAATTTATATTTTTATCCTTAATTTTAATTTTGTCGTAACAATAGGGACAAAATACTAAAATTTATTGAATTGTGTCCTAATTTATTATTTTGTCAAAGTTCAAAGATAAAAATACTGTTATCCCATTTAAAAAAGCTTTTGGGTTCTAAAACCTGGATTGTTTCTTATTATAAATCATTATTCATAAAACAATGGCCTAACACAACTCCGCCATTGCTTGTGGGGGTGTTTGGTGTGTAACTGGTAGTTTCAAAAGAGAAAGAAGAAGTTGGGATCCAGGGGAAATCATTAGGCCATTTTTTGTTTTTTGACCGAATTGCGTCAGGTTGGGTTTTGATAAAGAGGAATGAGAGAAGGACTGAAGCAATTAGTTATGCCTTTGCTTTCTCTACTTGGATCAATTGAATTCATACCTTATGAAATTGGATCCAAGCGAAGCAACCTAGAAAGGGATCCTTCCGCTCGGCTATCACCTTTACTTATTCTCATGTTGCCTCCATCTTACCTCCACCACCGGTAGTGGTGCCTATACCCTTGTTACTTTTCCATTAATGAGTGAATATTAGGGGTGGGCAATATTGGGTTGGGTTTGGGTCCAGCTTTTGTTTTTGAATGGTACTTTGGTTCCACTTATACTACAGATTTCCGTTTTTATAAAATTTCATTTGTGTTCCTAAAATATATCTTAATTACGAAAAATAAATAAAATTTAAAATTTATAATATTTATCATTTTTGGGTATGTTTATGTAAATTATTATTAAATTATTAGTTATTTATAATTTAAAAAGAAAAACCTATAAGAAATTTCACAATCGATTTCGGTTCAAAATCAAACTCGAATCAAACCAATTGTTTAGGAATAGATTAAAACTAAACTTGTATCTGAAATCAAACCAAATCGAACAGTTTGGTTTGATTCGTTTTGATTTGGTTGGGCATTTTGCCTATCCCTAGTGAGTATGCAACTGCTATTTATGTTTATTTGTCTTACGTTATTGGGAATCTATCTATGTTAGACGAGGTGGTGAAACTCTTTTCCTTGTCGTTATTTTGGTGAAGAATTTTTAATGGGTGAACTTATTATCCAATCAAAGGTCATGGAGTAGCACTCCTTTCGTTAGTAAGTGGAGAGGGTTCTGAACTGAAGCGTAGCAACATGGGAGGAGAGAAGGGGTAAATAAGTAATTGTTGTGAACTTTGCACATGGTTATAATAATAGGAACGAAAATATTAAAATTTACTAAATTATGTCCTGATTTATTGTTTCGATAAAATTTAGAAATGAAATTGTTACTACGCTTTTTTTTAATTTACCTTGTTAATTGTTCACTTTGAATATTATTCCTTTTATTGATTCGCTGATTAATTGTAGTGACTTCAACTGTGTTTGCCAATTTTTACCTATACATTTTATTCCAAGAAAAGGACTTGTCAAGCATCATTGTGTTTTCCAAAAATTTGCATTTCTATGAAGGATCAATTTTTCCATATTCTTGCGATGATTTTTCCACAAACACCTCATTTGTAATACAAGTGCATATCGGCTCTCCATATCATGTTTTGAACTTTCATAAATCAATTATTTCAATATTTAAATTTTTATATCAAATTTTAGTACATTTAGAGCTAGTTGGAGGAGACAAAAGTGATTTTAACCCAAAAAAAAGAGTTATTTTAAATTTTTTGTAAACTTTTTCCCAAGTTACTTAACAAAACAGAAGTGTGAAAATAAATTGAAACACTAATTTCAAAGAAAATACTTCGTCCTCGTAATTTGTATTTTCTCATTAATTCTAAGAGATGGAGTCAAAGTCTTTGCGCATTTCACTGTCAATGATTGACAAATTAATTATAAGCATCTAATTAAAAGTTACTTTCAATTTATTTTTATTCAAGAAAATATAAGGATTAAATATAACAAAAAGCAATAGCCTCAATAAAGGTACATGAATTGGTCTAGAACATCAATCACATGAATTGGTCAAAATCATTCATTTGTTTCTTAGGTCTAAGATAGAAATTTCCCTAATAGGTTTCTACTAATGGTGCTCTCTTGTGAGCGAGAAATTCTTGTGATAAGTCTTGCATTGTAGGCCGAGACTTAGGTTTGGCTTCCAAGCATGAAAATGCTAAGATTGCAATAAGAACAAGATCTTCAACCAGTTTTGGATTAGTGGGAGGTAATAAGCGTTGGTCTAGAACATCAATCAACCTTGTCCTTTGATCAAATGATGATAATGATGATGATGATGATGAAAGAAGATCTTTGGGATGAGTTCCCAATAATACTTCTAAAGCCACTACACCAAAGCTATAAACATCACATTTCTCCGTCACAACCATAGTGTAGGCAAGCTCTACAAGAGAAAAACAAAAAGTATAATAGAGTTGTCATAGATTAAACAAGCATGAGAAAAATGAATACCATAGTAATTAATTACCTGGAGCAATGTATCCATAAGTGCCTGCTACTAAAGTTCTATTAGATGAATTTGGATCCAAAAGCCTAGCAGTGCCAAAGTCAGCAACAAAAGCCTCTAATTCTGAATTCAATAGAATGTTATTGCTTGAAATATCACGATGAACGATTGATGGTGCACAACTGTGGTGCAAGTATGATAAGGCATGTGCAATATCCTTCACAATGTTCACCCTCTTCTTCCAGTTCAAGTTAACAGCCTCGTCATCATTACGTAGTGCACAAAACAAACTACCCTTTTCCATATATTCATAAATCAAAAACATCCTTTTTCTGTGTAAACAAAATCCATAAAGCTTTAAAATATTTCGATGTCGTATGTTCGATAGTACATGAACTTCATACTGGAAACTCTTCAATAAAGCTGGCTCTTCAGTCTCAGAATGGTGAAGCTTCTTCAAAGCAACAATGTTGCCACTAGGTAGCTGCGCTTTGTAAACGCTACCGTAACCTCCAGTTCCAATGCAATATTTGATGTCAAAATCTTCTGTTGCTCTAATTATGTCTTCAAATGCAATTGTACCATCATAATTCCATATTGAGAACAAATCTCCATTCCTTCTTGTTGTCATGCTAGATTTAGGTTCTTTTTTCTTGTGCTTTAGCAGTGAGAAACAAGAAATTATGATGACAATTGTTATAATTGGAGGAAAAATTGTTATGAAGAGAATGATTATCTTTCTTGAGGTGATTATCTTTCTTGAGGTCACTTTGGTATCATTGGTTGTAGTTGGAGGGGGTGGAGAGCAAGAAGAAAAACTAAAGTGGCCATATAAATGTCTGTTGCCTTTGAGTACCTCTTGGCTTTGGGTGCATAAAAAAATTTCTGGGATTTTCCCCTCTAACATATTGTACGACAAGTCTAAGAAATATATATTGGCTAGAGATTCAGGAACTTGGCCAGAAATATAATTATAGGAAAGATTTAGATAATCCAGATGGTATTGGTTGAATTCTTGAGGGAGGATACCATCTATGTTGTTTTCTGACAAATCCAAGAAACTGAGACTTATCACACTTAGTATTTCTAGAGGAATTGCACCTGTGATTGGATTATAGGAAGAAAGGGTAAATATCCATGCATTACTTGTGTCAAGATAATTAATAATGTTAGAATATGCCTTGAATTAGTTAGTCCCTGTTCAGACGGGATTCTGGGCTAGGGTTATCTGTTTGGGCCTATTTTTCTGGGCTTTTCCGCATCTGTCTAGGGAGTACTATATAAACTCTCTAGGTCATAACCTAGCCGCAATCTGTAATTTTTACTCCTCAAGATCAATAAAACTTTTCTCTCCTCTGCTTGTGGACGTAGCTAACACATTGTTAGTGAACCACGTTAAATCTCTGTGTTCTTTATTTACGTTCTTAATTATCTTTCTTGTTTTCGTTATAACAAACTGGTATCAGAGCTAGATCTGTCTAGGGTTTGAAATTCGGTGAGAAAGATGTCTGGTATGAACGTGAAGATCGACAAATTCACGGGGAGGAATAGTTTCAGTTTATGGCAGATCAAGATGCGAGCCTTGTTGAAACAACAAGGGCTGTGGGCGCCGCTTGCGAGGAAGCCGGTGGATCCAATCACCGCTGAGATGGCCGTTATGGAGGAGAAGGCACACTCGACGATTATGCTGTGTCTTGCAGACGATATCATTACCGAGGTCGCGGAGGAGGAAACCGCGCAAGGTCTGTGGGTTAAGCTCGAGGGTCTCTATATGACAAAGTCCTTAACCAATAAGTTGCTTCTAAAGCAACGTTTGTTCAGTCTGCGAATGCAGGAAGGTATGCCTCTTCGAGATCACTTAGATCAGTTAAACACAATTTTATTAGAATTGCGTAATATTGATGTTAAAGTTGAAGATGAGGATGCTGCTTTAATTCTGTTAGTATCTTTACCATTGTCGTATGAGAATTTTGTGCAATCGTTTATTGTTGGGAAAGATACTGTGTCTCTGGAGGAGGTTAGATCGTCCCTCCATACTAGAGAGCTGCGCCACAAGGCGACTGGTACAGGTGCAGATAATCAGGCTGCTGGGTTAGTAGCCAGTGGGAGTTATGGACATGGAAATTCGAGGAAGAAGAAATTCAAGAAGCCAGTTTCTAAGGGTCCAAAACCCAATGATGTCTGTAACTACTGTAAAGAGAAGGGACATTGGAAATCCGATTGTCCCAAGAAGAAGAGGCAGCAGGATAAACCGACAGGTACTGCTGCTGTAGCAGATACCAATTCTGAAGAAGATATTGCTCTAGTTGCTGATGAGCACACGGATCACAATGATGTGTGGATTCTGGATTCTGGAGCGTCTTACCATATATGTCCGCGCAGGGAGTGGTTTACAACCTATGAGCAGGTTGATGGAGGCAATATTTCTATGGCTAACAGTTCTGTTTGTAAGGCGGTTGGAATAGGCTCGATTAAAATACGAACACATGATGGTAAATTCTGCACATTGAATGATGTTAGGCATGTTCCACTTATGACAAAGAATCTGATATCTTTGAGTATGTTAGACAACAAGGGTTTCAGTTTTCAAGGTGAAGGTGGAGTTTTACATGTCTGCAAGGGTTCAAATGTGGTTCTGAAAGGTGTAAAGCGTGGTACCTTATATTTTCTTCAAGGTTCTACGCTGTCAAGTTCTGTTGCTGTTGCATCCTCGGAGATTGATAAGGACAACATGACCAAGCTATGGCATATGAGGCTTGGTCACATGAGTGCAAGAGGGATGCAAATTCTGTCAAAAGGGGATCTTCTTTGTGGCCACAAGATCAAGGATCTTGAATTCTGTGAACATTGTATTTTCGGGAAGTTACATCGCAGCAAGTTTCCTAAAGCAATACATAGAACAAAAGGCACACTTGATTACATTCATTCTGATTGTTGGGGTCCTTCTCGGGTGGAGTCTTTAGGGAGTCACAGATATTTTGTGTCAATGATTGACGATTTCTCAAGGATGACTTGGGTGTTCATTATGAAGCATAAAAGTGAAGCCTTTAAGCACTTCAGGCAGTGGAAGGCATTAGTGGAGAATCAAACAGGGAAGAAGATCAAAAGGCTGCAAACTGATAATGGTTTGGAATTTTGCTGGTCTGAGTTTGATGAGTTTTGTAAGAATGAAGGGATTGCTAGGCATCATACAGTCAGGGATACACCACAGCAGAATGGTGTAGCAGAACGTATGAATCAGACACTTCTGGAGAGAGCTAGGTGCATGCTTTCTAATGCTGAACTAACTAGAAGGTTCTGGGCAGAAGCGGTTAGTACAGCGTGTTATCTGATAAATCGTGGACCTCACACAGGTATAAACCTCAAAACTCCTTTTGAGGTGTGGTCTGGTAAGCCTGCTGATTACTCTAATTTAAGAGCTTTTGGTTGTACTGTTTATTATCATGTAAATGAGGGTAAATTAGAGCCACGAGCTAAAAAGGGAGTATTTGTAGGTTATGGGGATGGGGTTAAAGGGTATAGAATCTGGTCCCCGTCTGAAAAGAGGGTTATACTTAGTAGAAATGTAGTTTTTGATGAAAATTCTATGTTTAACCCTACTGTGAAGTCTATTGTTGTGTCAGAAAATGGTAGTGTTGAGAAACAGATGGAGCAGCAAGTCACTCTAGATGAGAGTGAACCACAACATAAAGATCAACACCCACAGTCAGAATCAGAACCATCAGGTTCTTCATTACCAGTAGCAAGTCAGCACAGTTTGGCTCTTAATCGATCAAAGAGAGCTAACTATGGGATACCTCCCAAGAGATACGGTTTTGAAGATATGGTGGCTTATGCACTACAGGTTGCTGAAGAAGTAGATACTGACTCTAATGAGCCATCCACCTATAAAGAAGCGGTTACATGTACTGAGTCTACCCAATGGCTTGCTGCAATGGGAGATGAGATGGAGTCACTTCATAAGAATCAGACTTGGGAATTAACCAAGCGACCTCGAGACAGAAAGATCATCACGTGTAAATGGGTCTATAAGAAGAAGGAAGGAGAAACATCTGTTGAGGGTATCAAGTATAAAGCTCGAGTAGTAGCTAGAGGATTCACTCAGAGAGAGGGAGTAGACTACAATGAGATTTTTTCGCCAGTGGTCAGACACACTTCCATCAGGGTGCTACTAGCAATAGTTGCACATCAGGATTTGGAGCTTGAACAACTAGATGTGAAGACAGCTTTTCTACATGGAGAGTTGGAAGAGGAGATATACATGACTCAGCCAGATGGATTTCAGGTTCCTGGTAAGGAAGACTATGTTTGCAAGTTGAAGAAGTCCTTGTATGGACTAAAGCAGTCTCCGAGGCAGTGGTATAAGAGATTCGACAGCTATATGATAGAGATTGGCTACACCAGGAGTCCGTATGATTGTTGTGTTTATTACAGCAAGGCAACAAATGGTTCTTTGATTTATCTGGTCCTGTATGTAGATGATATGTTGATAGCTGCAGAGAACAAGTCTGATGTTCAGAAGTTGAAGGATCTTCTTAGTGTTGAGTTTGAGATGAAAGATTTGGGTGCAGCTCGAAAAATTCTGGGAATGGAGATTTATAGGGATAGAAGCAAAAAGAAGCTCTTCTTGTCACAGAAGGGATATATTCAGAAGATTTTGTCAAGATTTGGCATGTCTACCGCAAAGCCCATAGATACTCCTAGTGCTGCAAATGCACATCTGTCCGTTGCTTTTGCACCTAAATCTGTTGAGGAGAAGGAGTACATGTCTCGAGTTCCCTATACTAGTGCAGTAGGAAGCTTGATGTATGCGATGGTTTGCACCAGACCTGATCTTGCACAGTCTGTTAGTGTTGTTAGTAGGTTTATGGGTGAACCTAGTAAGGAGCATTGGCAAGCTGTGAAGAGGAATTTTTCGGTATCTCAAAGGTACATTTGATGTTGGTCTCATTTACGGAGGTGATACATAGTGTTTGGTGACAGGGTTTTCAGACTCTGATTATGCTGGAGATGTTGACAGTAGAAGATCTATGACTGGTTATGTTTTCACTCTTGGTAGTTCAGTTGTCAGTTGGAAAGCTACTTTGCAGCCTACAGTGACTTTGTCTACTACAGAAGCAGAGTACATGGCATTGACAGAAGCAGCCAAAGAGGGAATCTGGTTGAAAGGATTGGTCAGTGATTTGGGTCTACATCATGATCAAGCTATAGTGTATTGTGACAGTCTCAGTGCAATTTGTTTAGCTAAGGACCAAGTTCATCATGAGAGGACTAAGCACATTGATGTAAGGTATCATTTTCTAAGAAGTGAGAAGAGAATTAAGGTGAACAAAGTGGGTACTGCTGATAACCCAGCTGATATGTTCACCAAGCCGGTTTCGCATAGCAAGTTCCAACATTGTTTGGACTTGCTAAATGTTAGGAGTTGTTGATTGCCCTTTAGAGGGCAAAATCTGAGGTAGAGGAGATTTTTTTTCTTTTGGGTACATCTGGCATTGTGTATGGTGCATTTGGTACATCTGTTATTTGTGAGAGGATTCAAGTCAAGGTAGAGATTTGTTAGAATATGCCTTGAATTAGTTAGTCCCTGTTCAGACGGGATTCTGGGCTAGGGTTATCTGTTTGGGCCTATTTTTTCTGGGCTTTTCTGCATCTGTCTAGGGAGTACTATATAAACTCTCTAGGTCATAACCTAGCCGCAATCTGTAATTTTTACTCCTCAAGATCAATAAAACTTTTCTCTCCTCTGCCTGTGGACGTAGCTAACACATTGTTAGTGAACCACGTTAAATCTCTGTGTTCTTTATTTACGTTCTTAATTATCTTTCTTAGTTTTCGTTATAACAAATAAATTATTAGCGACTTAGCCATGAAGTATATGATCTAGTAAAACATGTGAATATATATCCTTTACAAATAATTTTATATGGAATCAGTGATGGAATGCTTCCCAAGAGTTGATTAGAAGAAAATTCAAGTGTTTCAAGATCTTGATAGGGATAATAACTATATATAGCATATGATTTAAGAAAATATAAACAAGTGAAGAATACATATTCACATATCGACTGAGTATTTTTAAATAAATTCATAACTCATCACTTGTAAGATTATTCTGATCTAGAGAAAGGTCCACGAGTTTTGAAAGAGCACCGATTTGTGATGGAATGCTACCAGAGAGTTGATTGGAAGAAAAAATAAGTGTTTCAAGATTTTTCAAATTCCCAATCTCTGTAGGGATAATACCTGTATGTAACATAAGATTTAAGAAAATATAAACAAGTGAAGAATACGTATTCATATATCGACTGAGTATTTTTAAATAAATTCATAACTCTTCACCTGTAAGACTATTCCGATATAGATAAAGATTTTTGAGTTTTGAAAGAGCACCGATTTGTGATGGAATACTTCCTGAGAGTTGATTGGAAGAAAAAATAAGTGTTTCAAGATTTTTCAAATTCCCAATCTCTGTAGGGATAATACCTGTATGTAATAAGATTTAAGAAAATATAAACAAGTGAAGAATACGTATTCATATATTGATTGAGTATTTTAAATAAATTCATAACTCTCACCTGTAAGACTATTCCAATCTAGATAAAGATTTTTGAGTTTGAAAGAGCACCGATTTGTGATGGAATGCTACCAGAGAGTTGATTGGAAGAAAAAATAAGTGTTTCAAGATTTTTCAAATTCCCAATCTCTGTAGGGATAATAACTATATTAGCATATGATTTAAGAAAATATAAACAAGTGAAAATACGTATTCATATATCGATGAGTATTTCTAAAAAAGTTCATAAATCATCACCTGAAAGATTATTCCGATCTAGATAAAGGTCTATGAGATTTGAAAGAGCACCGATCTGTGATGGAATGCTACCAGAGAGTTTATTGGAAGAAAAAATAAGTCTTTCAAGATTTTTCAAATTCCCAATCTCTGTAGGGATAATACCTGTATGTAACATAAGATTTAAGAAAATATAAACAAGTGAAGAATACGTATTCATATATCGACTGAGTATTTTTAAATAAATTCATAACTCTTCACCTGTAAGATTATTCTGATCTACAGAAAGGTTCACGAGTTTTGAAAGAGCACCGATTTGTGATGGAATGCTTCCTGAGAGTTGATTGGAAGAAAAAATAAGTGTTTCAAGATTTTTCAAATTCCCAATCTCTGTAGGGATAATAACTATATATAGCATATGATTTAAGAAAATATAAACAAGTGAAGAATACGTATTCATATATCGACTGAGTATTTTTAAATAAATTCATAACTCTTCACCTGTAAGATTATTCTGATCTAGAGAAAGGTTCACGAGTTTTGAAAGAGCACCGATTTGTGATGGAATGCTTCCTGAGAGTTGATTGGAAGAAAAAATAAGTGTTTCAAGATTTTTTAAATTCCCAATCTCTGTAGGGATAATAACTATATATAGCATATGATTTAAGAAAATATAAACAAGTGAAGAATACATATTCACATATCGACTGAGTATTTTTAAATAAATTCATAACTCATCACCTGTAAGATTATTCTGATCTAGAGAAATGTCCACGAGTTTTGAAAGAGCACCGATTTGTGATGGAATGCTACCAGAGAGTTGATTGGAAGAAAAAATAAGTGTTTCAAGATTTTTCAAATTCCCAATCTTTGTAGGGATAATACCTGTATGTAACATAAGATTTAAGAAAATATAAACAAGTGAAGAATACGTATTCATATATCGATTGAGTATTTTTAAATAAATTCATAACTCTTCACCTGTAAGACTATTCCAATATAGATAAAGATTTTTGAGTTTTGAAAGAGCACCGATTTGTGATGGAATGCTACCAGAGAGTTGATTGGAAGAAAAAATAAGTGTTTCAAGATTTTTCAAATTCCCAATCTCTGTAGGGATAATACCTGTATGTAACATAAGATTTAAGAAAATATAAACAAGTGAAGAATACGTATTCATATATTGATTGAGTATTTTTAAATAAATTCATAACTCTTCACCTGTAAGACTATTCCAATATAGATAAAGATTTTTGAGTTTTGAAAGAGCACCGATTTGTGATGGAATGCTACCAGAGAGTTGATTGGAAGAAAAAATAAGTGTTTCAAGATTTTTCAAATTCCCAATCTCTGTAGGGATAATACCTGTATGTAACATAAGATTTAAGAAAATATAAACAAGTGAAGAATACGTATTCATATATTGATTGAGTATTTTTAAATAAATTCATAACTCTTCACCTGTAAGACTATTCCAATATAGATAAAGATTTTTGAGTTTTGAAAGAGCACCGATTTGTGAT
This sequence comes from Melia azedarach, assembly GCA_028052125.1. NCBI lineage: Eukaryota > Viridiplantae > Streptophyta > Magnoliopsida > Sapindales > Meliaceae > Melia > Melia azedarach. The sequence continues at coordinate 14,441,596 of CM051398.1, read as the reverse complement.
GGAATGCTACCAGAGAGTTGATTGGAAGAAAAAATAAGTGTTTCAAGATTTTTCAAATTCCCAATCTCTGTAGGGATAATAACTATATATAGCATATGATTTAAGAAAATATAAACAAGTGAAGAATACGTATTCATATATCGATTGAGTATTTCTAAAAAAGTTCATAAATCATCACCTGAAAGATTATTCCGATCTAGATAAAGGTCTATGAGATTTGAAAGAGCACCGATCTGTGATGGAATGCTACCAGAGAGTTTATTGGAAGAAAAAATAAGTCTTTCAAGATTTTTCAAATTCCCAATCTCTGTAGGGATAATACCTGTATGTAACATAAGATTTAAGAAAATATAAACAAGTGACGAATACGTATTCATATATCGACTGAGTATTTTTAAATAATTTCATAACTCTTCACTTGTAATATTATCATTTCTCAGATAAAGGTTTTTAGTTTTGAAAGAGCGCCAATTTGTGATGGAATGCTTCCAAAGAATTGATTGGAAGAAAAATTAAGTATTTCAAGATTTTTCAAATTTCCAATCTCTATAGGGATAGCAACTGTAATATATGATTTAATAGAACATATAATATGTATTCTTCAAATATTCATTTTTATTTGAAAGTAATAATAACTCACCTGTGAGATAATTTCGATCTAGATAAAGGTGCTTGATTTTTGAGAGAAAACCAATTTGCGATGGAATGCGTTCATATAAATTATTTGACGAAAGACAGAGATATTCCAAGTTCGGAAAGCAAGAGAAGTTGAGAGCGCCAAGCTCTCCTGATATTCCCCGATCAACTAAGTTTATCTTAGTGATGGTTCCTGCTGAGTTGCAAGTGACACCAGTCCAATTGCAATGATTTGAGGAGATGTTGCTGAGACGAGTCCACCAACCGGTATTAACTAAGGCTTTCCTTTCTAGGTCGGATGTGTGATCAGCAGCAGCACAAACTCTGCATAAAATTGAAAGAGAAATAGCAGATATCATCACCAATATTGAATATGTAATATTGGAGAATGCACTACTCTCCATCTTCATCATTTCAGATTTTTAATTTCTCCAAAGAATGAGAGAAGCACTATCTATTGAGACCAAATTAAACTCTGATTATATTAAAAGAAGGTGAAGTGATGTTAAATTCTTTTAGAAATTATTGGAAGAACGAAAGCACATAGAATAAGTCTTTGTTGCCCCAACCCCTACGTTGGGACATGGCTTTGTATTCTCTCAAATTACCAATTAGTGTCATTGATGATTGTTTTCCATTTTACATTATTGTTGTCAATTTAATTATTAGCTAGCAATTTTGAACAATGGTAGAAAATTTTATATCATTTTCTCAAATAAATAGAGGAAGGTGCAGTAATGGCAAGTTTCACGTTTATGAATAATGGTTTATAAACTCAAGAGCTCTTTTGAATTTACCTTTGAAATTAATCCTCTTATTGATTATATACATTCGTTGATTAATTGTAGTGACTTATCTATACATTTTATTCCAAGAAAAGGACATGTAAAGCATCATTGCGTCTTCCAAAATTATTTGATATTTTTATATCAAGTTTTAGTACATTTAGAACTGGTTGGAGGAAAAAAATAGTGATTTTAACTTAAAAAAAAATTATTTTAATTTTTTGTAAAATTTTTTCCAAGTTACTTCACAAAACAGAAATGCGAAAATAAATAGAAACACTAATTTTAAAAAAAATCTATGTTTTTCTTATTAATATGAAGAGAAAAAAATTGAATTTTTGAAACTCTTTTTTACCTGGGACTAAAAGAATTTGAAATTATCAAAATAGGCAAATTAAAATAATTATTATAAAATAAATGCTAGAAAAAAATAGTCTACTTAAATAAATTAAAATGCATAATTGAAGACTGAATCATCCAAACTGGACTGGTTTTTGTAAATTATGTTGAAGCCTTCAAAACCGTATATCATGGAGGAAAATAAATTCCAAGAGATGATATTAGATTATTAGTCCCCACCACTTGGCCTTGTAAATTTGTATTTTCTCATAAATTCCAAGAGGGAGAAGAACATAGAGTCAAAGTCTTCGTTGGAACATTATTTCCCCCAACCCCTACGTTGGGACATAGCTTGAGATGATATCGTTATTCAAATCATTAAAAATACTTGATTTTAAGTCAGAGAATAAATTATTATTATTATTTTAACCTGTGATTTCAATTTTGGACCTCTGTAAAAAAGAAATTCAATTTTGAAGAACTTTGTGAAATTAGGTTAATATTTGTCGGAAATTAAAAGCCTGGGCTGTGAATCCGAACATCTAAAGCCTGGATAGTGTTATGCAAATCTTGGAGCCTGGCCTGGAATCCATTAGTTTGAAGCAATTTTTAATTTGGAAGATTTTATTAAGGATAATTGATATATACCCTTTAATATTTGGAATAATAGACAGATGCCCCTTGATATTTGAGAAAAAATATATACTCTCTCATGTTTGGCCAAATAGACATATATCCCCCCCTAAATAACTATGCAATCATAAAAAATGACTATTTTACCTTATATATTTAGAAAATTATTTTAACCCAATTATTAATATATAAGAGATATTATCACATTCCTTCCCTGAGATTTGAGTTTGTATCACTTAAAGAAAAAGAATAGAGATTGTATCATATACCTCGCCCATAGTATTAGTTAACTAACTTTAAATGATAAATTTACTAAAATACCCTGAATTATTTATTTTTTATTAAAATATATTTTTTAATATCTATTTTTGACTTTTGTGTGTAATAATTAATTCAAATGTACAAATAAAATAAAATAAAATAAAATAAAATAATTATATAATATAATAAAATATACGAAAATTGAAAATTTGATTTGAAGTATAATTTTTTTTAGTAATTATAGAATAAAATAAAATAAGTATTTTTCAAATGAAATACGGAGATATATAAAGTTAATAAAATTGATTAAAAAATTGAAAAAAAAAATTTCTAACTTCTCTTTCATTAAGTAAGGATTTAGAAAAGTGAAATTTATTTTTTAGACAAAATAACAAATATCAAATAATGATATTTTATATATTTACCTTTACACTTAACGATTAACTAACAGGTCAAATATAGCCATAAGGGAGGTAAGTGGTACAATATCTATTCTTTCTCTCTAAGTGATACAATATCTATTCTTTCTCTCTAACTGATACAAACCCAAACCTCAGGGGATGAATGTGATAATATCTCAAATGCATAATAACTAATATACCTTAATGATTTATTTTTTGATAATTATATATTTAAATATTTTTTATATTAATTTGTAATACAATCGACTAAAATGATTTCTAAATAATATTTAGATAATATGAATTATATTATTTATATTTTGAGAATATTTTTGATAAATAAATATGTCATATTGAATATTTAAAATTTATATATCAAAAATATTATAAATAATATATTCATAAAATTCAAATATTAGTTTAATTATTTTTTATAATTTATAATTTCCAGAATAATTATATAATTATATTAATTTATAAATAAAATAACTTAAATTATTTATGCAATTTATAACTAAATATTCTTAATTTATAAGACAGTTAATTAAAATAAAATTCAAATAATATTTGAATTATATTATTTGTAGTTTTGAGAATATTTATATAATTTATGCATAACTATATTAATTTATAAATAAAATAATATGAATAATTTATATAATTTAAACAAATATTTCAAAAAATATTGAATAGTATTAATATAATGATAATAAAATTATTTAAAATATTAATAATAATTTAGAGACTAATTATAAAAATTATTTGCATATATAATTATCAAAAAATAAATTATAAGGTATATTGGTTATTATGTATTAATAATTGGGTTAAAATGGTCAATTAATATGCTTTCTAAAGATATAAGGATAAAATAATCACTTTTTATAACTGCATAGTAATTCAAAGGGGTATCTATTTATTTGGCCAAACGTGAGGGGGACATCTATTTTTTTCCTAAACATCAAGGGATATTTGTCTATTACCCTAAACATCAAGGGGTATCTGTCAATTTTTCTTTTATTAATTTGTTGAAATATATGTGTTAAACCTTGGACTAAGAGTTTACTTATGATAATTAGAATTTATGCCAAAGTTTAGGCACATTTTGACTTTTAAAAAATAAATAATAAACAAAATAAAACAACAAACACGAAATAATAACAAAAAATATTTAAAAAATAACAATAACCCATAAATAAACAATGCATACATACATACATACAATACATACGCTCGATTAATTTGACTTATGTCAATGGTTGAACCTTGGGAAAATTAATTTGATTTCTACTTGTTGCCCTTCTCTATCTCTACGCTCGATTAGCCTTCTCGTTGACCTCCTTTCCAAACTCTTCTCTCTGGTTTTCCTATTTCTTCCATCCTACTCTTATACCATTAGGTAAAGAGAGTTTCTTTGGCTTCTGCACTTAAAATCAAAGTTCCTTCTGTCTCTTAGGGAAGCTTAAAGCTAGCTATCTCTTCCTTGCTCGACTTCCCGACTTGCCTTCAAGCAGATAGATAGACTCCTTTCTCGTTGCTAAGGGGGAGCAAGAAAAAAAAATCAAATGATTGTTTTTTAATTAGTCAACTAAGTAGTGCCTAAGGCCCTTTGCGAATTCGTAAATCTGAGGAGCATGCTGCAACAAAAGAAAAGGATGGATCCCTTACTTATTTCATTCTTTCCAGAAGGGAAAATAAATACCCCTCATCATGATGAATCTAGGCCTCGAAACTGAAAATAATGTCCTTATTGATTTGTTAATCTTTAGTTTTGACTGTTGAGCGGAATTGCTAAATCCTACCTTTCATAGCCTACACCCTATTTTATCACTAATTACGTGATGTAGTGTACCTAATCATTTGATCAACGATCTTGATAAGTGCGCAAAACACGCACTAATTATTTACTTTTAGACTTAAATTATTTCTTTGATTCTTATGTTTCATTTGTATTTGATGTGTTTTGATTGTTCTGTAAAGAAAATGAGAAATTTGGCCATCCAAAGTGAATTTGGCTGGAAAAAGATGAATTCAACTTGAAAAGAGAGATGTTTGAGGATCAAAGCGCAAGAGATTCAAGGGCCAAATTGAAAGAAAATTTGAGGAGCAAAATGCAAAAATATCAAAATAAGGACTTAAATTCAAAATAATCAAAAGTAAAGGGATCCATATGAACTTTGTCACCTAAATTGCTTTTTTGAGCTTACACTTTTGGAAAGGGTTTGGCTTGCAAGAAAAGAAAAGGGGCGAGAAATTAGAGAGAGAGAGAAGATTAGAAAGATTTTTGGGTATAAAGTTTAAATTTTTGAAGATCAAGTCTCTCCTGATCTAGTATTTTTAAACCTTTGTTTTGAATTGAACAATTGTGAAATTATTGTTTTTATGTTGTTAATTATTAAATTCTTGATAGTGGGGTTTGAACTTTGTCTAATGTGCAGCTAAACTTATTTTTTCTAGGGCAATGATTTAATTTATTTGAAGCATCCAATTTTTGAGTTTGTGTTATTCGTATGATTTGATATTTAGTGTTGAGTGTTCATTATAGTTATTAATGCTTTTGAATATTTGACCAGTATTAGAATAATTTGTGGATTAATATGAACTGAAAAGTGGTTATTATATCTAGACCATGCGATAAATTCTGTAAATTGCATATTAGACAGAGATGTACTAATATGTTTTACGTAATTTAAGTAAAAATTGTCGCTAATCATATTGTACTTCCGTTTAATTAATTTCACATCTCTATGTAGGTGAATTGTAGGTGCGAAGTAGGTTCGATTGTTATCGAGAGAGACTGTCGAACAAGTTAGAATAATTAACTAGTAACACGAATATTAAATCAAAATAATATCAATAGAAAATTTGGATTCAAACAAATACAATGAAATATTAGCCCTAGATCTTTTCATTAGTTGTATTTTCAATTAATTTCCTCAGTAGTTCAATTTAGTTTATTTTTAATTTTTTCAAACACATTAATTCGATTTCTTCAGATAAATTCGATACTTAATCACCTTTAGTAATTTTAGAATTAACATTTCTCGTGGAATCAACATCCTCTTATCACTCTGTTACTTGCTTGAGTGTGTTGTGCACTTATGTTCATAAAAAAAAGCAACAGGTTTTTTGCATTGTTGCCGGGGAATGTTAAGTTCTTTTAATATCGATTTGGGTTAATCTTGGATATAATCTATTTTTTTTTTTTGTTTGCTCTTACAAGGGTTTCCTTTGGTGCAACAAAAAAGCAAGAATCAACAAATTAACACCATGGAACCAAATTTTAGGGATAATTTTGGAGCTGATGATTAATGAGCTTTAAGGGAATATGTTATTCCAACAATTAATGGAGCTTCGACGAGCATTAGAAGACCTGCAATTCAAGCGAACAACTTTGAAATCAAGCTAGCCATTATTTAAATGATTCAGACCTCAGTGCAATTCAGTGGGTTGTCATATGATGATCCGAATACCCACATTGCAAACTTGGAGATTTCTGACACTTTTAGACGTAACGGTGTTTCGGATGATGCAGTAAAACTGAGGCTATTTCCATTCTCACTGAGAGATAAGGCAAAGAACTGGTTGAGTTTACTTCCTCCTAGAACCATTGCCACTTAGGATGACTTGGTACAAAAGGTTTTGGCAAAATTCTTCCCTCTTGCAAAGACAGCAAAGCTATGAAATGATATCACGACTTTTTTCCAACATGAAATAGAATCGTTATATAAAGCGTGGGAGAGGTACAAGGATATGATGAGAAGGTGCCCATACCATGGCTTGCCTAAATGGCTACAAGTTCAGAATTTTTATAATGGTTTGGGTGGTCCAACACGAACTTTGATTGATGCAATAGTTGGAGGTGCTCTGATGGGAAAAACAATTGATGATACGTATGACTTGTTAGAGGAAATGGCTGCCAACACTTATCAATGGCCCACTGAGCATTTGATATCGAACAAAGCTTTAAGAGTTTACGAAGTGGACCATATTTCTACACTTATTGCTTAGCTCACTACCTTAACCAAGCACTTGGAGCCATGACAACAAATTCTATTCATATACCTCAAATAGTTTGTGAGTTGTGTGGCTGTCATCACCCAAGCACGGATTGTCAAGTTGGTAATCCATTTACTCCATCATCCTTTGAGCAAGTTTCCTATGTTGGGAACTATAATCAATAGAATAATCTGTATTCCAACACCTACAATCAAGGTTGAAGGAATCACCCTAATCTTTCTTAGAGGGGAAATCAAAATGTCGCAAGACCACCACTCGGATTTTAACCTCAAGAGAAGAAAGTTAACTTAGAGGAAGCCCTTGCCCAACTTACCATGAACACTTCCAAGTTCATGATAAAGACAAAAATAACTTTGCAAAATCAAGCGACTTCCATTCAAAATCTTGAGGTGCAAGTGGGGCAACTTGCAAGTATAATGACGAAAAGGCCGCAAGGATCATTACCAAGCAATACTGAAACCAATCAAAACGAGAAGTGAAGGCCATTACACTCAGAAGTGAAAAGCAACTTGAAGAATCACAAGGCAAAATTAGGTCACAATTGAAGGACTGACCTGAAGTTTCAACATCAAATCAAGCAAAGTTAAAAGATGAACTAGGTGAAGAGCAAATTGACAACACTAGTGAACCATCTCAGAAATCAAGTCCTTCAAAGTCATCACAAGAAACATCAGGTCCTCAAAAGAAAGCTTTGTCACCTTTACTATATGTTCCTTCGATCTCATTTCTTCAACATCTCCGAAAGAATAAGCTAGATAAGAATTTTTCAAATATCTTGATGTTTTTAAAGAATTGCATATTAATATTCCTTTTACAGATGCACTTGAGCTAATGCCAAGCTATTCGAAGTTCATGAATAAAAAATTGTCTAACAAGAGAAAATAGAAAACGATGCTAACAAAGGAGTGTTACACAATTTTGCAAAACAAGCTACCTTCGAAATTGAAGGATTCAAGGAGTTTTACCATCCCTTGCACCATTGGAGAGTGTTATTTTGAAAAAGTATTGTGTGATTTAGGTGCAAGTATTAATCTAATGTCTTTTTCTATTTTCAGAAAATTGGGACTTGGTAAAGTTAAAGCTACAACAATGTCACTTTAATTGGTAGATAGGTCAATCAAGCATCCAAGAGGAGTTATTGAGGATGTGTTGTTTAAGGTCAACAAAATCATATTCCCCACTGAGTTCATTGTGTTGGATATGGAGGAGGATTGGAAGTTATCATTTAAGCTAATGTGCAACGCAAGTGATTATGTCGTTGGAGCTGTTTTGGGGCAGCTAAGAGATAAGAACTTGCATGTTATTTATTATGCAAGTAAAACCTTGACGGATGCTCAGTTGAATTATGCAACCACAGAAAAAGAGTTATTGGCTATGGTGTTTGCATTTGAAAAATTATGTTCAGTACTTGATTGGGTCAAAAGTCATCGTCTACACGGACCATTCGACCATCAAATACTTGCTAGTGAAAAGGGATGCTGAACAAAGACTCATTTGGTGGGTACTTTTACTTCAAGAGTTTGATTGGGAGATTATAGACAAGAAAGGGTCCAAGAATCTTTTGGTCGACCATTTGTCAAGATTAGAATGAAAGGAAATTGAAGATAGTTCAACAAGAGTCATCAACGAAGAATTCTTGGATGAGCAATTCTTTTCTCTCAAGACATGGAACACACCTTGGCATGCGGATATTGTAAGTTATTTGGCATGAAATATTCTCCAAGATGATCTATCTTTTCAACAGAAGAAGAAACTCTTTTACGAGGTTAAGCATTATTATTAGGAGGATCCTTTTCTCTATAAACAGTGTTCAGACCAAATAATTAGGCGGTGTATTCCAGACGAGGAGATGGTAAGTATTCTTAAGTGCTGTGTCTCATCAGAATATGGTGGACATTTTGGTGAAACCAACACAACATCTAAAGTGTTGTAATCTAGATTCTTTTGGCCCTACACTATTCAAAGACTCTTACACATTTATTGCTACTTGCGACCAATGTCAAAGAACTAGAAATATTTCTCGAATGAATGAAATGCCACTCAACAACATTCTTAAAGTAGAGCTATTTGATGTTTAGGGTATAGACTTCATGGGGCCTTTTCCATCTTCCTTCCTGAATCAGTACATTTTAGTGGCAGTGGACTATATCTCAAAATGGGTTGACGCAATAGCATGTCCGAACCAATGATGCAAGGATTGTGTCAAATTTTCTACACAAGCACATTTTCAACCGGTTTGGCACTCCGTGAGCAATTATTAGTGACGAGGGTAAGCAGTTTTACAATTGTCAATTTGAAGCATTATTAGGGAAGTATGGTGTAACTCATCTGGTAGCAACCGCTTACCACCCTCAAACAAGTGGGCAAGTAGAGATTTCGAATAGGGAGTTAAAAATAATCCTTGAGAAAACTGTGACAATTCAAGGAAGGATTGGGCAAAGAAATTGGACGATGCATTATGGGCCTATCGCACTGCATTTAAAACTCTCATCGGAATGTCTTCGTATAAGCTAGTCTTTGGAAAGGCGTGCCATCTTCCAGTTGAACTTGAACACAAGGCATATTGGGCAATTAAGACTTTGAATTTTGATATGAATTTTGATATTCATAAATGAAGCATATGAAAATGTTCGAATTTATAAGGAGCGTGCCAAGAAATGGCATGACAAGCACATTTTGAAGCGAGAATTCGAGGCAAATCAAAAAGTGTTACTGTACAATTCTGGACTTCGGCTCTTTCCAAAAAAATTGCGCTCTTGATGGTTAGGTTCTTTCACGGTTGTTCGTGTGTTTCCTTATGGTGTAGTGGAGATCAATACTAAGAGAACCTTCAAAATAAATGGACAACGGTTGAAACATTATGTGGAGAATAAGTTCTAGCAATGCAAGACCATCATTACATTGGATAATGTTTGAGTTTGTGTTTGTTGTGGTTGCACTTTGTCCGGCTGAAGACGTTAAATTTAGTGCTTCATGGGAGGCAAACCGAGTTTTTCACTTCTTGTTTATTTTGCTGTTTGCTTAAGTTAATTTTGTTTCTTTTAACTTGTTTAATGTTGTTTTTGTATGACTAATGCAGGTGGAGTAAGTGTGACAGTTCAGGTTCAAAGAGTCGTTCCAGTAGCAAAACCACGCAGGTAGCAGCTGAGGTGCGATCCGCACTTATGGTTGGATAGCTTTTAAAATTGCACACCAAGCGTTTGACCAATTGCTTGAGTAAGGTTTTGTGTAAATATTTTAAGTTTGATCATTGGGAAACCCTTAAAGAGTGTTTTAGGAGTAAAAGGAAGATAGCACAATAGTTTGAGGTAAGAAAAAGTGGTAGTAAAAGTTGGCATTCCAAGTGTTCGGTGAATTGCTAAAACAAAAATTTTGAGTGAACATGGCACCAAAATTTTGAGGAAGAGGAGAAAGCTTTAGTAAGGAAGCAGGCATTAAAATAGGACCTTGCAAATGGAAAGAGTTTGCAATTTATTCGGGCTCGAAAGTGGGAAACACTCACCAAGACACCAACACAAGTAATAATGCCTTTGGTAAGGGAATTTTATGCTAATGCTTAGGTGAATCGAGACCATGATCATGTGTTTGTTCGGGGCAAAAGAATTTCATTTAGTTTAAAAGCCATTAATACACATTATGGTCTACACTCTATTAATGAATATGATGATCTATATAATGCATTCTGGAGGGACGAAAAGAACTACATGATGATTATTGAAGAATTGTGTATTCCCGGTACTTAATGGTTGAAGGGTTCGGGTAAATCTAGCAAATTTCAATTTTTTTTTTTTTGGGAAAACACACTTAACCAATATGCCAAAGCTTGGCATAAATTTATTTACTCAAATCTTATGCCCATCTTCCACCTCAATGAAGTCATCGTAAAAAGGGCCGCCTTACTCTATTGTATATGTGCAAAAATTGCAATTGACATAGGAAAAGATGATAAGGGAAATCTTGCTTACTTCAATTGAAGTTAAAACAACTGGTGGACACACTCACCCTTGTCTCATCACAGCCTTATGTTTAAAGGTAGAAGTAAAAATAGAAAATTAGGAGTTTAAAGTGAATTCGGCAACTCCGATTGACGGACTTGCAATTTCCAAATATACTTGTTGGGAAGAAGGTGCTCCTCGCCGATCCAGTTTAGGATTTACAGTTGTCCCAGATAAGAAAGTTCCACCACCATATAAACCATTGCCTCGTCTTTGGAAGGGTCCATTAACAACAATTTTGAGAGAGTATCAAGAAGCCTACCAAACAAGATGACAACATCCACAAAATCCTTATAAAGGATTACCAAATCCCTCACATGTTCAGCAAGGTGATGAAGCCAGACCATCCTCCGCATCTCAAGAAGCCAATAATTATTCGAGGATAATTGAGATGCATCGACAAATCATTCAACAAGGGTAAGAAATTCATGAAATCCGCCAAGAACAATCAAGTATGCATCAATATCATGTGGATTTCTTTAACATTTTTGTGTCATACTTCTAGCAATTACGCCCCGATAATTAATTTCCACCGCTCCCCCCCAAAGAGACAATGATGACAATGAGCAATGAGAAGCAAGAATCTTATCTCTTGCCACCCAAGTATGGTCTTTTCTTATTTCCTCTTTTGTTTTTTTTTTTCTCATTTTTCAACATTGAGGACAATGTTTCGATTAAGTGTGAGGGAATGACTTTTTGGGAAGTGCTTTGTGCTTTATGAATGCAGTGAGTACACCACCAATCACAAAAAAAATTCTTTCTTGGTTTAATTTAATTTTTCATGCTCTAAGAGTTTATTTGTTTGTTTTTGTGGTAATTTTATGTTCATTTGTTTTTAATCTTTTCTTTTTCTTTTTCCTTATGAATTGTGATAGTGAATGCTTAAATTGTGAAAAACGATAAATGTTTTCACAATCCTTGTGTTTGACTCGTTGGCAAAATGTTTTTACTTGATAGTTTCTCAAAAAACCTTAGCACTTAGTCATAAATACTGGTTGTTTAGAAATTTAGAGAAGGTTTATGTAAGCTATGTAAGGTTATTGAGTCTTAATGAACCCTAGAACTTAATTGATTTTCACTTGAAGCAAAATCCTAGAGGATATTTCTATAAGGAAGATGAATTAGGCATTCTTTTATGCGTTTGAGCCTTTTAAGCCAACCTAGAATTAATCAATCATTAGTTCGCCCCCTTTGAGCCTAAAATTTCTTTTCTTGTTCTATCACCCTTACAATAGCTAGCATTAAATAAAAATTCCTACATTTTGAGTACCCTAAAATTTCCAACCATGCTAAAGCTTTGATATAAGGGATATTGGGAGGAGTGTAGAAATAAGTCGAACTTTTACTGAGTAACCAGGTCTTATGCTTAGGCAAGTATAGAGAACTCGCATCAAAAGGTAACAACAAGGCCAATTATAAGCAGAAGCATAAAAATTTAGCTAAACTCTTACTGAGTAACTGGATTTCAAGGAGTAAGCTAAGAGAACTCACGTCAAAAGGTAAGAGTGAGGTTTAACCAAAAAAAAAATGAAGAAGAGAAATTGGTGTAAATAAATAAGTTTGGGGGTATGCATATCCTTTATGTATAATTGTGAGTTAAAATCATCAATCGAGGGGTGAATAAAGAAGAAAGTGTTGAAATTGGGTAATGATCAAAGGATTGAAGAAAGAGCTCTAGGATGGTTAAAGTAGTTAGGATGCTTGAACTTCACTTAAAGATCTTATCCCTCCACCTTAACCTTGACCTATCATTACAAGCTTAACTAAGTCCTAAAAATCTTTGATATGGTGTCCTTCTACACTAGTTGAGAGTGACATGAAAATTAAGCTTATAGAGTTCCCTAAGATTTCAAATTGAGCTTAATGTATGCATAAACTGATCCGAATTGAATGAAAACCCAGCATTTGTGACACTTCACACACACAAAAGGAATCTTTGAGTAAAATGGCATTTGTTCTTCAGTTAGATTTAGGGATAAAATAAAGCATTGTCGAGTTTTCCTTAATTTGAGTGTGTAACTTAATTTTAAGGCTTAATTATGCTTTCATTAAAAAGTATGGTAAAATGTTGCATTTAATCTCAAGTGTGGACAATTTTTATTAACGTCTCTGACCTCTCTTCTTTCTGTTTTGATTTGCTTGAGGACAAGCAAGCATATAAGTTTAGGGATATTTGATAAGTGCGTAAAACACACACAGATCATTTACTTTTATTTGATTCTCAAGTTTCATTTATATTTGATATGTTTTTGTTGTTTTGTACAAAAAATGAGAAATTTGGCCATCCAAAGTAAATTTGGCTCGAAAAAGATGAATTCAGCTAAAAAAGAGAGATGTTTGGGGGCCGAACCGCAAGATATTCAAGGGCCAAATTGCAAGAAAAATCGAGGACAAAAATGAAGAAATATTAAAACAAGGACCAAATTTAAAATAATTAAAAGCACGGGGATCTAATTAAACTTTACCACCTAAATTGCATTTCTGGGCAAAATCAAGTACGCGCCCACACCTTGCTTGAGCGTGACCGTGCTACGCTTTCTACCCCAAGGTAGAAAGGGGTGCGCAACTATGCCACCAAGGCGTACGGCAAGCCCCACGCCTAATGCTTACTCGTGCTCCCTGCGTCATTTTGAGCACCCCCGACACGCCTATTGAACGTATTTGGACAATTTGGAGGTCTAATATGAGCCTTAGGATTATGTTTTGGTGGCTTGATTTGGCTAAAACCTAGGGTTACATATTATGAAGGTGGGAGAAGAAGAGAGACACTTTTGGAAAGGATTTGACTTGCAAGGAAAGAAAAGGGGAGAGAAATTAGAGAGAGAGAGAGAGAGAGAGAGAGAGAGAGAGAGAGAGAGGATTAGAAGGAATTTTGGGTATGAAGTTTAAGTTTCTGAAGATCAAGACTCTCCAAATCTAGATTTATCTCTTTCCCTTGTCTTTAAACCTTTGTCTTGAATTGAACAATTATGGAATTATTGTTTTTATGTTTTTTATTGTTAAATTCTTGATATTGGGTTTTGAACTTTGTCTAATGTGTAGCTAAACTCATTTTTTCTAGGACTTTGAAGCACCGAATTTCTAAGATTGTGTTATTCTTATGATTTAATATTTAGTGTTAAGTGTTCATTATAGTTATTAATGCTTTTGAATATTTGGTCAGTATTTAAATGATTTGAGGATTAATATGAACTGAAAAGTCATTATTATATCTAGACCATATGATGAATGCCGTAAATTGCATGTTAAACAAAGATGTACTAATATACTTTATGTAGTTTAAGTAAAAATTGTCACTAATTATAATGCATTTTCGTTTAATTAATTTCACATCTCTATATAGTAGAATTTTAGGTGCGAAGTAGGTTCGATTGATCTTGAGAGAGACTGTCGAACAAATTAAGATAATTAACTAGCAACACGAATATTAAATCAGAATAATATCAATAGAAAAATTGGATATGAATAGATACGATGAAATTATTAGCCCTAGATCTTTCCATTAGTTGTATTTTCAATTAATTTGCTTAGTTGTTCAATTTAGTTTATTTTTAATTTTTCCAAACACATTAATTCGATTTCTTGAAATAAATTCGATAGTTAATCACCTTCAGTAATTATAGGATTAACATTCGTCAGTGGGATTGACATTTTTTTATCACTTTATTACTTGCTTGCGACACGTGTACTTTGCGTTCGTTCAAATACGGAACAAATCTTTTGTGAAATAGAAAAGATTATTTGTACCCATCTATGGTTGTATCTTACTCTTCTTCGAACCCTCCAGAAACATAATTTATAGAATCCAATAATTTGATTGACCACTGCTAGAGAACTAACATAATTTACAGAATCTAATAATTTGATTGACCACTACTGGAGAACTAACATAATTTACAGAATCCAATAATTTAGTTGAATAGGTTTTCCAAAATTGTCAGAAAGTAAACCCAATACTCTCAAC
This sequence comes from Melia azedarach, assembly GCA_028052125.1. NCBI lineage: Eukaryota > Viridiplantae > Streptophyta > Magnoliopsida > Sapindales > Meliaceae > Melia > Melia azedarach. Next base: position 14,426,562 of record CM051398.1, on the reverse strand, counting down.
TAGCAATCACAAATTTATGTAATCAACTTGCCGAAAGTTTAAGAACTAATATAACCTAGGTATTTGACAGAGAACACAATTAGATCAAACAAGAGGCTAAAGCACCAATTGATAAAACTAAAGTAGTGTCTTAAAAGTGCTATCCAGAGGTAATATAATCCAGACTTTTTATTGCTTCTCACAGAGACTTGAAGAACCCAAACTACCTAACTGATGAAAACAGTGTCTTAAAAGTTCTCTCTAGAGGTAAATGATAGAGCTTGAATTAAACTAAGTAGAATGAACACAGTAGGAGCTAAGAAATAAACAGTAGAGGAAAGTTAATTTTCTCCATAAAGAAACAACAATCAAGCCTGAAATTCTGAGATCCTAGAGATCTAAGAATGAAGAGTTTGATTTTTTAAATGTTATGGGGTAATCCCTATAAATTCCATGTGGGTTCTGTCATTGCTTTCTATCTTTGCTATTGTTCTTTCTTTGCTGTTGATTCCACCACTAGGTTCGACAAAAAAGCTTTGGTCGACCTCGGTGAAACCTGAATTATAACTCGACTCCAAATAAATCCAAGTCGAGCTGAGGCTTTTTATTTGAAAATATGGGTATGGTCCGAGCCGAGCCCGGGTACATGGATATTTGGACCTATACATATATATACATATTTATATGGATCCAAGTCGGGTTTTTGGAAACCCGACCCGGATATGATATTTTTTAAAATATAAAATCAAGCCTTATAGCCAAGATTTGAAACCCGGGTCAGGCCTTGATCTGACTTAGATAATATATAACCCATGGCCACCCTATCTGCCACTATCATTATATTCTTTTAAACACACCTAGAAACATTAAAAAAGAAAAAAAATATATAAAAAATAGCAAATGAAATCTAGTACAGAAAATAAAGAACCTAACTCACGCAAAGACGAAAACAAGATGCCAACGTAACACAGATACAGATGCAATTGCACACACAACAAGTAATAAAATTTTTAATATGTTCTACAAAACAAAAAAAAATAGCAGCAAATAAATAAAAAGCTGTTGAATTGAAAGGTCTATTTACAAAAAATTGCACTGGAAAGAAGAAAAGTTGAGTCTAGAGAGATAAATATGACTAACCTGATGGTGACTGGCAATGGCCGAAGGTGGTGGTTCTTGAGATCAATGGCAGCCGTGGGCGGTGCTACGTTGGTCAATGCTTTCATGGGTAAAAGTTTAGATAATTAGGGATTTGAACTTTAAATGTAAAATTCGGGCTGATCCGAATTTTAAATGAAAATTCATATCCATCTCAAGCTCGGATCTGAGCTTTAAAATAGAAGCTCGAGCCTAGTCCTATCTGTATTTAGGGTTGGTTTCAAATATCAGGCTTTTTTCAAGCTGAGTCGGGCCTAAGTTTTTTTGTCATCATTAGCAAGAACCCTCTCCTTTCCACTCACTCTTTGCTCTTTATGTTTTTGACCTTGTGAACTAATCAATCTCAATGAGAAGTATAAGCACTTATTTATAGTGGTAGGGAGATAAGAAAAACTCTTCTTGGTTAAGATTAGAATACGGAATTCTAATCCTAATATAACTAAAAAGAATCTATTTTTATTCAATAATATATTTTCTAAATATGTCTATAAAACTACTTATTTATCTACAATAATTAATAATTATTCTAGATAATTAATTAATTACTTAGATAAATACTATAATATTTATTATATTAATAAATATTATTCTATTATTTTGATTGGATTTCAAGACCAATTGGACTAATCCACCATGTGTGTCTTATTGGGCCGAGCCTGAGTCCAACACTTTGGAATATAAAATGATAAGTTTGCTAATGTGACGTTCATGCATATGATTTTTACCGATTCTTTTCCTAAAGTATATTGCATTGAAAAAAATAAAAAGAAAAAGAAAAGGCATTGTTGATACATGATTTTTGCAAACCTTGCACCCACACAGAAGAATATAATAAATGCACCCGAGGTGGCTGAATGGCTCGAGTCAAGCGTGCACGTACAAGCCAAGTCTGCAATCCCTAAACCACCAGAAACCACCCTGCTGCTTCACTGTCCAAATACCCACACAATGTCTAAGTCTATCCCCCTCCCCGCTCATTGCCTCAGACCACCTCCCAACTTACTACCTCAGACCGCCTCCCAGCTCTTAGACCACCTCCGAGCTCCCAGCTCGACTCCGATGGCTCCAGAACTTCCTGAGATCCCTCGAGAAATACTACACTTATTGCCCGTCCCTCAACTAATTGTTCAACCAATCTCCTTCCATGCCCGAACACTTTCAACCCAAGAATTTTACTAAGCTGGTCCGCGACTTTTTACGAAATAGAGCAAGGCTCAGACAAGAGTCGCCTCTTTGGCGACCATACATAAGTTAGCCTCAAAACAGAGAGGAAAAGGGTGAGGGCGTGTGTATGTCCCTCTAAATGAAGAAAATCAAAAGTATGCCAAGGTAATGAGGAAGAAGCAGAAGGAGAAGAGTTTTCCCAAGTCACTAATCAGGTAGACGGAGATTCAAGGGGGTCAACAGTGGGGGGTTTTTTATTGGTTTTTGTGTGTGTTCACATAGTTTTTTGCTATGGAGGCTGTGTATTTGAGAGAGGAAGAGAGGGAATCCGTTTTTTGGGAAGAGAACCATTTTCCTAGGAATCTCCTTGCTAAAAAAAATGACTTGTTCCCCCTCAAAAATGAGAAAAATGTCTTTTTATATGAAATAAAGGAATGCTTATACTTGATTGGATGGCTTACTTTACCCTACTTTTAGGGTTTTTACCTTTCCACATGTCTTTCTCCCATTGGTTCTTAGTGGCCTAGCTCAAATGCCACATGGCAAGCTATGGTTGGTGAGCTTTCCCTTATCCAAGCTTGTTGGACACGTGTCGACCTTCTATTAGCCAAGGAGATTGCGTAACTTCACTCGCCCAGCTGGCACATGGTCCCCTATTTAGGCCCAGAGTGGTCCCCACCTGGGCTCTGCTTACTCACTACACAATGTCAGGCAGGATCTGCACAGTACTAGCCTAGCTGTTGCCAAGACCAGGTGCTGTTTCCTACCTTTGAAGTGGTCCCCGCAAGATGTTTTCTTGTGTGTTAGGCCACTTTAAGGATTCCTTTGGGGGTGCAATAAGGTAGGCTTTCACGCACTTAAGTGCTTGATTAGCTGGGCGTCCCACCTGCCTGGGCAGTTGAGCATCCCAGCTGTTTGAGGCAGCTGGGTATCTTACCTCTCTTGCTAAAGAGGGCGAAGCTCTTGTTTATTGAAGGCGGGCCTGACCGTTCCAAGGCACAATAGAGAAATTGAGTTATTTTTCTCGTCTATTTATACGTGCTACGGTATACAGCCACGCTTTTCTACATGTGCCACGGTATATGGTCACGTGGGCATTCCCATTCGTGCCATGGTATATGGTCACGTGGAGCAATATTAGCAAATGGAGAATTCGTTGGCAATATTTAGCAGGGAGCCTAGCTCACAATGGATCTTACCTAACCGCTCAAATGACGAATACATTGGCGATACTCAACGAGGAGCCCAGCTTAAAGTGGGTCTTACTTATCCACAACGAGCAGGCTTGTACCACGTCCTGCTTGGGCACAAAGTGGGTGCGAAGTGGGTCACCTTGCAGCGAACTAATTTGGACTTTCGTGGGCTTACTTTCCGCCACATGTCCAAGTGTATTTTTCCCCATAACAGAGGTCCCCTAGCTTCTAATGGCTAAGGCTAAGTCAGAGGCGTTGGAAGCTATTTCTTGCTTTGTGCCTTGCTCTCAGATTAGCTTGTTGAGATGTAGGAGTGGAGGCTCATTCTCAGTCTAGCTTGCAAAGATATAAGAGCTATGGTATGTTCTCAATCTAGCTTGAAGAGTGATAAATGTCTAAAAGTATATTATTTACATATATTTTGTAAGACATTATTGCATCACTTTTGAATTAAATGTCCCTATTTGTGCATAAATTGTGAAATTTTATTGCCATACTTTTAATTTGCATGTTTTCATGGTCAAGAAATTAAATACATGAAAATATGTATAATTCTACAAGATGGCATGAGTATAATACTTGTATTTAAGTGTTTATGTGGGGTATTTTTTGTGTATAGGTGTTAAAGGAGTGCAAGTTGCAATTAAAGATATAAAATATCCACTTGTATACAACTCACTTGAGCATGAATCACTATCATGGCCATAACTTTGTGTATACATCTCCAAATTCAATGATTCTTGTTGGAGGTGAAAGATGCCTCAACTTTGCACAGATCATCTTCAGAAACTATTTGCCAATTCAGAATGGATCTACGCAGAAAGTGTGAATAATTATAATGAAGTATGGTTTGCTCATGTGCAACCTGGACCAATGAACATCTTTCTGTCTTTTGGCCATAATTTTCTTAATACAGCATCAATAGAGTTGATTCATAAACTGGTGGAACCATGAGAAAGACAGTTAAAACTTTTATGTTACTCATATTTTCCAGATCGTGCATCTAGGCTGTCTACTATGGCCATCATTCAGACAATGGCTGTCAAAATAGAAATTTGAGCATACTTTAATCATTTGATCATATCTCATGTTACCGACATCGAAAAGGACACGATTCATGAATCATGAGAAATCTTATTCAATTATAAACAATGTACATGAAGACTACTTTCTCTATTTCGGCGTGAAAGATAATCAAATGTGAGCTCCAATCTGGAAGACAGAGATATGATGAATTCTGTAGCTTCCATGTGCTCACACATGTAAAGCCTCTTTGATCTAGCCTATATAAACTGTGATTTTGTTCATCTTGGGGGTTCTCTTTGTTTTACTCCCCTTAGGGGGGGGGGGAGTCCTCTCTTTGTTTTTCTAATCTTAATGAATAGTCCTTTCTTTGCTTTGTACTTCTTTTAAATTAATGTACCATATGTGTTAGCTCCATCCTTCATACCAAGCAATCTTCACCAAGGATTGAAGAAGATGATCAATTAATTCAAAACCTTGGGGTAAATCTTTCATGAAGGTAAGATTTTTTTGTTGTACAATATGTTTGGAATTTCATATTTGGTTTCATTGATTTGAGCTAGATTATGAAAGGATAAACATATTGTTGGAGTTTGGCTTAGTAACTACAATTGTATTGGATATTTTGTGAATACTTTTTAATTGATGTTTGAGATTAGTTCATTAATCTTCATACCTTTGCTTATGAATTATGGATTGGCCACCTATAATTTGTGATTAAAGTTAACAAATGAGAATTAAGATGCTAAACACGCCATCTTACCTTAATTAAGCTCCCTTGAACAAGTGTTTAGATTAAATCCATTGATTTGGTTTGATTTAAATGCTCATGTGATTTCCTTGTGAATATGCTAATTAATGAAGTAGAAGCCTCACATCAAAGATATATTTAATTGATTAGAAGTGAGAATTGCCATAATCATTAGAATTTTCTAGGCTTAGTGGAAAGACCAATAATTTAAATATTGGAATATTAAATTAATTCACCTAATATTTCAATACATGAGTAGAGAGCTAGCTAGCCAACTCCCATTTTATTTTATTTTATTTTTCTTCTTAATTTCATTTTCTTTATGTTATTCCAATTTATTTAGTTTTAAATTGAATTTACATCAAGTCCCATTTGATTAATTCTTTAATTTAGTAATTAAGAGGAAACTATTAAGGATTTAAACCATTGCAATTCCTTGAGAGATCGACCTCGGATGAATTTGTCGTTAGCTATTAGTGATTCGTGCTCTTACGAGCATTTAAAATTTGCACATCAAATAGGCATATGAGCTGAGGCATATTTTCAGCCCAGCTAGCAGAGATATAAAAGCTACGACTTGCTCCTAGCCCAGCTCTTGGAGACATAGGAACTGAGGCATGTTCTCAACCCAGCTCACAAAGATATAGGAGCTACAGCTTGTTCCAGCCCAGCTCTTGAAGACATAAGAGCTGGGGCTTGTTCTCAGCCTAGCTCGCGAAGTTGTAAGAGCTACAACTTGTTCCAGCCCAGCTCTTGAAGACATAAGAGCTGAGGCTTGTTGTCAGCCCAGCTCGCGAAGACATAAGGGCTGAGGTTTATTCTCAGTCCAGCTTGCAGAAATGTATGAGCTACGGCTTGTTCCCAGCCCAGCTCGTGGAGACATAGAAGCTTAAGCATTTTTTTAGCGTAGCTCGTAGAGTTGTAGAAGCTATGGCATTTTCCCATTCCAACTTGTGGCAATGTAGGAGCTAAGACATGATCCCAGCCCAATTCATGGTGATGTATAAGTAAGAAGTGTTCTCAACCTAGCTTGTGACGATGTAGGAGCTAAGGCATGTTCCCAGTCCAGCTAGAACGATATGCAGGCTTACTTCACTATTACTGCCAACTCTGAAAAACTTAGACATTATTACTTGCGAAATTGGAGCAAGTATCCTCATATCATTCCATCTTGCGTCCCTACTCACTCTAACAAGTCTTGGAAAATAAAACTGCCATTTGTGGCTATTACTGCCAACTAGAACGATATGCAGGCTCTCATTTATGGCTTTCGGTGAATGGGGTCGTTCATATATAGAAAATTAAAATCGAGTACGTGGTTCCAATCGAGTTCAAGGGAGATGGTAAGTTGAGCTTCTCAATCTCTTCCTTTTTTCCTTTTTTTTTTTTTTTGTAAAAGGCATTTAAAAAGGCTTCTCTGTGGTTGCAGTGAAATGAGAGCGATGCATGACCAGCGAAAAAGGTGTGAAGAAAGCTCTTAAGTATGTGAAGAGTCATCCCGGCGCCTTGGAAAACATAGATGAAACTTGATCGAGCCCAACTACATCTATTGGTCAGAAATGGGGTAAAGATCACTCACCCCTTGACTCAGATTTCTCACTACGCTCTCACATTTATCTAACAATTACACTAGCTAACATGCAGAACAGACCCCCAGAAGTAATAAAAGAGCTCAAGTCGAAGGTGGTACTGGAAGGGTGGTATACATCGACCACATGAAGAGCTTGATGATGAAGGCCTTTGGAACCGCAATGACCCATGGTATGCCTTGGCGCCAGTGGATTGGCCAGCAACTACATACTTAGATCTTTTAAGCGACCTAAGAAGGGAGAAAGCTCGAGCTGGTCCCCCCAGGTCATAAGTGAGGTGGGTCGTATTTTGGGAAGCCACCTCCCAGGTACTACTTTGCTTCTTTCCCTACTGTAATCTACCTACGACTCCATCAGTGCCCAACGAATTACTGAACTTGCCGACTTGGGACCGCGCGAGGTTTTGAAGCTAGGCACCTAGCTGTCCCTCTAGGTGGGTTCTCTTTTTGTACCTCATCTACCTTCTCAATGCTTTTATAACTGATATTCTTGTTTTCTTCTCGCAGGGATCCTTGCTCTCTGCCTTGCATAGCAAACGGCTTAAAGGTGTCGCTGCTTCATCTGACCGCTTGAAGGAGGTTGAGCCTAGGTCAAGCAGATATAGAAGGAGTTACGTGAAAAAGATGTTGAGGTCCTAGCATTTAACCAATGAACTTGCGGAGCAAAGAAAAAGGTCGACTCTGTCTCAGCCCAACTCCGAGTGGAAATGACTCAAAGCAAGGAGAAGATAGCCCAGCTGGAGGTGGACCTGGGCGTAAGTTACAAGGGTAGTTATCAGCTAGCTCAGTATGAGGTTCATATGGAGCACCCTGAAGCACCCATCTATGAGCTTAAGCTTTATGAGTACTGGCTTTGACCTAGGCGAGGTTATGGAAAAATTCGGGACGCCCGAGGCCTCCACCTTGTCTGATCCCCCAACTGAGTCCGGGGTTGCTCGTCAGCTGAATCTAGAAGAGTCCCCAGCTACTTCAGAGCATGGCGAAGGTGACACCATAGATGGTAGAGAAAAGAGCGACTCCAGCGCTGATATATGATCATCCATCAGATCTTTTTTCTTCTTTTCCTTTTTGATGTTGTCATAAGCTTTTATGGACTTGTTTTGCATAACATTGTATATGATTGGCTGATTTGCGGGGTGGTGCTAGCGCCAAGCTCCACCTTTTGTGTTATTTCGCCATGTATTGGCCATGGATTGTTTTCTCCATGAGTTGTCCATCATGTTTTCGCCATGTTGATTCTCCTTCCAATATATTTGCCAAGGGCACGTAGCTAGATGGTTATGTAGCTTCCAATGTTGGGACAGTTTTGGATTAGCCACCAGTTGGGTGCAAGTTTTCACTTGACCTTTTGCAGGGCCTTGGCAGGTGCCATGTTATCGGCAATTACGAATTAATGAATATGTGTTTTTCTCCAATGTTTCATTCCATTTACTTCGTGAATACTCCATAATTATGATTGTGATGAGATATCTGTGCATTATTTATGTGATATGAGGTTAGGTTGTTATTAAGCCCACCTCAAGCAGGAGAGGATCCATCTCCTACTAGATCTGGATTTTGGGATGAATTACAAACCGCAAGCAAAGACAGAATGTAGAAAATTAATTTGGGCACATGACGATATAAGTACATGGCAAAAAATCACATAGACGGTGCATGGCGAACACATGGAGAAAACTGTACATGGCAAACATATGGCAAAATATCACATGGAGAAAATAACCCATGGCGAACAAATGGCGAAACAACACATGGAGAAAGTAGCACATGGCGAACAAACGGCGAAATAATAATTTGCGAATAAATGGCAAAACAACACATGGCGAAATATCACATGAAGAAAACAACCTATGGCAAACGAATGGCAAAACAACCCATGGCAAACAAATGGCGAAACAACACATGGAGAGAATAACCCGTGGCGAACAAATGGTGAAACAACACATGGAGAAAACAACCTGTGGCGAATACATATCCAATTTTGGTGGAGAATGGCGGTTGAATGGCAATGGAGCCTGCTAGCACCCACGCGAGCTAGGTGGATTTCACTGCTGCCCAGCTCGAGGTGGGTGTGCCTCTACCTTTTTTTTTTCCTCATTTTTTCACTGATATCTTTTGCCTTCTCCTGCTTCCGTTTAATATTACGTCCTCTCTTCAATAGCCACTTGTTTGATGGCTCTGTTATAGGCCTCTTGGTATGAGGTGGGCGGGCGCTCTTCGAACGAAAACCATAACGGCCCCGTGTGAAGATTGTGCCAGAAATTGCGCAAGGTCTCCACCTCCCCACATACTCCCATCTGCATCACCTCATTATGATAACGCTTGACAAAATCCTACAACGGTTCTTGTCCACTTTCCCTATGTCGATTGACTTCTGTTAAACAATTATAAATTGACCAAAATACCCCTAATTAATTGCAAAATAAAAATTGCTATGCTAGGATTCGAACCTAGAATCCTTTGAAAAAGAACAAATACTATAACCACCATACCAAGCACACTTTTATGATGTGTTTATAAATTTTTACACAATAACCATATGAAATTATATGTAATTATTTCTTTACTAGCTAAATTTATTTTGTTATCATAAAAAAAATTATAATTTAAAAATAATTTTATAACAATTAAATAATAACTTTAAAATCAAATTATTATCAAATAATGATATTAAAATTATTCTTAAATAATTATTAAAAAATAAATTTTGTTATAAAATACAATAATTCTAAAATTATTATTAGCACTAATAATTTTAAAAAATTATTCTTAAATAGTTATGAAGTAAAATAAATTATTTTATTTGAAGAAATAAATATAAATAATCATAATAATTTTAAAATTTTAATGATAATAATAATTTTATTTTAAATTTATTATATAAAATTTTAATAATTATAAAACTATTTTTGAATTATTAATTTTTTATGATAACAAAATAATTTGGTTACTAAAGAAATTATTATATAAGTATTTTTAAATGGCTTATTGATTAACAAAATAAATTTAGTTATTAAAGAAATTATTATATCTATTTGCAAATGCTTATTTTGTAACAATTGATAAACATTTCATTGAAACTTGCTTGGTATGATGGTTAAGAGTTTTGGTTTTCCTTCTTAAGGTTCTGGGTTAAAATCTCAGCAAAGTCAATATTATTTTACAATAGCTTGGGGTCATTTTGGTTAATTTGATGTTCCTTAACAGAGGTTTGTGACCGACCCTTTTCTCAAAACATTTCGAAAATTGAAATTTTCACAAACTTTAGGGGAGGTATTTGAAAAAACTCCTATTTAATAAATAATTATATAAGTTTTATAATTTTTAATTTTATCAGTCAAGTTCTTTAAAAAATTTATATATTTTTAATTTAAACAATTAGGTCCTTTATTATTCAAAAATAAAAAGCCCAACATTAATTTAATATATATTTTTTTAACATTATCAATTCTATTAAAAATTAAATCATAATATCCTACCATACTTATTTATTTATTTTTATTTGTATAAGTTAATAAAAAAATTATAATAAATATATTAATCAAATTTGATACTTTATTCTAACAAAAAATTATTAGCTATAATATTTTATATAGCTTGTCTCAATAAATATTTATTTTATTTTATTAATTTGATAATATGTGAAATGGTAATTTTGTATATGAAAAATTAATTTATTATTATTGAAAAAATATAATAATTTTGATTTATATTATGAGACTTGATGAAAAACTAAAAATTGATAATACATTATTAATAGTAAATTAAAATTTTAATAATTGTAGAAGCTAATTTTTAATAAATACTTTAAATAAGCATTCAAATAATAAATTTAATATTTTTTAAAATTCACACTAAGTTTAGTTCTATTAAACGATTGTAAAATAAAATAAGTATATATACCACTTCATTTGCTCCTCACAATCACTTGTTGTCTATTGCAGCTGATAATGATGTTCATAAATATAAATTACTTAAATAATTTTGTTAATGTTATATACAATATTTTTTATTTTTATAGTTTTACTAACTTTTAGTATCATTTTTACGATATTTGAAATTTTAATCACTATACTCTTCATTTTGGAGAATTATATATATATATGTGTGTGTGTGTATAATTATTATTATTTTACAATTTAAAATAATTTAGAATACAAAATTATTTTTATCAATATAATAATTTAACAATAATTTTAAATAATTGTTAAAGATAAAATTATTGATAGACTATAAGTAATGATAATAATAATTTTAACTATTAAATTTGAATTATTTTATATCAATATAATAATTTTAAAATAATATTTTTAATAATATAAATTAAATATGTATTATCATTTAAATATTTTTTGATAAATAACTCTACATGGTATAGTGGTAATATTAGTAGTAATCTTCCCAACATCATGTGTTCAAGTCCTTGAAGTTGCAAAATTTTTTATATATGAAAAAGCCAAACAGGGCCAAAGTCGGGTCCCGGGCAGCAGGGATCCCCGACCTATCCCCAAATTGGGCCAAATTAGAGATGGGTGGGGATGGGAATGGTTTGGCCAAATTGAGGTTGGGGATCCTTGACCCAAACCTAACCCGTTGCCATCCTTACATCAGACACAAAAATTTAAGGGTAATGGTGTCACATAAGTCCTAGTAGTTTCAAAATTTATCTTAAAAGTCTTAGTGTCCATAAAAAAATATAATTTTACAATAATACCCTCATTACTTATTATACTTAAGTCCCTTAAATTTTTAAAAATAAAATATGTTTACTTAAAATTTTAATAATATAAAAATATTCTTAACTTAAAAAAAATAAAAATACTCATAACTAATTATTTATAATGTGCAAATTTTAATTTATTTTTAAAAATATTTACAATATAATTTTTTATTATTAATTATAAAAATTAAATACTATATTTTAGAAATTTTAATAATATTAAATGGTTTATTTTGTCAAAATCTTCAAAATGTGTCATTTATTTTTTTTATAATTAATATTAAAAAAATATCTTATAAATAGTTTTACAAATAAATTTAAAATTTTTATGTTATAACTATTTTTTTATAATAAAGTGGCAATAACTTTTAAAGAAAATAATTAAGATTAAAATATTATTATAAATTTAAATTTAAATATTAAAATAAAATTATATTAATTATTAAAAGATAAAAATAATATATTATAATAATTTTATGTCTTTTAATAATTTAATATAATAATATCAAAATAAAATATTTATTTTTATTATAAATAATTAGTTATGAGTTTTTTTTTATCTTTTTTTTTTAAATTAAGGTGAATATATTTTATTTTTAAAAACTTTGAGGGACTTAAGTATAATAAGTAATGAGGATATTATTGTAAAATTATATTTTTTTATGGACACTAGGACTTTTAAGGTAAATTTTGAAACTACTAGGACTTATATGACTAATTGACTAAACCTTTAGAACCTCCATAACTATTACCCAAAATTTAATTACAATATAGAATTTGTATGTAAAATATCATACTTGTAAAAATTAGATAAAATAGAATCAAAAGTTCTAGATATCAATTTTGTATTAGTATGTTATGATACCCTGGGGACAATTAGTATTGATACTATTTTATATTAGTATGTTATGATACCCTGGGGACAATAAATATTGATACTATTAACGTGATATTCTAGTTAGTGCCAGTGGTTACTGTTTGAGGCATTTAAGTTACCATGAACTAGTGCAAGTAAAACATATCACTTATACTAAATAGGTATAACTATCAACAAAGACCATTTTTCTAATAGTAAGTACATTTGGTTTGGGTTTTTCATTATCCAAAAGAGCTTTTTTAGTGTTAAAAACTATTTTCAAATTTGTTTGTGGCATTTGCCTGGGATTGGAGAAAGAATTAAAAAAAATCTTTCTTTTATTGAAAAAAACCCAAAATTTGGGCTTTTAATGATAGAAATTTTTTAGTATTTCTAAAAATTAAAATTATTTAAAATACTTTTATTTTATTAATTTTATGTAAAAATTGCTCTCAACTTATTACTGATAATGGAAATAATAATATCATAAGAATCTAAAGAGTTAATAATTTATATTAATTCAAGAAAAGATGAGAATTACATCAAAACAAAAGCAGCCCTTACATTGGGACATAGCTTTATATTCTTTCAAATTAAAATGGAATAGTTACATTGAATTTTACATATTTTAAATTAAAACGGAATAGCTTTATAGTCTATCAAATTGAATTGGACCAATATTTTTTTTAAAATACAAAAAATTATGAAATATAATAATTATAAGTTTTTAAGTAATAGCAAATAACAGATATGTAAAAATACAAAAAGCAAAAATAACATAATTTAACAAGGTTCAATATAAATTGTCACCTAAGTCTTCCTTGATTTGGATCATTTCACTAGTATACAAATGGGAAAAATTGTCGAATTTAAGTAAAATATAAATATTTACAAATTTGATTGGACATAAAAAATTATGAACATATAAATAAAAATTACTATATATTTTATTTTACAATTTTTTAAATGAATTTAATATAATATGTTGAATAAACATATTATATATAAAAATAAAATGTTAAAAAAATTCGATAAAATTTTTTTAATAATTAGATATCAAATTATTACTTAATATATGAGTGTGATCACTAAGTCATTGTTTGAATTTTCTTAATGATAACATTTTTTTTCTAAACTTTTTATTGAAATAAATAAATTTTAAAAAACCATATTTGTCCTTATTATATTATAAAAATATTAAAATTAAAATTAAAATTGTTATAATTAAAAAATATAAATATAAATAAAATATATGTTATTTTATTATTTTACAAAATTTTAGGGATATAAATAATAATAATTTAATAGGTCAACTAATAAAAATAAAAGTTAAGAGAGAAATATCTATCTATTTGTCCAAATGTTAGGGTATTTGTTTTCTCTCAAATATCGAAGAATATATCTATAAATGTAAGAGAGTATCTATTAATATCTCATACTATATAATTAATATGCCATAAAATAATATTATTATTTATTCTATTAAGATGTCGTTTACCCTTTTTAATAACAAAAGGGACTAACTCAAAGCTACTAATATATTATATATACATAATACATGGAATAATATCATTTTCATCGTTACACTTTGGGACAACAATAAAGAAGGATATAATTTATTTGATTTCAAAGAAATATTTAATAAAACTAGGGAAAACCGTAACCTATAAACACTATAAGAAAAGTTATATATGGTAGCATCTGAAAAATGTTACCATATGTGTTTAATAACATTTTGGCCTATAATATGTTAGCCAATGTAATTAAAAACGTTTGCTTTTTCTAACATTAATTGAATGTGTTATGGGGTAAAAATAGGCTGGACACATAGCAGTACATAAATCTACGAAGCTCTAACCGGTACCTATGGGACGATCCACTCATGTCAAAACCTCCCTTACGAGGGATCCCAGCTGAGGCGGGATCTAACCTTAGGTAGTTTTAAAAGTGTTCACATGAAAGGTGCCACGTGGTCTATAACCAGTAGTTCATATAATAAGGCTAAAAATGTAGACCCCACTCTGAAATAACCCTAGATATCAAGGGATTTGTTCTCCTAAAGTAAGTAAATGCTTTCCTATATTTCCATATCACCTAGAGGGAGACCACCTGATGCTGTTAAAAGCAACCGCCTGACTTGAGAAGGAATCCTAGCTCAGGTAGCATCAGAATGTTTACTTGAGGGGATGCCACATGCCCATAACCAATGGTTCACAAGACATCAATAAAGTGAGTTGTCCTTACTTTAACCCAATTTTGGACACTAAGGAGTTTGGTTTCCTATTTTTTTAATAAAATAGTATAATGTCCCCCAAGTAGATAATTTTTATGGGGGACAACCTAAAAAACCCCAAATCAAATAGTGTGCATGAAGGACAACCACTTGGCTGTGGGTTCCACTTGTCTCACTTATCATTTACAACACCTTAAGACCACTTTTAACAAGAAATGAATTTACTGCCATGTGTCTGAGAATGATAAGGTAATTCATGCATCGAATGAGAGCTTGTCACATGGCGAACACTATTGGATAATGCTAGGAGAGTTAATCCCTGCTCACCACGTATCCCAAGTCAAGTCTCTATTCAAAAATAAAGGAGAAGCTAGGGTAACGTTTTTTCAGCCAATCATAGGCTACAAATGGTTTGATATATATTCATGTTTTTCTTGACATGTGGATGACTTTTACTTTCACTCTTCTTCTTGACTTTTATTTTCTCTCTCTAAAGAGGAAGGAAGCTTTACTTTGTTCATAGGTTTCTTGAGGATAACCTAGAAACACATATTGATGGTGGTCAATGAGAGGTATTATTCATTGTTTTGTCTCCAAAAAGACCATATTTATTCCATTTTCTCCATTTCTTTCATGTGCTACTTGGTTGACTTCCCCCTTTCTCCATGAATCAGCTTGTATAGCCATTTTGAGTTACAAAAATCGAGCCATAAAATCACTCCAAGGTATTGACTTGAGTGTCAAAGTGAGCTCGCTGGAAAACCTCCGGCGCCCCCCTTTGATTGTATTCTTTGCTATAGGCGGGTTCACCCAGTTTCGGTCTAAGGTCAGCAAGGACAATGAGGTCAAGAAGGTTAATGATAGGTTGGTCTTGAGATCAGCGAAGTGTGAAAATTTAGCTCGGGAGCCTTTCGGGGTTAGGACGAAGCCAAATCGGGTGCGAAATACTGAGCTTAGACTATTGACCAGGCATCCATCTCCAGCCCCGAATACTAGATTGCCTAGGTATCCCACCTCACCGGGGTTGATATTTTATCGCATCAACAGAATGCTATGATAATGAATTAATAACAGGTATGAAAAGCTACATAATCACCTCTAATTGTATTCCATAAATGCTATCATTGAATTAGATGTAGCATTTATAAAGTGCTACCAAGTTCAAGGTATAGCATGAAAAAAAAATGCTACTACTAGAACTTTAGTAGCAATTTACAATGCTATTATAAAATCTTTTGTAACAATTAAAAAATGCAAGCATTGTAATAATAGTATCATTTAAAAGTGCTAGCATATTCTTTTCAGATCTATTAGAATATATGTTAATACCTATTACAAAATGTTATTAAATATTATCTTACCATTATAATATTTTTTTTAAAGTTATCAATATTCATTTGTTTTTCTTTTAATTTATAAGCTATCTACTTTTTTTTTCAGAAGGAGAAATTTATTAATAATAGAGATAAAAAGTAAAATACAAAAAAGAAGATAAAAGAGGCTCAACAAACCAATAAAAAAATGAATGCTTTTCACAAGCATTTAACAGACATTGGCATATAAAAGCCAAAATACAAAGCAGTTATAAGAGCGGCAAATAAAAAGATGACCATCAAAAACTTGGGAGATGTTCTAACAAAGCTTGCAGAAGAAGTGACAACTCACTTCCTTCCAAGGACCGTTAGCAACAAATCAGCACTCACCAGTACACACCAGCAAATCTATCAAACAAACTTCTTCATTTAAAGGCAGAGAACTTTAACAAGAATCTGAAGCACAAACCGCAAAAGTAATAGAGAATTTTCAGCAAACCCCAACAAGGTAAAGTAGCAGATTCGAGTAAATTAGTGCAAAGCTAGCAGCAAGCAGAATAATCCAGAAACTGCAGCAAAATTAATTGCAGCAGTAAGCAAAACCAACCAGCCCAGGATAACCAGCACCAGCCAACATCAGCAGAAGTAGAAATCTAGCAGCATGAAGTTAGTGCTACTTCCAGCTCAACACCTTTAACATGACATCTATGCTACAATTCTTTGTTTGAATCTTCCTGGTACAAGTTGCACTGCAAACAATTTTGTAAGACGTAACACCACTCGAGATAAAACCATTAGTAACATAATTGACTACCCATATGCAAAATAATAGTTATGTCACGTTCATACTGGTAAACCATTCACGTTCTATGTAAAAGAGTTATTATACAATTGACTTGGTAACCTATACAGACTGACAAAAGGTCCAGATTTTTAATTGGGAACGATAATAACAAAAGGGGAGAAAAGAAAAGTAACTGATTCATAAATTAAACTGATCATGTTTCCAAGTGCATGCTTGAATTTACATTTCAAAATGTTATGCCACCGTCATAGTATTTTAAGCATTACCGAGACTTCTATAGTGACACACCAAAATAAAATTGAAAAACTTAAAAATGAACATATGCCATCACCTTTATATATTTATCCACTGGGTAATTGCCCTCCACATCTAGTTTCATTGAGATTACAAAATGCTAAAGAAAATGCTGCCTATTACAAAACTTTTTCCTATTGGCCAAACATTTCATTTTGAAGCCTAATAAAAGTATGTTGCCATGCAAAACCAAATTTATAAAAACAGCTTCCTTAATTAACTGACAGATCAAAACCTACATCACAAAGCAAAAGTGCATAAGATGATGAGATTGATAACTATAATTATAGGTGGAAAGGTTGAAAAAGACACCATAACGATATTCATGAAATAGTAGAATTGATAATTAAATAAACTATTTTAATGGATTGCAATGGGGAAGTACAGTAGCACATATCAACTTACCACTAGTTTGTTGGGAAAGGTTGAAACTACAAGGAACATTATGACAGTGTGGCCATGCAGCCACAAACGAGAACTCATAGCTTCATGGACAATCTTGACCTATATTGATTTTGAGTCTCCATTATTTTTATAAAGAATTTAAAGAGACATTTGTGGGCCAATTCACCAATCTAGTAGACCATTTCACTATTTTATGGTTTTAATTGATGCAACTACTCAATGGTCACATGTGTGCTTATTAAGTACATATAATATTGCATTTGCTAGATTGCTTGCACAAATTATTAATTTAAGGGCTCATTTTCCCAATCATCCAATCAAGACTATATGTCTAGATAATGCTGGAGAGTTTACATCTAAAGTATTTGACGACTACTGCATTTTAGTGGGGATTGATGTGGAACATTTAGTTCCACATGTTCATACTCAAAATGGATTAGCTGAATCACTTATTAAGAGACTCCAAGTAATTGCTAGAACAGTGTTGTTATGTACGCAATTAACAATTTCTACATGGGGTCACGCTGTTTTACATGCTACAACTTTGATTCTGCTTAGACCTACTGCTTATTATCAGTATTCTCCACTACAACTTATGTTTAGTCATCCACTTGATATATCCCATCTACTCACTTTTGATTGTGCTGTGTATGTTCCTATTGTACCTCCACAACGCACTAAGATGGGACCCCAATATCGTTTGGGGATTTATGCTGGTTATAACTCACCTTCTATTATCAGATATCTTGGCCCTTAACCGATGATTTATTTACCATACGGTTTGTGGATTGTCATTTTGATGAGATAACTTTTTCAACACTAGGGGACAAGAAAATGCCTCCTGAAGTAATGCATATACTTTCTTGGAAAACATTCACTTTTTCTTATTTTAATCCTCGTACTAATCAATGTAAAAATGAAGTAAAAAAGATTGTACAACTTCAGCAAATTCCCAATCAATTACCAGATGCATTTAACGATACTACGAGGGTGACTAAATCATATATACCAGCTACCAATACATCAGTCTGGGTGATTGTTCCTGAAGAATAATCTAATGAAAAGGTAGCAAATGAGTTATTTGTTACACGCCAAAAGCATGGTAGACCAATTGGTTCGAAAGATACTGTCCCACGGAAAAGAAGATCTAGAAATTAGGACCCATTGACAGTAATACTGGAGCAACAACAACAATCTCTGAATCGCTAGCTCTAGGAGAGTTGATAGCCCGTGAAAAGGCATATATGTCCCCTAAAATGGCACATGTCCCTGAAGACGAGCTCTTGAAGAAGCATTAGCCTGTGAAGAGGCACAAGTCCCAGAAGTGAGATAAACTTCTAAAGAAGCATTAACCCTTGAAGTGGCATAAAAATCTTCAAATAAGAAAAAGTCTACTAATTATGCATATACACACATGATGTGGGATCGTAATGCAATAGTCATCGATAACATATTTTCATTTGCGATAGCTACTGAAATTATGAGAGGTGATTATGATCCATAGACTGTAAATGAATGTAGACAGAGGCATGATTGGCCTCAATGGAAAGAAGCAATTTGAGTAGAAGTGACTTCTCTTGCCAAACGTAAAGTATTTGAATGTTAAGTCCTGACACCTGAAAACGCCAAACCTATTGAGTAAAAATAGGCATTTGTAAGGAAACGTAATGAGCATAATAAAATTATCAGATACAAAGTATGATTAGTCGTTTAAGGTTTCTCTCAAAGACCTGGAATTAATTTTGATGAAATATATTCTCCTGTCATGGATGCTATTACGTTTCAAATTTTAATAAGTTTGGCAGTTTCAAAAATACTTGATATGCATCTTATAGATGTAGTGACAACTTACTTATATGGGTTAATCAATGGTGATATTTATATGAGAATCCTTGAAGGATTCAAAATGCATGAAGCATTTAAGTTAAAGGATCGCAATTTGTATTCTATTAAACTTCAACGGTCTTATATGATTTGAAACAATCTGGGCGCATGTGGTATAATCGTTTAAGTAATTATTTGATTAAAAATGGAATATGTTAATAATCCTATATGCCCATGTATATTTATAAAGAAAATAAAGTCAGGATTCGTCATTATAGCAGTTTATGTCAATGGCATAAATCTAGTTAGAACTCCCGAAGAATTTCTCATAACTACTGAATACTGGAAAAAAGAATTTGAGATGAAAGATCCGAGAAGGATTAGACATTGTCTCTCAATGCAGATTGAGCATAAGTCTAACGAAATTTTTATCCATCAATATGAATATGTTGAAAAGATTCTGAAACATTTTAATATGGATAAAGCTCATCCATTAAGTATCCCATGGTTGTCCGATCTCTTGAT
The DNA here is from genome assembly GCA_028052125.1 of Melia azedarach. Lineage (NCBI taxonomy): Eukaryota > Viridiplantae > Streptophyta > Magnoliopsida > Sapindales > Meliaceae > Melia > Melia azedarach. The sequence goes on along the minus strand of CM051398.1, from coordinate 14,406,731 downwards.
CTTAAGAAAGATATATTTTGTTCTAAAGAAGATGATGAAGAGATACTTGGTTTAGAAGTACCATATCTCAATGCAATCAGAGCATTATTGTATTTAGCACAATGTACTAAACTAGATATAGCATTTTCTGTGAATCTGTTAGCCATATTTAGTTTTGTTCCCGCTCGTAGATGTTGGAATGACATCAAACATATTTTTCATTATCTCTGTGGAACAACAAACTTATGACTATTTTATTCCAATGAACCAATAAAAAATCCAACTTGAATCCCTTATAAACTGAGTCGAACAGGATGCATTAGGGTCATCCAGGTATTAGGCTTGCTAGCACGGAGTTAACAACTCTTAGGCCCAAAGCCATCTTCCTAAACACAAGTCCCCCAATTTTCAATGAAACTAGTATTTTCACTGGAATCTTTATTCTAAACTAACCCATTACCTTGTTCCTTTATCCTTTCAAAATCGAGTCTCGAACATGACTTTCCTATAAGCTTTGCTCAATTATTCGATCTTGCTTGAACACCTTTAATCTGACCAGAACATTAAGCCATATATGATTCAAGATCACAATACGAGATGAGGATGTTATTCTTTTGAATAGTCTTGCCAATTGTTTTTGTTTCTTGACCACCACCAAGCCCTTCTCTCGTGTTTTCGTAAGAGCTAAACCTTAATAAAAAATTTTAAAATTGAACACAATGGAAGTTAATATTTTTAAACACAATGGCGACCTTTGAAGATTTTGCAAAACGGCAGCGAGGCGGGATGAGACCGCTCAATGTTTTGAATTTCATGTCAGTAGTTAATATACTTAAATGCCATAATGATAATCCCGTTTAAATTTCTTTACTTCCTTGCCACATGCCTTCATTTTATTGGTCCACCTTGTCTCTTTTTAACACGAAATTGACAGCTCAACAGATGAAATTTGTCACATCAACAGATGAATTTATGGCAAGATCAAGCCACCCATCTTCATTGCAATAAAAGGCTGGGGGAAGGTAAGACTGAGTATAAAAGTTTTAACTTCCCCCTTTTCTTACCACTTTACCTTTTCGCACTTTCTGCAAAACCCAAACTCCTTCGTTCTCTTATAGCCTCTCTTGGTCTACGAGAAGGCTTAATTGTGCCCTCGACATTCACCTTCGTTCATTAATGAACCTTTATTGAACAAGTAACTTGCTTTTTTCCTCAAACTTTTATTACTTCACGTATTTTTCCTATACCGGTTGAGATAATAGCTTGACTTGTTATTTGAGAAAAAATGTTGTGTTTTCCTTTGGCTTATTTTGAGATTTTCCTGCAATTTCAACTTATTTTTCTACATTAAGAGGTTAGAATTGATCCAATGGCATAGTCAAATTAACTGAAGGCATAATGAATTTGGACTTCAGGCTATTCAAATTTCCCTTTGCCGAATAGAGATTTGACTATGTTCAGATTGGTGATCTTATAGACCATATAAAAAATCCTTATGATGCTTCCACAACTAGGAAAGAATATTATGTTGACTTTGGACACTTACGTTTGCTCTTTTTAGGTAAATTGGCATTCGATCTGAATAGATTGTGGCTTGTTTCAATTGCCATTGTGGTTTCTTTTTTAGGGAAAATTTTGACTGCTCATATTTGCTTAGGTTTTACCATGGTGAAACTTGAGAAATTTGATGTGAGGGATATTCCAGTAGCCTATAGAGTGAATTTGATACTTCTTTAACAAGTTCATATGAGATTGATTATGAGGCTTGGAACTCACTCTCTCATAGAATTAGAGCTAAACTTATTATAGGGCACTGAACCAATCCCTTAAAGAAAGCCAAACCTTTAGCCATGTTTGATTCAACTGCTGAAACTCCTCTGACCATTTTAGATCATAGACCAAATGCCCCTAAGTATTTTTGACAAGATCTTGAGGATGTAATTCTATCTGACAGTCCGTCTGACCACATACAAGAAGAAATGAACCTTAAGCAAACTAGTAGAGGAGACTAGAAAGTCCTGCAAAATCTTCAAAACCTTGTAGATAGAGTCACCCAAGAGTCTGACTAGCCTACTCCCTCAAACCCAATGGCAAAATTTGGTATCACGAATTGGTGCCTTGGAGTAGTATACTTGAGGCACTTCTAGTACAAAATAGGCAACAAACTAGGAATAAAAGTAGTCATGATGAGGAAGAGGAAGATGGATCTGAGGATGAATAAGAAGAATCGAATTCTAAGGACAATCTCATTGGCTATCCTGAGGAATTCCACTGGCTATTCTGAGGAATCCCACTGTTGATAGCCATCCCCAACCAATGGTTCAATACCCTTCTCCAAATCTAACTAGGGAAAACAACGCTTCTAAAGCAAACTAGTTCTTCTCGAGTGTTACCGAAGCTAACCTGAGGATTTTTATGACACTTTACCAAATTTCGAATTCTATCACCTTTAAGGTACCTGAAGCCAATGAGTTTGCTAGTTGTCCAAAGTAGAGGTGCAAAACGAGCGGGCCGGCCCGAGCACGGCCTGCCCAGCCTGTGAATAGTGTCGGCACGGCCCGACACTATTCATAAGCTAGGTCTAGAAAAAAAGCCCATGGGTCATGTCGTGCCAGGTCGTGAACAGTAACCGTGCCGTGATGAGCCCAAAAAAATACATTGGACTATTCAATATGAACAGTGACACTGTGCAAGCCTAGTTGACTGCATTTTAACGGGCCGGGCCGACACAATATGAACAATAACCGTGCCATGGGCTGGGCCGAGCTTATATATTTTACTGTACATATCGTGCCAGCCCAGCTCGAAAGCCCGTTAGGCTCAATTTTCATGGGCCGTGCCGTTTGCCACCTCTAGTCCAAAAGGTAAGGATGTGGTCTTTAATGAGAAATTATTTCTCCTTAGGGCTAGATTACCTCTTCAACCGTATTTCAATGCTCTTTTCCCATGGTTTTGCGATTCATCCCTACTAATTAAACTTGAATAGCTAGAGAAGTATTTGTGGGCTGTACATAATCTGGGCTATGTTTCTGTTCAAGAATGGGCTGAAAAAACACTTTGGGTTCTACTATCTCTAGACCTGTCCAAAGGATAATAAGCTGATTATTGGTAACCCTTCTTTCAATAAAAATTGGAAAGATAGATGGTTTTATATAGGTGGGGATTAGTGTCAATCTTCATTGGCATAAATGAATATACATGGCCCCATGCCTTATGCATTTAAGCCCATCTTTTGTAAGTGTATTGGACAAAGCCAAATAGTATATTTACTTTCCTTGTATTGATTATCAACATCTGATGAACAAATTTTTCTCTTGTGCAACTGTTTGGGGTAGGAAACTTGACCTCATCGGCCCGTTTTTATCAAAAATTAGTGTTGAACGTGTGAAGTTGGCTAATAAAAAAGAATTGCTTTCACTTGATAAACTCGTAGGCTCTGGTCTGGTGGAAGTTACCCCTACTCGCGAAGAACTTGAATATGTCTTAAGAGGAGGAGAGAACTCTGTTTTAGAATTTGACCAAGAAGGCTTCATCACAGGTCAGAATAAATGTTTTTTGGTTTCTTTGTGGTTTACTGCCCGCTGTTATAACCTATTATTTTTTTATGTTTATAGGAAAGATGGCACCAAAGAGAGGTAAAGGCAAGCTATTGGGTACGTTGGGCTCGATTTTAGCTGAACCAGAGACTTAACCTAGGGATTCATCAAAAAAAGCTTAAAGCCAAATGAGAAAGTTCAATAAGAACAAGGTTAATCTCACCAAAGAAAAAAAAACACCAAAACTAATGTCCTTGAGAAGAAGACGGAGAAGGATCCAAAAAAGATATGAAGGATCCGCCCAAGAACAAGGAAAAGCTCCCATTTAAGTCCTCATGAGAGATTGAAGATAGGCCTGCTGAAAATCAATATACAAAGTAAGGGGAGAAGATTGTGGAAATAGACGGTCTATCCTAAAAAAAAGGAAACTATTCGAACATCTAATTCTTTTTATCAACTACTTGGCCTCAACAGTAAGTCATACCTTATCTTCGAAGATAGAGGTTGTCAATATAGATAGCATGCTGAAAAAAATTCACGAATAGCTGGATATGGTAATTTTGCCTGAATACTTTTTTTTTATCTATCTATTTGTGTCCTTTCTGACCAATAGTTTATTTTCTGAACCCGTGCAAGTATACCATACAATGTCACTGCATATAGGCAGTGTGAAGAAGAGATCTATCACAAATGCTTCAATGTACAAATCTGTGAACCAGCTAACGAGGGAAAAGGATCAATTGACCCAACAATTGGCGAATGCTAAAAAACAAAAAGAGGGTCTTGAGATTCAGCTGAACGAGGAAAAGAAAAGATGGGCTAATGAGTGCAGCATGCTTGACAATAAGGTCCCTAATCTCGAGGCCCAAATATCTCATTTGGGGCCCAGGTGGCGAATTTTGCTCTTCCATTTTCGTGAGCCAATCCCAAGAAGCTCTAGATTAGTTAGAATATAATTTTGACTTCAACATCGAAATGTACACATCAATCCAACCAATCGTATGATATTCATACACGTTCTATTCTGTAGACCTTTTCACTTTTTGTGTTACTAAACCCTCACATTATAAATTCGGTAGAACTTCATTGGTTATCATTAACAATCACTAGAGGTGACAATTTGTATAAATCGTGCTCGTATCATGTCATTAGCGGTTATAATAAAACTTTCATTCAACATGAATTCAATTCGTTTACAAATCATATTAAAAGTTCAAATAGGAATACGAATCGTTTATTATGTCTAAAAAAATTGTGTCAGTATCATGACACGATTATTCATCTAGATATGACTATTCATTTACATATGATTAAAAAAGGTAAGTTTTTTAATTTTTTATTTTTTTGACATCCTTCTTACATTTAATGTAAATATTTTTCATTTTAAATATTTTACAAATATAATAAAATTAACAATAGTTTTAAACAAATCATAAATGTATTTTAAACAAATAAATCAAATAGGACGATCAAAAATAAATTCGACACAATTACTATTCGTTTCAATTTTCTCAAATTTAAATTTATTTAATTGCATCGAATTCATATGAAATAATCGTGTTATGACTCAGATTATCACTCTTAATCGTCCCTTATGATCTATTCAAATTTGATTATATTGATAAAAGCAATTTTACAACATAAAATTAGGTTTAGAATGTTGATTTGATAAATTAAATTTTTTATTTCTCGAATTGTAAAAATATTTTTATAATATATATTTAAGAAAATTCTTAAAGAATAATATTTGTAATAATACAATAACACTAAACTTAGATTGTTAACATGTAAAACAATGTAAACTGAAATGTTACAATTTTATCCATATATTATAATTATACGACAAAAATTAATTATTTATAGTTTTATCATTTTGTACGAACTTTTATTTTGGATACAAAATATGTGGTGTTCAACATTAAATTTTATCATAATACTAAACATATAAAATTTTATCAAAATTCTATTCATATATATAATTGATGTTATATTATATATTATCATACATCTCATATAGTTTCTCTTTCTTTCTTTTTTGCTATTATCATAAAAATATAGACAAATAAAATGAAATAAAACCGTCATTTTAATTTGTATAAAATGTAACATTACTAAATAAGAGATAATACTCTAAAGTAGCATTTTTTTTTCTCTTACTCAATCTAAAAAATCTAAAATTTGAATACATCTTAATATTTGAAATATATATTTACATCAAATATGAATATAATTCTCGTATTCTCCTTAACTGAATGCGTTATAAATTAAAATACAATATTCACACAATTTTTATATTCTGCTTAATCATATATGACATTATATAAATACTACATCATTTTAAATATAAAATTAGGAATACTTACAATGTCAAGACGATAAAGAAGAAATTTTAGACAAAATTGATTAGGAGCATAGTAAAAATTAGGTATTACAACTTTTAATTAATAAAATTATTAGATGATAAATATAAATAATAGAATAAATACTTAATATTTGTTATCATTTATCAAAGTAAAAATGAGTGTATTCACTATATTTGTATATTATCGCTATTATATTTTTAAAATAAAATTGTAAAACAATCGTTCTAAATATATCCCAAAATTATTCATTAATTATATAAACTGCACAAATATCATTCCACTAGGCCGGATAGTGGGCACGTTATCAAGATCCAAGTCACATTGAGTTCATTAATCTCTTGTAATATTATGAACTAATAAAAAATTAAAATCATCTTAGTGTACAAATCCGTTGTCATTTATCACATGACAATAGGTGTATATTACATATTATATTTCTAAAATTTGGTTAAATTATCGTGACAACTTAGTCTCAAGATTTATGAAGTGTGAAAGTCTAATTTGAAAGCCTTTTCAGAGTTAGATCAAGGCTAAATTGGGTGTGCAATACTGAGTTCAGACTATTAATTGGACATTCATCTCTAACTCGAATACTAAATTACTTAGATATCTCATCTCACCATATTGATATTTTACCGCTTCAATATTATATATTTTTAATATTATATTTTTAAAATTTGATTAAACTATCGTTCTAAATATATCAAAAAATTAATTATATAAACCCCGTTGATCATCCCACTAATAGGGTGGTGGACACGTTATGAATGTTCGAGTCACGTTAAACTCATTAATTTCTTACAATATTGTACACAAATTTTTAGATTTCTCTTACAATTAAAAGTAGAAATCGTGTAAGTTTGAGCATAGCAATCGAACTGTACTTGAATACACTGATATAAACTCTTGATAAATCTCGAACTTGTATCAATTAGACCCTTACTCGTGTGTATATGTGAACACATATGTTTATATCTTATAATAATAAGACCCATAATTATATCTTATACAACACATGCGACACCGAACTACACCCCACTCTATTTAATTACTTATTAATTCTATGCTTAATTAAATAATTAATTAATTAAAAACGTATGTAACAATATTATAGTCAATTTATAATGTATAAATCATAAAGTTAAAACATAATCAAATATTAATTGGTGGCCAACAGCTAAAGTGAGCTTGATTTTGCGTTACACGCCCGCATTTACTATTATTATCATCATCAATGGTTCATAAGATCACTAATTATGTTATAGAGTAAAATACAATATTCTATGAGATTAAATATTAAATTCATGTAATTTTTATATTCTACTTATTGATATATGTGACATTATTTAAAGAGAAATGTTTTTCAAAATGACTTATTTTTAGTTTCTAAATTTACTTTTGACTATTATGCGAAAATCTGTTCGAAAATGACTTCGAATATATTTTGAATAGAAATATTCTCATGAACGACTTTTCATTTCAAACTTTCAGCTAACTGTGAAAGTAAAAAATTTTCTATTTTAAAAACTGCATTTTCGAATAAAAAATAAAGTTTTCAAATAAGAAGGAAGAAATTTCTTCTTACTAAAAAGTTTACTTTCAAATTAGAAAAAAATTACTTCTTATTAAAAAATTATTTTTAATAAAAAAACGTTAAGACTGATTATTATTTAATAATTTTTTAATACGAGACTAATTATAGGGATATTTTCGTCTAAATATTATAAAATTAATCAATTTTAACAACTTTTTGAAAAGTGGTTAATCCTGAATTTTAAAGTCAAATAGTAGTTATTTTCAAAAAATTAATTGTTTAAATATAAAATTCAGAATACTAACAATGTTAAGATAAAAAAGAAGTAATTTTAGATCAAATACAGTAGGAGAATATACAGGATTAGGCATTACTAACTTTTAATTAATAAATTCCACTCTTTCCAAGAGGAAGAAAAACATAACATATGTTTTTTTTTAATATAAAAAATAACATATTACATTGACTTAAAAAGATACACATGACATTAATAGATTCCCAAATCTCAACAAACAACCAAACAAATCATAAACTTGGTTATATCTTATACAATACAATACGACACCGCACGACACCCCACTCTATTTAATTATTTACTAATTATATGCTTAGTTATTTTATTAGCCCATTAATCATAAATTAATTAAAGAGCTAAAACCAAACCAGGAACCGAGTTATTGTCACAAAGCTTGCTCTGCCAAACACTCTGGCAATTGACGGTGACAAACTGAGACGACACTGGCCCAGCGACGGCGTCACCAAAACGGGTAACGGTGACGGAAGTATTGAAATACTCCCTAACCTGAGTAATTATCCCATTAGTGACGGTCCATGCATGCACCCACGAAGCCGAGTATTCCTCGCTGCGACCTTCAACAACGACCGTTGATCCAAATGCAGCTATGGAGAGTGGAACGAAGGTGAATGAATTGTGATTGCCTGATCGTCCAGTGAGCATCTGCATCAAGTGCTGATGAATTGGCGGACCATGGAACCACCACTCGAGGTCTGGTATTACCAAACGGTGCACCGTTTCGACGTCGAATGAGTTCAAGGCTTCGTACAGGGTTTTAACCGCCCATTTGTTGTATTCTTCTTGAGACTGAGGCTGAGAGTTTGCCAGTTCGGAATGACACATGCAATAAATATGAATGAAACGCTGCGTTTTAAGAGAATTGATTTACGAGTATCGATCGAACGTTGGGTAGCTACGGTTTATATAGAGGAAGATTTTGGTATGACTCAGCGGGCCCCACCTTGTGATCTATGACGTGGCGTGATCTTGACATTTTCAAGTGGGTCCATCTGCTAATGTCGTCCACGTAATATTATAATATAAGATTTGGCTATGATAAATATATTTTTTTAACATGATATCTAAAATAATTAATACAAAATTTAAACCGATAAATGAATGTATTACACTTGCGTCTATTGTAGTCGATTCTAATAATATAATATCAAATTACATAAATATATATTAATATTTAAAATTATTTATTTATTATTTTGATAATTATAATAATACTAATGTTTGATTTTGCTGGAAAAGTTAAGGATTTCAAAATTTTGCTTTTGTTCTTAGAAATAGAAAAATAGTAAAAAAAATGTTTGACTGCTTGTTTTTGTAATATACTCGTTAACAAAAAATTATTTTTAAAATTTTAACTCAAAATTAAAAAAACAAAAAGATATTGTTTTCACGATTAATTTTTGAAATATATTTTTAAAATTAATTATAATTATTATTCTTAAATTAACGCATTTTTAAAAATAATATCAAATACGTTGTATTGTTTTTATTTTAAAAAAATATTTTTAACAAATACTGTTAAAAACACTTGTTTTTTAAATATCATTTTTATAATTTACAAATATCATTTTAAGAACATTGTTAAATACACTCTCATTTTTTAAATTTTAATTATGATTTATTAATTATATACTATCAAAATAAAATTTTAATAATTTATTATTTCTCAATTAAATATATATACATGCATTTTGGATTAGAGAACTTATTAAACTAGACTTAACATTAATGTTAAATATTTTAAAATTAAATATTTTAATAAGAATACCCAAAAGCATATATATATATATATATATATATATATATATTTTTAATTATTAAACCTTAATCAAGTAGGTGGAGATTAGTTAAATTACCTAACATTCAAGCTAGAGAATGACGGGTGGCTAATGGTTGATTTACATCAGTGGCATATTGCTTGATTTGGCTTCTCTTTAGTGACAAATTAACCACTCATCACTAAATTCTCTTTCAAATTAACAAATCAATTCTCCTTCTAAAATAAATAAATAATCAATTTAATTTTTTATTTAATTTAAATTTCTCTTTTCTAGAACTTTCTAGAGAAATAAAGAAACAACATACAAATTAATATTATAATTTAACTTCAGTTACTTACATACCTAACCAACAACCTCATAATTTTATATAATTTTTTGTATCATTTATAAACTATTGAACTTAAACATTTTTCAACGATTAAAATCAAATTTAATCTATATAATTAATGTATAATAAATATATTATAATTAATATATATATGAGATTCAATTTTAACTATTAAAAGCGTCTAAATTCTACGGTGTATAAATAATGAAAAAAATGTATAAAGTTAAGTGACCATTAATCTTTTCCCTAATTATATATGATTTAAAATAAATTTTTAATATTAATTATTTTAAAATAATTATTCAATTTTTATTACAAAATGTTCATAAATTAAACAAATAATAAATTTTTGATAAAAACTAAATTTATAAAAATTTCACTTTTAAAAAAGTTATTTTCAAAAAACTCTAGTTAAAAAATTACGCCAAAACTAATATTTCAAGGCATATAAAAAAGAAATTATGAAATACAAAAAATTTACTTAATTTAATCGTGTAGTTTGAAATTGTATGTCCAAATTTGTAATTTTCTTGTAAAGAGATTTAATCAGTAATTTTGAAAAATAAACATCTATTTGTATTTATATAAAGTCCTAAATTTGGAATAACTAAAGCAATCAAAGATGTAATACTATGTTACATATTAGGTAAACCAAACTGATTAGGTAGAACTGAATTATTCTATTGATAACAAAATTAAAATATAAAGATGAACAACTTTCCAAGAGAAAACATTATTTATTATTATTATTATTAAGTACATTCTAAGTTCTTTTTCGTTTCTTTTTTTAATTTGAAATTTAAATAAAATTCAATTCAATAATTCAAGTTTTTTTTTTTACTTAACACTAAAAGTTCATAATTGTATCTCAACTAAATTAAGTTCAAATTGTTAACTTAACGGTACTAAAATTTGAATAAATTTATTTAACCATAATTTTAAAAATATGAATATAAATTTTATTCATTTTTAATATCTTAAATTTACGTAAATTTTTTATAAAAAAAATAATAATAAATTATTAGTTTTTATTTATTTACATTCAGATATGATAGATATATAAAAAAGTAAACATATTGTATAGAATCATTACATTTAGATATTTAGATTTATTTGAACATTTTAGATTTATTCATATTTCATATAACATATTGTATAGAATCATTACATTTAAATGATGCTATTGCCACCTTTTCAAAATCTTTATAAAATCTTTTTCTTTATATACTCCATTAAAATATATTAAAATGATAAAAAAATATTATAACATCTTATTAATTTCAAAAATAACTCTCATTATTTCACTTCTTAGTAAATCTTGATGTTCTCAATTTTTTTTAACTGAAACCTATTAATTGAATTTTTTTTTCAAAATATGGTCAATTAATTATAACAAAGAAAATACCACCCAATTTTAATTTATGATTAAAAATTTCTTTTTTGCTATTAATTCTCTCTCTCTCCATATATATTTTCTCTATCAATCTAAAACTTTTATGAATTTATTAAAAAATAAAATATTTATTTATTTAATTCAAAGTTTAGAAAAAGAAAAAAGAAAAAAGAAATTTTATCATAAATAAAAGTTAAAAGTTCGTAGAAGTACTAAAAATTTATATATATAATAAAGTGTTTAATTTAAAGTAAAATATAAAGTCATCTCTTAGTAGTTTAATGTAGTGGTAAAGTAATTACCTCTTTTTTCTTCGATGAAGATAGATAATTGAGATACTAAATATTTAAGAGGTAAGCTTAATTACTTAACATTTTAAAAATAATTATAGATTAAATGATAAGTGGATTATAAAATACATGGACAAAATTATATATAAACTTAAAAATAAGTCTAAAATATAAATACTATGATAAAAAATTTACAAAATTTGTGGGGCCAAGCTCTCTCAAGCACCGCTCATTCCTGTAATAATCTTAATTTTTGACAGATTTTTAATATAAGATAGTGTTTATTTTTTTATTTGAAATTTGAATATGTTTGAAATTTAAATCTGATTAAAATTTAAATTTAATTGATGTTTATTTTTTATTGTCTAAATATAAATATTAACTTATTTTTTTATAAAAAAGTTTGAAATTAATTTGTTAAATTATTGATATTTATTTTATAAATGAGTATTATTGACAAATAAAATATTTAATTTATTTAAATATTTGATTGTTTATATTTAAGTTAAAAATTTTAATTTAATTATATTTAAATATCTTTAATAAATTTTTAGATATAAATTAAAAGTAAATAACTTTTAAATATCTGAATAAAATTATTTATATTTAAATTAAAAAATAAATAGATCTTAAGTATATGTAGATTATTAGTTTAATGTGATATATATTTTATTTAATATTAATTGTAAAAATAAAAATGAGAATTTTAAAGTCGATTCGAAACGGTGGTGGAAGTAACATCACTAAAAAAAATCTTTCAAAGAAAACAATTAACCGACAAGAGCATCATAAAGAATACTTTTTATCACACCGACTAAAAAGGTGAAAATTTCAAAAAGCCATTGTATTTGTAATTAAGTGGTTCAACCAATAGGCAGCTTCCAACTTTGACTGTTGCAATTGCAATTATACATGTTTGTGTGGTTATAATTAAGCAACTGTAGGAAAGGAATTAGTATGGGAAAATGACATGGATCCATATAATGCTATTTATTAATTTATATATATATATATATGCATTGCTTGCCAACTCTGATTATTTTTACGCATAATTGGGTCAGTATTGATGTTTGATGACCTAAATTGCTCAACTTTCGGCCGTGATGAAATCATTCACTAGAATAAGCTTCTTTTTTTCAAGGGTAATATTTTATTCTAATTAAGGGGTTGACTATATAGGGATATAATCGATAACTTTTTTTTACATAATTTTTTATATTAATTATAAATTATTAAATCTAAATACATCGAACGGTTAAAATTATATCTAACTAAATAATTAATATATTCATAATTAATACATATATTATATGCAATTTCAACCGTTAAATCTTGATACGGCATATAATTATATAAAAAAAGAAGTGGTTGATCATTCTCCATATATATATATATATATATATATATGAAAAAGACGAATAAACAATCTCATATTTTCATACATATTCTTATATTGTTTTATGGACAGTTGTTTTTAAATACCTTCAACAGTTGAATCTAATATATATATATATATATAATTAGTACACATATTAGATTTAATCTTAATTGTTAAAGGTATTTATAGCCAATAGTCCAAAAAACAGTTAAGAATATGTGTAAAAGTATGTATGTATGTATGCATGTATGTATAATCTAATAGCTCTTTAAAATATACACACTTTTTTTACATATTTTATTGGCCCTTATGTTGCAACATCTTTTATTAGCACTATAATTAATACAAATAATGAATGCACTATATTTTGATTTCAACGGTATTTTCGCTTTATATAATTTTTTATATTATTTATGAACTATTAGATCTAGTCCTTAATATAAATGTCGGTAATTAATTATTATGAGTTAATGACTTATTTGTAAGACTATGTCGCTAATTGATCTATTGAATTATTATCATTTTTGTTTCTAAAATTTGATAAAATAACAAAATAAAATATACTTTTTTAACTATAATAATTTAGTCTCTGTTATCACTATTCAATGCATAGTATGATACTAAAAACTAAAACAATAAAACTAAAACGATAAAATTAAAACTTTTTATTCTAATGTATTAGTTTAATAAAATTTAGAAAGAGATATTATTGTAAAAAAGATGTTAAAGATGAGTTGAGACAAATTTAGTAAAAGGGGAGTTAACATATACCTCTCTAAGCTTTGAGAAACTTATACTTAGATGTTAGGTTTGGAAAAACCTATACATACTTTTCTTAGAACGTTAGTGGCCGTTAGAGGATTGTTTGTGTTAAGGATATTTTTGAAAATTCTTCCAATTTAACAATTTAATTTTGTATAAGTCAATAGTTATAATTTAAAATAAAATATTTATATTTATTATTATCAATTCATCCACACTTTTTAACGATATTTATCTTAAAATCTTAATTTTTTTTTATAAATTAGACTAATATATAATTCTTAGTGTTGTAAACATAATTTATTCATGAAAAAGTGATTAATTATTTTATTTTTTTTAATTTTTTATACCTTAAAAACTATTAATTATATTCTTGTTATAAATTTTAAAAATTAAACAATTATAATATTAAATTTTTTTATTTTTATATCTCATAAAGTGATGTTATATTATTAATTGGATAATAATTTTTTAAAAAAAATTATTATGTTATTTCATTATATAATGGATAAATAGTATATATTATAAATTAGTAAAACTCAAATAACGTAAAATCGATATTACACATATATAAACATACGAGATAATAGAAAGTTTATATTTTGGTTAAAGAATTAAGAAAATACTTGCGATATTTTTGTCTTTTTATAAAATTTTGATGGTCAATTAGCGATTTAGGGGAGGTATATGTGAATTTTTTTAAATATAATATCTAAGTGCGAGTTTTTTAAATTTTAGGGGAGTTATGTGTTAATTTTTCTTTAATGAAAAGAAGAGAGTTATAGGAGTATTTATGAAATATTTTAAAAGAAAATAAAAATATTTAATTATTTTTATTTTAATCAGTATAAAATATATGTATTTTTTATTTATATTAATTATGAGATTAATAGTTTTTTTAAGAAAATATAATCAACAATATAATATTTTAAATAGATATGTAAAAATATAATGTTAAATTTTTAATTTTTTTTTATAATTACATATCATTATTATGAAGAAAACAAAAGAATAAGCTTAGCAATATTTTAATATAAGGTTTACTCTAATTCATTGTTAATATTTTTTCACAATAATTTTTTAAAATTTTTATTAAAAAATAAAATAAAATAAAAAATTTTAATTGTAACATTTTAATCCTTAAAATTAATATTGCAACTAATGCCTAATGATGGGTACTTCATTGTTATAAGTGAAAAAAGGTTTTCCTTAATTTATTAGTTTACTAAATATGAGGGACGAAAATAATAATAACCTAAGAGGTGACGTGTAAATCAAGTATCTGTTTAGGAGATTTGTCCAACCCCAAACCGTAGACTATTTGTTGTCTCCTCAAACTTTAATGGGGCATATATCAATTTCCCTCAAGCCAAATACTTAGAAATGATTTATAAAATAATATGAAATTCAATAATGGGATAATATTTTGGATTTAATTTTTATTTAAAATTAATATCTAAATCTTATTTAGTTATAATTAGAATTATATCAAGAAGTAAAGATTCTTTATTAATAGATTTATTAAAGATTAATATAAGAATTATAATTTTTAAATAAGAAGAAAACTTAAATTATAATACTTTGTAATTATGTGGTTTCAACGTATTACATAGATTACAAAAATTGGTTTGTTTTCACTACTATATAAAGTTTTTTACAATTAATTTTATACTAATTTCTATATTATTATTTTTGTGCAAAAATTAGTTTTTGGCAACTATAAACACAACTTTTATTTTTCTTATTAGTTAGAATTAATTTCATATTAAAAGTTGTCTGAACTCTTTTGATAATTAAAAAGAGTTCCATATTTTCTTGATCCAACTTCAATCTTTTCCTATGAATTTATTATGATATTATATATACTTTATTACTGAAAATTCCTCTTAACTTGTTTTTGGCAGAACCTCCTCAATGTTCACTTTGTACAACTTTATCAAGAAATAACTTTGATAATTTAATTAACAGAAGTTTGAATTAATTATCAGAAATTAAAAATGGAAAGAGATAAAAGAATTAACCTACTAAAAAGAAAGGATTGAAGGCGTTAAATGAATGTAGAACTTGAATCTAGGATGCTTATTATTGACCTTAATTTGTCCAAACTTTTATAATGATAAACTATTTCTTTTTTTTTATAATTTTTCTTAAAATGATCACAATTTATGTACATTTATTCAGTTCTGACTATTATTCAAAAATTTATATAAAAATGACCATCTTCATAAATTTTAGATTAAAATACTTTTGTAACAAATTTAACAAAAATATATTACAATAATTTTTAAGTGTTACAGTAGCTTTTAAGTTTGTTTTTGTTAAATTTGATAATAAAAATATTTTCATCTAAAATTTATGAATTTGATTATTTTTCAAGAAGTTTTTGAATAGTGATTAAAATGAAATTTTAAAAATAAAATATGTTTATTTTTAAATTTCATAAAAACAAAAGAAAAGTTTGCAAATGGGCATAGCAAACCATTCTAGCAAGAGAAGACAAGAAGGCCAAGTGGGCCGGCTACTAAGGATTTTATGAAACTCAATAAACTGAAATTGGATTTTCAAATTGGTCATACATCAATCAATTTGTGGGGATGATAGACCAACATATCAAGTGTAGTATATATCAACATATAAATTGCCAACTTACATTGCCAACATATATATTAACTGTCAATTTATCAATTTCCAAGCTATCAATTAGTCACCAATTTACAAACCAAGCTCATGCAAGATGCAAACCAACCTAACTAGTGACTTGAAAGTAATCCTCCACTTAAGGAAATTCCTTCAATTTTGAGTACATCTAAAGCAACAATGATGCAGGAGAAAAAGTAGGGGCAAAATAAATTAGAAAGTTTAGTTTTAATATTATTATGATTCGTTATTTTAATTAGAATTCTTATTTAATTTTATTGTTTAACTAGGAATCTAGTTTATTATTTTAGTTTTATTTAAATTCCTTATTCATAAGAAATCTTTGTCATTTTCGGATTATAATATATGCTAGTATAAATAGACCTTGTTATTCATTAGTGGGAATTAATCTACTTATTCAATAATATTTTCTTAAATTAATCGTGAGAGGTTTATTTACTTCTCTTTGAGAACTTTATTCTTAATTATTCAAGACGTACGCTAGAATGACATCTAGTATTACTTCTACACTGCATCAAACAAAATACTCAGGTCACTAAAATTTAGTGTTAATGGTAGAATGTATAGTTTCTATAAACCTTAAATAGCATATATCTCTTGTTCACGATTAATAATTGGAGTTGTAATATATGAAGCCCATTCTTCATGGACTGTTGTCATATCATTTTAAGTATACTAATTGATTCCTTTGCACAATAGAAATATACTGACCAAAATCCTAACTAAAAAAGGTTTATATTATAAGTTTGATTTATTTACCTTGATTGAAATTTATTATAAACTCACCTTCTTGGACACTCTTTGGACTGCAAAAATTTAAAACCCCTTAAAGAATAATCACTAATTAGTCAAAATACTTGTAACATAAAATGTGACCACACCATACATATAACTAGTTAATGTAAAAAAGGTTGGTGGTTAGAAACTATACTGAGTCACAATGTCTTACAAATCCTTGGATGGTTTAACACTCATTGAATCCAAAATATACACAATGGACATCAACAAATCAATTGCTACTAATACCCAATGATTACTATAAATCAACAATAGAACACACTATTGGAAGCTCATTAATGTAACAATACCAAAGTATATTAATAGTGTGTATTAAAGAGGTACCGTACCCTAGGTTAGAAGAGACTAATGCAACTTGACTTGGTTGTGCATTTATTAGACTTTACGAAATGTAATGAAATCAGTTGATGGGTTTTGGAAAGAGTGACTAAATGTGGACAGTTTAGTGGGATTGGCAAAGTGAACTAGAAAGCCAAGTTTATCGACAATTATCTCATCTTGCGAGTGCCTATGGTGATAAATAAACATAACCTTAGCTATTTATAATAACGATACAATATAACAACTTTTGAAGTTTGGCACCTCTTTAGTTTGAAAGTTTTACCTAATCCAAAGCTTAATGCAAAAGTTGGATAACTCAATAAAGTTGATTACTTGGTCATAATTTGTCTTTGATAAATAAGTTACCCAAGCATGATCAAATGTAGCTTCATTATGTTTGGCATTGAAGGTTTTGTGCAAACAACTGTTAATTATCAATTAAAAAAATTAGGCAAGTTAGTTGAATTTTTCTTCCTAACATATGCATTATTCTTGGTTGTCTCTTAAGAACAAGCTTTCTTGCTACAAGTTTGATCATCTCTGCCTTCTTCGATGGTTTTATCTTCTTTGCTTTCAGTTCTTCTTAACCAACATTTTGGTCACAATTATTTATGCAAGCTTGGTTTGATAACCTCTTCTAACTTGGGAAAAATCTAGGAGATCTTCTTGGATTGGTGTTAAGGGCTTTTATAGGCATCTTCACTTGGTGTCTTTTTTGGAGAATATTTTTTTGTTGAAATTTTTGTTGGAGTATTCTTTGCCGTTGTTAGAAAATATGGAGTAAATCTTAGAGTTTAATTGTAGATTTGTATTGATTGTAAATTATTTTTTCTTACTTTATTTAATTAGTACGATTATAGCTAGTAGAATATTCTATATTAATTGTAAAGTACATTATCTAGTTTTCTATTTTAGGTAAAATAGAAGGCTTAACTTTTTCTTTGTATAAATTATTGGTGCAGCTGCAATAAGAAGTGTATTCTTTTTGCCCTAAATTCTTAAATTCTACATGGTATCAGAGCTAGGTTATTTCTAGCCTTTATTTTTCTTTTCTTTTGGTTAGTCTTACAGCCTTTATTTCCTAAGACTCTTTTTCTCATTCGGCCTTAATTGCCAATACCTTAGAATACCTAATCAAATATGTCTGAAATCTCATAAACTCAAGTTCCTCTTCTACTGCAAACCTTATTAGAATGGCCACCAATTTTGAAAATCCCACTCTCCAGATCACAACTGAAAAACTCAATAGTGAAAACTACTTCTCATGGTCTCAATTAGCTAAACTCTTCTTAAAAAGTCGAGGAAAAATGAAATATGTTCTTGGAACAATCAAAGAACCGAAGGAATCAGATCTAGAGTTTGAAACTTGGGATTCAGAAAATTCGGCAATAATGTCATGGTTGTTGCATTCCATAAAACCAGAAATCGGGAAACCATTCTTGTATCTCTTAACTGCTAAAGCGATATGGGATGCTGTTTCAAAAACCTATTCCAAGAAAGAGAATGCATCTCGCATTTATGAGTTGAAGAAAACAATTCATAATTCAAAACAGTGTGACTAGACTGTTACAGTTTACTACAATAATATCATGGCCTTATGGCAAGAGTTAGACCTACTTCAACACTTTAAAATGGTAGCCACTGAAGATGCAGCCACGGTTGCTAAAATGCTGGAACATGATCGAGTTTATGATTTCTTGGCAGGGTTGAGACCAGAATTTGATGAAGCAAGAGGCAGAGTACTTGGTAAAGTAAGAAAGTAATGATGGATCTGACTTCTCAAGAGATCTCGGCTTGAAAAACCGAAACAGATGAAGAGTCAAGGAACTCTCAAAGACCTTGGCAACTAAAGAAGCAAAGCTGAGAAGGACACACGATGGTGTGATTACTGTAAAAAGTCGAGACATACAAGGGAGACATGTTGGAAGTTAAACGAGAAACCATCTTTCAATGACAAGGGAAAGACATCTTTCAAGAAAGCTTTTCAAGGATTTGTAGTAGAGGAACATGAACTTGTGACGAACTCTCAATCCTCAGACAAGACCCTCTTCACCAAAGATCAATTAGAGTTGCTTTATAAAATGTTTGGACAAACAAGACCATCCCTTAATCCTTCTTCTCATTTTACCAAGTCAGGTACTATGAATCTAGCATTGAATGTCTTAGAAAAAATTTCAGCCAGCCCTTGGATCATAGATTCAGGGGCCACCAATCACATGACAAATGAGCTTAGTTATTTCTCATCGTATAATGCTTGTACATTATCTGGTAAGGTCTCTATTGCTAATGGATCATCTATTCCTATTAGTGGTAAAGATTCTGTGTCAATTACCCCCTTAATTGCACTTGATTATGTCTTTCATGTTCCTAACCTTTCTTGTAATCTTATGTAAATTAGTAAGTTAACAAAATCACTTAATTGTTGTGCTAAATTCTATCCAACTTATTGTGTGTTTCAGGACCTGACTACGGGGAAGACATTGGCAATGCTGAGGAAAGAGATGAGCTTTATTACATAAATCCAAAGGTGAAAGATGATGATCAGGTTATGATTTCCAAAGCTATAGAAAATAAAAAAGGAGAAATATGGTTGTTACATTTTCGTTTTGGACATCCAAATCTTAGTTCTCTTAGGTTATTGTTTCCAAACTTATTTGTGGGAATTGAACCTTCATGTTTTCAATGTCAAATTTGTGAAATGGCCAAAAGCCATCGTGTTTCATATCCTTTAAGTTATAAGAAATCTGAAATTCCTTTTTTCCATTATTCATAATGATGTATGGGGTCCTTCTAGAACTATTTTTTACAATGGATATAAATGGTTTGTGAGTTTTATTGATGATTGCACTAGAACCACTTGGATTTATCTATTAAAAGAAAAATCTGAAGTTGCCCTCTCCTTTAAGAACTTTCACCAAATGATCAAAACTCAATTCAATGCCAAAGTTCATGTTTTTAAAACCAATAATGGGAAAGAATACTTTAACTATGTCTTAGGATCTTATTTACTTAAAAATGGCGTTGTACATTTTTCTTCTTGCATTGACACACCACAACAAAATAGAGTGGCTGAGAGAAAGAATGGATACCTTTTAAAAGTAGGTAGAGCTTTAATGTTTACCAAAAGTGTCCCCAAAATATATTGGAGTGAAGCAATTCTAACAACATCTGATCAATAGGACATCTTTAAAAATATTAGATTCGAAAACTCTCATTGGCTTGTTAAAAGAGGTTTTCCCACACGCTTATATCTTTGGAACCCTACCTTTTAAAGTGTTTGGTTGTGTAGCATATATTTATGTCCAAAATAGAGAAAGATCCAAGTTAGATCCAAGGGGCTTAATGTTTGTTTCTAGGATATTCACCTACTCAAAAAGGGTTTAAATGCTATCACCCTCCCACCAAGAAAAAATTTGTCACCATGGATGTAAATTTTTTTGAAAATCTATTCTACTTCTCTCAAACAATTCTTCAGGGGGAGAACCTAGAAATAGAAGACTTGTCCTCTTCCATTAAGGAAAACCCTACCTTTTATGGTCTTTTTACCTTATATGAGAGTACCGAGAGTAACCCTATTCTAGATGTAGCTGAAAAAGAAAACCATGAAATTTTACAGAATAAGCCTGAAATTCTATATCATAATGATGAAATCGAAAGGAATAGAGAAGATGTTGGCAAAACACCTTTGGTATACTCTAGAAGACAAAAGACAATGTAATAAAGTCCAACTCTCTTCTAAGGATCAAATCGCCTTCTCTAGATAAAGGTAATATTTTTAATCCCTCATCTTCAAATTCTCTTTATTCTAAGATTGAAATTGATCTAGATATTCCTATTGCCATTAGGGAAGGTGTTAGGACTTGTACCAGACACCCATTAGCTCATTTTATCTCTTACCATCGTGTAGGCCATACATTTCAAGCATTTACTACATCCTTATCCTCAGAAATCGTTCCAAACAATATACAAACAACCTTAACAGATTCTAAGTGGAGTGAAGTTGTGTTTGAGGAATTGAGAGCATTAGACAAGAATGATACATGGGAGGTGGTCAATTTGCCTAGCGGGAAAAAAATAGTGGATTGCAAATGGGTTTTTACAATTAAATACAAGGCAGATGGTGCTATTGAGAGGTATAAGGCGAAGTTAATGGCTAAGGGGTACACTCAAACTCTTAGAATTGATTACCAAGAGACATTTGCCCCGGTTGCAAAAATAAACTCAATTAGAATTCTTTTGTCTCTAGCTGCCAATCTTAATTGGAATTTGTTTCAATTTGATGTTAAGAATGCCTTTTTGCATGGAAATCTAGAAGAAGAAGTTTATATGGATCTTCCACCCAGTTTTGAAAATAAGCTTAATGGGAGAAGAGTATGTAAACTAAAAAAGTCCTTGTATGGACTTAAACAATCTCCTAGAGCCTGGTTTAAGCGTTTTAACAAATCTTTAAGGAGTTATGGTTTTTCACAAAATCAAGGAGATCATACTTTATTCTTTAAACACTTATCTCTTATGAAAATCACCATTCTTATTGTTTATAAAGATGATATTATTGTCACAGGTGATGATGTAGAAGAAATTTAGAGTTTGAAGAAAAGACTAGCCAAGGAATTTGAAATTAAAGATCTGGGAACATTGAGATACTTTCTAGGCATGGAAGTGGCCCGATCAAAAGAGGGAATTTATGTTTGGCAGAGAAAGTATATACTTGATCTTTTGAAGGAAACCGGGATGACAGGTTGTAAACCTACAAGTACACCTATTGATCTGAATCATAGGCTTGGAGCTAAAACTGAGGGAACCCTAGTTGACAAGGGAAGATATCAGAGACTCGTTAGAAGGTTAATTTATTTGTCTCATACTGGGCCAAATATAGCTTATGCAGTAAGTGTTGTTAGTCAGTTCAGACAGTCTCCATTAGAATGCCATCTTGAAGCTGTTAAAAGAATTTTTAGTTACCTAAAAGCTACAGCATGTAAAAGGTTGTTTTTAAAAAAAGAATGATCATCTTCTTGTGGAAGCCTACACTGATACAGACTGGGCAGGTTCTATTAGTGATCGAAGATCAACTACAGGTTATTGCACCTTCGTAGGAGGTAATCTAGTCACATGGAGAAGTAAAAAACAACCAGTTGTATCCGTTCGAGTGCCGAAGCTGAGTTTCGTGCTTTGGCCGTAGGGAATTGTGAAGTACTATGGATTAGAAAACTTTTGAAAGAGTTACGGTTGGAGCCTAAAGGACCAGCAACTATTTATTGTGAAAATAAGGTTGCACTCAATATTGCTCATAACCCAGTTCAACATGTTGAGGTGGACAGACACTTCATAAAGGAGAAAATTGAATCTAGGCAAATTATAACTCTTTTCACACCCACAAATCAACAACTTGCAGATGACTTTACAAAAGGAGTCCCAAACACTAAGTTTATTCCATTGATAGACAAGCTAGGAATGCATAGTATCTATGCATCAGCTTGAGGGAGAGTGTTAAAAAATATGGAGTAAATCTTAGAGTTTAATTGTAGATTTGTATTGATTATAAATTATTTTTTCTTACTTTACTTAGTCAGTACAATTATAGCTAGTAAAATATTCTACATTAATTGTAGATATACATTATCTAGTTTCCTATTTTAGGTAGAATAGAAGGCTTAACTTTTTCTTTGTATAAGTTATTGGTGCTACTACAATAAGAAGTGTATTCCTTTTGCCCTAAATTCTTAAATTCTACAGCTGTAGGATTTTTGCCTATCATATCTGACTGTGGTTTGCCTTTTATCTTATAAATTTAAGTAAAATGTAGATAACATCACAAAAATGTAAAATAACAATTTTTGAATAATAAAGTAGGTATAATAACCTTCATTTTTTATACTTGTTTAAGAGATTATTGATTAATCTTCAAAGAATTTGCAACATTCTGTAAAGATATGTGTGGGATGTTGGAGCTACCAATTTCGGTATTTGGTTGAGAATCTAATTTTGTCATAAGTAAATTCAATTTAGGCAGAAATCATTGCTAACTTCTACTTTTTATTTTTAAAAATAAGGGTCCAAGTGTCATTCTCCCTTTATTCAAATATTAATTTTTTTATATTTGTGAAAATATGCTGTTGAATAAATTTATACTTGTATTTTTACTTTTTGTTATTGATACTTTAGTATTATCCTTTTATTCTTTTTTCTTTAATTTATGTTTTATATATTTTTATGATGATTGTGTGAAAATATTAAATTAATGGTTAGTAAATCATCTAGATGAAAAATGAAAATGAGTTGATCTAGGCTTACAAAGATGATAATGATGATATGAAGAATGACTTAAAGAAGACTGATGACGAGAATAAGAACAATTCAACATTAAAGAAGACACATCCTTTTATTGATTTCTTGTAAGTTTTGTCATATTCACTTAATTTAAGTTTATATAGTCTTACATTTTAAATGTGATTTTAAAAATTAGAATATCATATGAATGTATTAACTTTTTATTATCTACAATGAAATGAGTAAAAATGAAGCAAAATTATTGCGGAAAAAAAGGGATAACAATTGAAATAAATGTAAGTGTTTTTTATTAGGAACTCTATATTCATTGATATTCAATTTTATTTAAAAATTTAATTTAATGGTTAATTGTTATTTTTCATACTTTTAAGAAGGAAAAAAATTTATAGTTACGTTTCAAAGCAATGAGCAACGAGGATAAGGATAAATATGGTATACTTAATATTGATAATATATAACAATGAAAAAGAATATAGTAGAGAAAGAAGGCAAAGCCATTGCAACAATATGTGCTCCAAATAAGTTTTGCAACATTAGTGGCCAAATTGACAGATGTAAAAAAAAAAAACAAAAAAGAAAGTTGGAGAGTTAGGATTTAAAAATCTTTTGAACATAAAGTGCGGCTGACTAAGACAAGATTTATGTACCAAGTTAGTCAAAATATTAGATCCATTTACTTCTAATATTAATTCAAATGGATATAGAATCAATATTTTCCCTCACAATTTCGAGTATATTTTGGTGATTCAAGATGGGAGAGTAGATGTAGATGTGGATGTAGATTTAGATAGTGTAGATCAATTGAAAGAAAAGTTACAATGATAATAAATATATTTATTTGAAAGATTTGGAGAAAGATTTGATGATTGGAAATGAGATAAATGATGACTTTAAGAGGAAATTTGTATTTGTTATTAGAACACTGTTATTCCCTAAATCAGGAAACTATTTAATATTTTATTATTTAGTTCTATTAAAAAACAAGTACCATAGAGAAAAAAAAAATTAGGCAACTTGGTGTTTTAATGGTCTCATAATGGCATTAAAAAATTTAAGAAGGGAATACAACAATATATTTGTATATGCCTACATTCTTTTCTATAGGATTTTTGCCCACCTTGTTTCATTATGGTTTCTTCCTTATCTCATCAAACTATGTAAGTACAATATAGGCAACATCACAAAAATGTAAAATACAATGTAAAATAACAACATTTGAATAACAAAGAGTAAGTATAATAACTTTCCTTTTTGGTACTTGTTTAAAAAATTGTTGATTAAATCTCCAAAGACCCTGTAACATTCTATAGAGATATGTGTGAGATGTTGGAGCTACCAACTTCGGTATTTGTTCAGAAATCCAATATTGCCATAAGTAAATCAATTTATGTAGAAATCATAGCCAACTTTTTTTTTTTAAAAAAAGAAATGGGGGTCCAAATGTCATTTTCCCTTCATTCAGATATTAAGTCTTTTATGTTTGTGAAAATAATACCGTTGAATAAATTTATACTTATATTTCTACTCTTTTGTTATTGATATCTTGGTATTATCTTCTATTCTTTTTTCTTTATTTATGCTATATATATTTTTGTATTGTATTAAAATATTGAACTAATGATTAGTAAATTATCTAAAAAAAATGTGGAAATGAGTTAATAGACCTTATAAAGATGATAATAATAAGAAGAAGAACTTAAAGAAGACTGATGTTGAGAATAAGAACAATTCAATGTTAAAGAAGACACTTTCTTTTATTGAGTTCTTGTAAGTTGTGTCATATTATTCACTTAATCTAAGTTTGTGTAGTATTATAGTTTTAAATGTGATTTTGAAAATAAGAATATCATATGAATGTAATAACTTCTCATTATCTGCAATGAAATGTGAAAAAAAAGAAGCAAAATTTTTGTTGGAAAAAAGGGGTAATAATTGACATAAATGTAAGTGTCTTTTATTCAGAACTCTATATTCATTTATGTTAAATTTTATTTCAAACATTTAATTTAGTGTTTGATTAATATTTTTTATACTTTTAGGAAATAAAAAATTAAGAGTTACGTTTCAAAACTAATGAGTAAGGAGGATAAGGATAAATATAGTATAGCTAATATTGATAATAACAATGAAAAAGAATATGGTAAAGAAAGAAGGCAAGCAAGGCCATTGCAACAATATGTGCTCCAAATCATTTTGCAACATTAATGGGTAAATTGACAAATGTTAAAATAAAAAAAGAGAGCAAGTTGAAGAGTTAGGCATTTGGAAGTCTTTTGAACATAAAATGCGGTCGACTAAGATGAGATTTGTATGCCAAGTTAGTTTAAATGTTAGATCCATTTATTTCTATATTAATTTACATAGACATAGAATCAATATTTTTTCTCGTAATATTGAGTATATTATGGTGACTCAAAATGGTGGGGTAGATATTGCTGTGGATATGGATTTAAATAGTATAAATCAATTGAATGAAAAGTTATGATGATAATTGATATATTTATCTTAAAGATTCTAAGAAAGATTTGGTGATTGAAAATGAGATAAATGATGACTTAAATAGGAAATTTATATTTGTTATTAGAACATTATTATTCCCTAAATCAAGAAACTATTTAATGTTTTATTTTTTAGTTCTATTAAAGACACAAACACCATAAAGAAAAGAAAATTGGGCAACTTGGTGTTTTAATGGTCTTATAATAGCATTAAAAAAATTTAAGAAGGAAATATAACAATACATTTGTGGATATCTACATTAAAAATTAATTTTGAAAAGACTTTTTTTTTATTTGATCTCTTTGGTATTTTTTTTTTTTTGTAGCTCTTTTGCATGGATCTTATAGTGTTTGCATATAAACTTATATGCAAATTGTTGAATTCAATAAGATAATAGACAAACAAATATTTATACAATTTCAAGCATTTTTTTAAGAAGAATGGGGACATTGGAAACTCAAAAGTAAGAAATTCATATTAATTAGTTTATTTAAAATGTGAAAATAAATTACTTCTAATACTTATATATAGAAAAGTATCAGGTTAATTTACAAAAAATTTGACCTCATGAAACTGTGACCAAAGAGGCCTTTAATGGAAATTAATCATTGAATTTTAATGAAAGAATTGATCAAATGTAACAAGGAATTGCTAATATAATGCATAAAGTTATTGACCTAATGAAGCATAATATAGATACTTATGTCACGATTCAAGAAGTATCTTGTAAAGTTGAAGTAGTTGAATAAATTACTCTAAAAAAGAAACCAGAGAAATGGAATAACATAGTGGAACTAATGTAAAGATTTTCGAGTAATTTCTTTTGAACATAACTTATAGTCACCCAAGATATGTAGGTTGGGATTTGTAGCAAATCTAACTGCCAAATTTTTTATGATATCCAATTTCTAAAGAAAAAATATATAGTCAAGAAAATTGATGATGAGCAGAAGATGAAGAAGACTCATGTAAAATATCCTTATTAAATGAGTTGCTACCAAATCACGAAGAAAACCACGAGCCTCTGGATATAATTATATATCATTTTGTTTCATTGTTTTTTTTATAAATTGTTAATGGTTAGAAATCTTTAACTTCAAATTTTTAAATTTTGTTGTTATAATCAATGTAGGTGTTGATGCTAAACCACTGCCACGTATATACCACATAAGACAAATTTCAGTCAACAAACACAATTTATATTTGTGGGGAAAGCATGTCCATGATGGAATGAATGACTTAGCTATGGTGTAAGATGTAGTTCTGGCTCAATAATCTATGAAGCCTTGGATGTTAAACTAATAATACTCGATTCCACCTTGGTATCTTTCTGCAAGATGAAAATAACTTACTGGACATTGGTGATATTATTGACAAATCCCCTCTAACGATCAAATTAAGCTAAAATATACCAGGGAAATGATTCTGAAGGATTAATGGTGATTTTGTGTGTGTTTTAGAGAAAATAATAAAAGAGAGATTTAAGAATTCAACCCTTTACTTGAAAAAAATTAGGGTTTATATAGATAAGGGCAAAGGTAAGCTTCCCTTCAAAAAGTCCTCAACGTGACCACTATACATGCCACAGGGATATGCAAGTGCCAATTTAGACCCTTTTTCCCATGTGCTTAGCTCACTTGCCTTAAGGAAGTGGATCCTCCACTACCCATTGATCCACATGTCACATTGCCATTGGCTGTAGCAGCGGTTCTCTCCACATGTTATCTCTTTATTTGCTTTGCAATCTTTTATATAATAATTTGCTTAATAGAATATGAATATGGCCTTTTAGCCATAGATCCCAAACTTGCAACTTCAGAATCCACAAAGTCCACCTTATAGCATTATTAGTTCTATATCATCTTGTGTATTCGAGTTACAGATATCGGATTTGGATCCGTAATCCAAGAATAGTTACATATTGTGGTGGTTCTTGTATGCTTGTTGCGATAATCATTGCTGTTGACGCAGTCATTCCAAATAAGCTTTGATTATACTTTCTATTCTTTATCACTATTATAATCATCATAATGCTTTCGTGGATGCCTTGTAGGCACTAAAAATTTATCCACAATAGTAAGTAATATCGTCATATGAAATTTGTTCAATTAATGTGGTATCATTAGATGAACTAAAATTATTTCATAACAAAAAGATAGGACTACACAAGTCAAGTCAATACTGAAAAGTCATTTTCAAAATTCTTCAAGAAGAAAAGGCATTTAGGGAATTATATGCAGTTAATTCACACTTGCAAATTCGTTTTCTGAACAAGATTTGATGATGTTAAAATAACTATTCCAAGACTCGAAAGGTAATTAAATATTTATTTAAATTATACTTGAATTTTTATTCTTTTTTTTGGTTTTATGATAAGCTATATATTAATTATGAATCTTCCATGTTACTAATGCAGTGAGAATATAGTTACAACATGCAACATCTTGTTAATCGATAAATAATATATTCTTTGCTTCCTAAATAATTTATAACGGATGAGGTAATTGTTAACAATAGTTTTTATATTTCTTATAAATAGAATAATTTAAATTTAGACTATTGTTTTGGTATTATACTAATCTTATTTGACTTTCTTATTAACATATCATAAATTATTTGGTCGAATACTTAATAAAAATAGAGAAATTAAGACATAAAAAAATCTCATAATTGGTATTTAACCACTTGATTAGGTAAGTTGTAATTTGTTTGTTGATCAATTTTATAAGCAAATTTCTACACATAATTTGTTTGGGTTGTAGATTTTGTTTTTTTTTTTATGACAAATAACAACATAAAATATGTCAATGAAGGATACATCTTGAGTTTTAGATTTTATCCAGAAACATGAAATTAGAGATTTTATATGTCAGAATTAAAAACGTATGAAAATATATGCAATAATTGATCCTTTTTCTTGGTTACATCCTTTGGCCACTAATTTAGCCTTGTTCTTAACAACCACATCAGATTCATCAATCTTGTTTCTAAATACTTATTTAGTATTAATGACGGATTGGTGTTCCGATACTAGTTCTAGTACTTTTTTTCTCTTAGATTGATTTAACTCTTCTTGCATGGTCATTATCAATTTTCATCCTTTTCGGCTTCAAGAAAAGTTTTAGGATTAATTTGAGATATGAATGCAAGATTATTATAAATATTTCTAATTGATGCCTTAGTTTTAATTCCTTGACATGGATCACCTATAATTAAATCATGTGGATGAGATTTTGAATACCTCTATTCCTTGGCATAAGAGTTAACAACTTCTTCTTTAATTTGTTATACTTGTTCTTTAATACAAGCATCTTTTTTTCCTTGTTCAAGTCCTTCGGTTTGTCTTTGTTTGACTCTTCAAGTTATTAATTTTCTTATCAAGATCATCATTAACAATGATTTTCTCCATAGAGAAAGGGTGGATTCATCATAAATAACATGCATAAACCTTCAACAAGCTTTTGTCAAACACTCTATAAACTTTACTTGTCAAAGAATAGTTTAGGAAAATTTTCAATAGCAAATTTTAAGTCAATTTTACCTAAGTTATCCTTAGTGTTTAAAATAAAAAATTTTGAACCAAAAACTCTAAAATAATTGGGTTTCCTACCATTCCAAAGCTCATAGGGAGTTTTGTTGAGAGTAAGACTAATTAACACCCGTTTAAACATAACAAGTGGTGTTAATGACTTCGGCTAAAAAATATTAGGGTAAAGAATTTTCTTGTAACATAGTCCTAGCTGTTTCTTAAATTGACCTATTCTTCCTTTCAACTATACCATTTTGTTGAGGATTTCTAAGAGATGAAAATTGATATATAATACTATGGTCATCATAAAAATTATCAAAGACAAAGTTTTCAAATTCACCACTATGATCACAATAAATGCGTGCAATCGTGGTCTCTTTCTGATTTTGAACTTTCTTTGCAAATTTGGCAAAAGCATGAATGACCTCATTTTTTGTAGTTAAAAATAAAACCCATGTAAATCTTGAAAATCATCAAAAATTACAAAAGCACAGTATTTTTCACCAAGACTTACTTTTCTTGATGGTACAAACAAATCTATGTGAAGAAGTTTCAAAGGTTTTGAAGTAGATATATGCATTTTAAATTTGAAAGAACTTTTCACTTGTTTTCTAAATTGAAAAGCATCACAAATATTGTCTTTAACAAAATCAATTTTAGAAAGTACATTAACTAGATCTTTTTTAGCAATTTTTGAAATTAAATCCATGCTTACATGAACATTACTTTCATGCAATGCAGAAAAACAATCATTGCTAATCAATGTATATTCAATATCAATGGTATAGACATTTCCACATATAACATCTGAAAACAAAATGCTATTATCATTCATATTCTTGATTATGCAACATGTAAATTCAAAGATAATTTTATACCCTTTATCACAGAATCGACTTACACTTAGAAGATTATGTTTTAAGTTACTAATTAACGAAACATTCTTAATCAAAATGGTACCTTTATTATCTACATTTCTGAAGACTATGATTTTCCCTTTAACGTTTATCTTCAAATGTGACATGTCTTTCTTCTTGGTAAAGCTATAAAAGAGAGAAATGTCTCTCGTCATGGTGTCTTGAACAATTGCTCTCGAGAAACCATCTCTTGCTCTTTAGTGCCTACAAAAGGAAGTTAAGTTGAGGTTTTAGGTAACCAAATTTTCTAGGGTCTTTGGGTGTTAGCATTAGTTTCTTTTGGAACCTATTTCATGTTATAACAAAAGGCATTCACCTTGATTGGACATCTATGACTTAGGTGTCCATATATGTTACAATAAGTATATGTAGCATTTATTTTGACTCTAGGAAAAGGGTTTATCTAATAGGTTTTATAAAACTTTTGTTTAGAGTGTGGCTTATAGTCAATGCGACTCTTATCAAGCACACATTGTTAGGAGTCAAGAAGTAGCTCCAAATTCTTTTCACCTCTAATAAATTTTAAGAGAATCTTATTTTGGTTGAAAGCTTGTTTCTTAAACTTTTCAATTTCATTTAAATGTATTTCCTTCTTCTTTTTAAAAATGTGATGTACTCTTTTAAAGAATCATTTTCATTGATTAATACATGATGTAGTTCTTTTAAGGAATGAATTCTTTTGTTAATGCCTTAATTTCTTTTTAACACTTGGGTTTTTAAAAACCACTTTTTCAAACTTTTCATATAATTCTTCATATGTTTGTGATAATTCATCATAAGAGAAAGAAGGTTTGGAGTTACTTACCTCATCATGTCTAAAAGTCATAAAGCACATGTTGGCAACTTCATCGATGGAGTCATCATCGAATGAGCTTTCTTCATCATCATTCCATGTTGCTACCATAACTTTATTCTTTCCTTTCTTGTGTTTGAGAAGTGGTCAATCAACTTTTACATGTTCTGGCCTGTTGCATTCATAGCAAATAATTTGGATCTTTTTGCTCTTTTCACCTTTTTGAAATATTTCAAAGATTATTCTCCCAATAATCTTTGAAATATTTTCTTCTAAAGTTATTTTTATTTTTTTGATAGCTTTTGAACCTCTTTGCTATAAATGCCATTGCTTATTCAATGTCATCTTTTTCTTCTTCATTACTGCTTTCAGGTATTGATGACTTGAAAGCAATATTTTTCTTCTTTTTTTTTTCCACTCGATCATCCAAAATTTTATCTTCGTTGTTCATGAGTGAACCAATGAGATCATCAAGAGAAAGTGTGTTGAGGTCTTTGGCTTTCTCTATAGCTATCATCTTTGCTCTCTACTTCTTTGGCAAAAACCTAAGAATTTTCTTGACTTGCTCACTACTAGAGAAGAGTTTTGCAAGTGCCTTGAGTGAGTTCACTATATCCATAAGCCTTGTGTACATAGTATATATAGACTCATGTGTCTCCATCTTAAACAACTTATATTGCCTAGTGAGTCTAATAATCTTTGATTCTTTCACGTGGCTTATCCTCTCATACACTACTTTTAGTGTGGGCTATATCTTATATGTTGTTTCACATGTAAAAGTTCTTTGGAATTCCTTTTTATCCACACCACAATAGAGAATGATTATAGCTTTCACATTTGTGCACATGTTTTTCCTATCGACTTTATTTCACTATCACTCAACTTAGGAACATTCTCTCTTTTTTTATTTTTCTTCATAGGGACTTTAGGACCATTAGTTACTACCTCCCAAAGTTTATAGTCACATGCTTGTAAATAAATTCTCATTCTAGCCTTCCAATAAATATAATTGTTTCCATCAAAATGGAGACCTTAGAGGTAGACTGTCCTTTCAATTGTCCTAAGGTTGCCATGGATCCTTTCTAAGATGGTTAATTTTAAGTTAGAAAGCCTTATTCTGATACCAATTGAAATGTCACTAACTAACCCAAGAGGAGGGTGAATTGGTTTCTAACAAATATTAACATAAAATTAAAATTTCTACTTAATCACACAACAACGCAATAAATACAATATGTAAAGAGAGATAGAGTTGAGACATTGAACATCGACTTTATGGTGGTTCAATAACAATCCGGCCTACATCTACTACTTTAAGCTTCACTTGAAGATTTCATTAAAGCAAGCCTTGAATCCACAAGATTTCATAATTACAATCTAGGGTTTTGGTAACCAATAATCCAATCCAAGTGTTTACACTCACTAAACACAAATTAACTACCCAATCATGAAAGACTAACTTCTTTTACCTTTTACAATCAAAATTGAAATTAAATAAGTATAGAAAACTTACAAAATAACCCCTCAAGAGTAGATGACGAAAGTAAATGAACTTTGAGGGATTTGATGTGTGTATGACAATTTAGAGCTTAAGCAAGAGATTAGCTTAGGGTTTCTCAAAATAAACTTTAAAAACATGTGTAATAAAAGAAAAGTCCTAAATTTATATTTGTATAAAAAACTAGCCATTATAGGCTTTAAAACAAATAATTTCAAAAATGTTTGAAACGCTTACACTCACAGGCATTATTCATGGGCACTGTTCACATGTTTGAAAAGTTTGCATTTTAGCCCATTTTTAAGATTTTAAGCTAAGCATTTTGGTCATGTTTTCAAGTTCTAGAATCTTGCAGTTTGATCCAATTTTCAAAATTAAAAAACTTTTGTTTATAGAAATCTCTCAAGCTTGCCTAAAATATTATACACATTTACATTCATAAGTATACAAGTATAAATATAAAATGAAATACCATACTTGTGTCTTGAATCTTCACTTTGAGCTTAATTCTCTTTTTCAAGTTTAGGATTAGACGGTATATTTTGTAACCATCAAAATCCGAATTTGTGACCTAAGGTCAATAATTTATGAATGTTTTTCTTTTTCATTCATTTGATTAAGCGATATATTTTACAATCATCCAAACATAAGTTTGTGTGACACTTAGGTCAACAGTATTCCTCATAAAAGTATTCATTCAATAGTGTACACCAAATATTGATGCTATAATTTTTCACACTTGGGTGAGAAATGCATCCTCAATATGATGGAATTCATGCATCAGCTTAGCATACTTGATTGGCTTGCCTACTGGGTGGACATTCCTTCTTAACACTTTTTAAAATGTGATACTTTTGTTGCAAGAACCCTTTGTTAATGAAGTCAAGCATGAGATTTATAGAGAAAAATGGAGAGAATTGAGAATTGAATGCAAGGGATATTTTTGTGAGAGAAAGACTTCTTTTTCTCCTTGACATTCCTTAGCTTATATAGGCATACAATGAGAGAGCGGTTGTCGTCATTTCTCCTTCACGTGACCTATCTATTGCTTACTACCACGAGGTGAGAAGATTGCCATTATTTTTTCCTTCCGATGTACCTACTCTTCACTAACACAAGGTGAGAAGATCGCTACTTTCCTTCCCTCTCACGTGCTTACTGTTTACTGCCACAAGGTAAGAAGATCAACACTTCCATTCTCCTTATGTGTCGCCTTTGTACTGGCTACATCTTGAACCTTCGTTTATCCACTCAACTTGGCTAGACAATGATTATTATTCCTTAGCCATTGATACCTTTGGAAGAATTTTACTCTTTGCAGGGGCCACTTATTAGGTATACGTCACTTTCATAAATCTGATTTATAGTTTTTCGGTTATAACATTTACGAATCGCCAAGAATCATCTACTGCTTTATACCTCAGCAACTCTGATATTGGCATGGCAAAACGCATGATGAAGTGGGTTTTCTTGCGTGAGCCTTCAACTTCTTCTTGTAGTATGGAGTTGTCGTCTTAAAGTATTTATTACAATGGTAAGTGGTGTACTGTTGTCACACATCTTATCTTTATAATGTCTAATGTAAACTACTCTTCATTGAGCCACATTAATGATATAAATTCTTATCATAACAATTGTATTGTAAATATATTATAAAATAAATAAATTTATATTTTAAATATATAATATAAATATTGTATTATTAATATATTATAAAATAAATACTTATTCTAATAAGAATTTTAGTTAACAGTTAAAAAAAATGAGTTTTTTAATTAATTATCATTATGTAGAGATACAATCATCATTTTTTAATAAATTGAGATTTTAATGAGTATTTTAAAATTATTAATATTCATTTATATAATAAGCCAAACTTTATGAAGTGCAATTATAATAAATAAGTGAGAAACATGTTTAAATTTTTTAACTCTTAAAAAGATTTTTTTTTATCATAATTAATCCAACAAATAATTAACAATATTTTTCTCTTTCTTTTTGATAAGTAATAGTAATAACTATACATGGACATCTAACAAACTCACATAGTATTAAAGAAGAGTTCAATGTAGGTGTTGAAAGAGAGACGAGTTATTAACAGAGAGATGAAAAAAATAATGATATTAATAAAAAAGACATTTTTGAATTTAAATATAAGTAAACAAAAAACTTTGAAAACCATAATTTTACACTACATATCAAAATTATATCTAAAAATAGATTTTGAAAATAAAATTATTACACATAGTTTTTTAAATTTTCTTTAGACACTTTTTTAAAATAAAATTGTTAAACACATTGTTTCAATATTTTTGTTTATAAAACTAAATATTATATTTAAATTTTAAATCAATTGGGCCTAAAGCTAGTGTAACATGTCATATGACTTACACAACTAATATATCTTTATCTTGTGGTATTTATTGTAGCATTTAAAATATTTTAAGAAAGAAAAAGTTAACCTATGTAAAGAATTTTATAACTCAAATATTTAAGATAAATTTCTTAAAAAAATATTACCAAAATAAACATTTTCTCCACTTTAATATTACTAAACATTGATTTCTTTCTCCATAAACTATACTTGTTAAAGCTTATGAGAAAGTAGATTTCGTTATTAGAGAAAAAAAGTTTAGACTTTAAGTTAATATTAGATTAAATGAGTGAGTTAAATGGGTGTTAATATAATATCATTTTAATTATTTAAATTAAATTTTTCCCTAATAGTAAATTATATCATTTGTATTGTGATAAAAACTTTTAATTAAAAAAATGTTTAGAATATATTCTAAGGTGCAAAATAGAACCATTATTTTTGAAATTTTTTTAAAATCAATTATTAAGTTTGAAATTAACAGAATTTTTTTTGCAAAGAATAATTTATTTAGTATTCATTTTTTAAGTATTATTTCTGTAAAACAAAGATAAAAATATATATTTTTTAAAATTTGATGTTTTCTAAGTGAGAAATGCGTTCGATAATATTTCTCAAAAGTTTATATTAAGAATTATAAGATATAAATTAATTGAATCAGTCTAAATTTTATTAGTGAATTTATTTATTGAAATAAAGTTTTTCTTTTAGGTTTCAAAATAATATTTTATTGTTTTATATATCAAATATACCAAATAAAAAAAATATTATTAGAAAACATTCTCAATATCATTTTAAAGTTATAGTGTAAATTTAATTTATTATAGAATTCTAATATTTAATAATATATTATTTTTAATAATTAAAGTATAGTAGCAATAAATTCTAAACAATATATTGCGTGCTGTTTTTCAAAGAAAGAAACAGATAAAATTTGTTTTCTATTTTTTTAATAGCAAAAAAAAATAAAAAATTATTTTCTTTCGTTTTATTGTAAATTATTTTAGAAAAACAGCAAGTGAAAAAGTATTTAATCTGTTTTTAAAATGAAAATGAAAACAGATAAAGTATTCACCGGATCCTCACGCATTTATAATTATACCCTCAAAAGCGAGTCTAAATTACATCTTACCCGACAAAACCCCCCAAACCCCCGAGCCAGTGCAAAAGCAAGTTATCGCAGAACTGTTCAACTGATTTCACGGCAGGAGCAGAACAATGTTGAGGCTCATTTCCAGAGCTGCTGCGCTCTCGAAACCCAGAGACGACACAGTTTTAGCATCAGCATCACCATTGTTACTCAACCATCAATTATTCTACGCTACGAAATCAAAGGGCAACAAGAAACAAGAAGATAACAAGAAATCCAAGTTCAAACCCTCCGATTCCGCGGCGGCCCTTCAGTCGGACTCCGCCGCGTCGGCCGATGACTCGGAGTCAGCTAAGGCTCGCGCTCGCCGCTTAGCCGATGACGACCGAGATCCTTCCCTTGATGTTGGCCCCAATAACAGGCCTCTCTTCACCAAAGCGACTTCCCTCTCCTTGCTCACGCGCAAAGACGCTTCCACTTACTTCAAATTCAGGTGAAAAATATGAGAAATTTTCTGTATTTGTAAGTGTTTGAATACGTGTCATGTGGTGATTGGTTTGTTTGTGTGTAGTGAGAAGGAACTGAATGCGGTGTTACCGGAGGGATTGCCGACGGGAATGTTAACGGAGTTTAAAGAATCAATGAGACATGCATTGCTTGTGAGACAAAGTTTTCTGGATCTTCGTGATAATTTTAGGCGAGTAGTTGATCCTCCATTGTCATCATCTAATGGTGAATCTCTGGCTCTGTGTTGTTTAATTTTTTTTTGTTTTTTTCTGGTATTTTTTGTTTGAATTATTTACTGCAAAGTGAAATTTAATAGCTTCAAAATTATACTTTTTAACTTGCTATGCTTTTTATTTATTTTGAAGTTTTTACTCAGCTGGGAATTATTTTTGAAGTTATAGAATATCATGCTTGCCATAGAGTTTGTAAATTTGGGCCAGTTGTAGTGTCTTTAAATTACTATTAGTTTCTTATGAGAAATTTAGTTGTAGTGGCTTTCATTTGATTGTTACAAATAGTTAAGGGCTCATTTGGTTTTGTATCGCAAAATTCTTTTCAGAAACCTATTTTAGAGATGAAAATGTGAAACTGAACTTGGAAAATGGTTCTATAGTCACAAAAGCAGTGAGAACGTTTCTCTGAAAGGGTTTATGGAGAAATAAAGAGGGATTTTGTGTTTTATCAAAATGTATTATCTTTTTGAAAGAAAAGTGAAAGAAAGACATCTTTTTGTCTATCTGGAGTTGCCTAATACCTTTTGGTAAATAAATTGTTTCTTAAATTCTATTATTTAAAACATTAAACTCATTTGCTACCAGTTTTTGTTTTTTAAAAGAATATAATGAATTTTGGAAATCCTATATTATCACTTTTTCTAATGAAGTTTAGTGACACAGAGAGAATAGAAATCAATAGATGAAATTATAGGAGAGGGGTTGGATGTGTTAGACTCATCGTTCACTTTGATTTTTAATATATTATCCAGGCCCAAAAGTTAGGAAGCAGATAGTCTTGGATGGTCCTCGTAGCTGTGGGAAAAGTATTACACTTGCGATGCTTGTTCACTGGGCTCGTGAGGAAGGGTGGTTGGTTTTATATGTCCCTAGAGGCCGGGAGTGGACTCATGGGGAATATTTTTATAAGAACCCACAAACTGGTCTTTGGGACACTCCTCTTCAAGCTGAAAATGTCCTCAAGGCAAGAATATTTTTCTGTCGCCCTCTTTTTTATTTTCAAGAGTAGTGTTATTTATATGGTTTGATGAATTGGTAATGTCATGAATTATCAATATTCACTTTATAACTCTTTATTGACAAAAATAATGTTGATAATGGAAGAGAGTGCAAAGTACGATGTATAAACACCAAAGTTTGTATGTGATAGTTGCTGGCCACTTTGCTAAAAGACATGCAGTACTAGGAAGTCTGCATGACAGAAGCGTGGAGCTAAGGATTCATTGGATTGTTACCGTTCTTCTTTGCAAAAGCTGCTAGCTGCTTTCTTACAAGACAGAACAATAGTAAGAGTCCATGTGAGAGAGACATGAAACATAGAAGCTTTATCTATGTACAAGGATTGTTATTGTTCTCATTTTGTTTGTGGCTAAGTGTGAAGGTGCTGATTATAGGTTGCTTATACATGTCACTACTTTTTTTGATGGAAACACTTTTGGAACACCTTTTTGTCCTTTTTATGCTTGATTCATCTTTTAGAGATATTAATGCTGTACTGTTGCATTTCCTTTATGATTTTTCTCCAGGACTTTGTGAAGTATAATGAATCTCACTTACGAGAATTACCATGCCAAATACTTGATCCTATTCTGCTAGGAGAGGGTGCTGGTGTTGGACTGATGAAAGGGGTTGATTCCAAGGAAATCCCTGAAGGTTCAACTTTATATGATTTGGTTCAAATGGGAATCAAGCAAACACATGCATCTGTTAGTGTGGTAGTTCGTTTGAGGAAAGAGTTATCACTTGTGAAAGATATTCCTGTGCTTATTGCAATAGATCAAGTAAGCACCAGCTTCAACTCATCTTTTATATCTGAAATATTCAGTTTGTTAATAGATTTGTTTTTGATTTTTGAATTTTTTGTTTTTTTTTTGTTATCTCTTTGAATTTCTGTAGCTCTTCTGCAAATGGTTATGAGTTTCTTGTATCTCGTTCATTCATTTGTTTCTGCTACTTGTCTCCAGTATAATAACTGGTTTACGTTCAGTGAATATGAAGAGCCAGTAACTATTCGTTCTACCAGGCCGGTACATGCCAGAGAACTTGCAATGGTTAGTATGAACCCTCTTCATTCCACAACTCTTTTGCAAGGTTATTCTTTGTTAAATGATAACCTCCACAAAATTACAACATGCTATGTATTCTTTTCTGAATTTTAAGGTTTAGGATTATTCAAACATCTTTCGAAGGATTGGGTGCTTTCACCAAAATGGACCTCCTTAGGTGTCAAGCATACTTTTGAATATAACTAAGGTTCAATGGAAATTGATATTAAACGTGCTCCAAAATAGAGATATTCATCATTGGGTTCTCACCATTCATTTCCTTAAGCCGTTGTGCATGCATGTTTGATCTCTTAAATGACAATTAACCTGTCTTTCTGTTTGTGTTGTACCATGATGTTTCTGTTCTTTTTCCTGTAAGGTGAATGCTTTTAGGTCTATGATGCATGATGACATGATGGTGGGTGCTTTCTCTCATTCAACGGCAGTAGGAAAGCTTCGTAAAGACTTACCAGATGTTCCAGCAGATGCGCGTATTAATTTGCCTCGCTACAGTTTAGATGAAGCAGCAACTGTTTGCCATTACTACCTTAGGTATGTTTATTGGTTAACATGATTTCCAGGTTTTAAATTTATGTAAAATAACAATGCATCTGTCTGGTTATAGCATCTATATGCTTGTGATTTTGACCAAGAATTTGTTTAGCTTGAAATTCTGTGTCTTAATTAAGTTTGCAGTATGTCGTTTGTGCTAAAATGTTATGTTGTCAAGCCAGCTTTTTTTTCCCCTGTGTGTGAGTTATATATATGTCAAATGAAATTATCTACTTTGGAATTACTAGTCCTAAACAAGCAAATAAATTTTCATTCATGGTAAAGTTTCTGTTGAGAACGTAACTTCTTTTCCAGAGTGCGAGTTTAGATTAAGTGTTGGATCTGGGGCCTTAATTCCTTTTCAGCCATATTTGTTTTCTATCAACAAATAAAGGTTAAGTTCTCTTTTACCTGAATTCCTGTCAGTCTTCTGATGATAAAATATAAAAGATAGAGATAGGACTATCACTTGTCTAATCATAAAATGATTCTATAAGATAATTTACTGTAAATGCCTTTTACAGTAATGAGGAACAGAATTAGAAGTTACAAGGTCAAGAGCTTTAAGCAAGCCCTGTTCTTGCAGACAAAGCCAGAAAAAGGAAAATGAGGAATTCTTGTTTGCTAAGATTGTATTGTTTACCTTTTACAGAGAATTGGAATTTTTGTTGAGTTTGTGTAGTGCTTGCCACCCCTTTTGAAAGTTCTTTTGGGTGGTGTAGGGGATATCTGGTCTTTTTCTTTTTTTAACCTTTATGCATCTTTATAATTTCTTCTTTTCTTTTTTTCATTTCCCTGATCAAAGAAAGAAAAAGCTATTTCTCATTCTTGAGCATAACATTACGTGAGTCCGTCCGTCCTTTTTTGAAATTGATGTGACCGACTGTGATCCATTCAAATTTCTGTTTGTTACAATCACTGTAAATATAATCTGCTTGGAAATGAAGATAGTGCTTTTAATTATAATGTTGATTAGGTTTCAAGTTATGATTCTTTAGTTTAAGTGCACCTGTAAAAGGTGTAATTCTGCTATGATGTTCAGTGACTGACACTTGAGTATGCATGTCAATTTCCATCTTGCTCTATAAGCTTCATACAGTTTAGAAAATGTAAGGAACTATTACTTGTTCCTTTTCTTTTTCTCCTCTGTGAAGCATACAAGGAAGGTTTAAAAAATTCTAGTGGCTGACATGCCTGTGGAGTACTATCAGCTATGGAATGTTCAAATTGATGTAATATATCTTTGTGGCACTTGTGCAAATTAAAGGTAAACTATCAACAAAGAGAAAAAAATGAAATGATTTGATTTCATGAACTAGTTGCATACTATGCATAACTGTTATTATTATGTAAAGGGATTCACATATGTACAGTGAAGATTTCAAATTTTGGGTTGGATGTTTGATGTTATGTTAGGATTTTCAAGTTGGGTTTCAACTTTGCTGTTAATAGTTGTAAGTCAATACCTTAACTTTTGTGTTAAAGATGGTTTCAAGGTTTGTTTTGTCATTTGTAACATGACAATGATGATGTAACAAGCCAAATCCTTGTGTAAAATAAAATGTTATGGACTGAATCCTGTACGCTGGTTTCTTTATTGATTTCTCTGCTTTTGCAGGCCATAATATCATCAGTATTCTTGATCTTTGCTTTCTGATGACGTGTCTAGTTTGCTGATATGATGTGAAATACCAGCTTTATCAATTTGCCTTGTATCTTCCAGTTAGAGATATATGTGGGTTATGTTTGTACTCTGCCACAATTGTTCATAATTATCATTGGATTATGACAAGCTATTTATCAAAAAAAAAATTTGGGTTCTTGTTCAGTATAATTCGAGGAATATATGTAGTCTTAACTTTTGGTTTTTCCTATTTTTCCCCTGTATGACCATGACAAAATAGCGTAAATTCATTTAGCATACAATTGCCATTCTAAGTCTGAGCCATTATGCATGTATCTTTTCAGGCAAAGACTAGTAAGCCGTGAGGTATTCTCAGAGGATAACTGGAAGAAGGTGTATTATTTGTCAAACGGGAATGGAGAAGAGCTGAGAAGCTTAGTTCCATTGATGAGGTGACATAGTGTTAGATACTATTTATCATTTCATAATGCATTGGCAAGAGTAGCGTATTTGTATTCAGCTATTCTGTTCGCTCTTGTGGCTTCATGTTTTTGAAACATACATTAGTAGATTGAATCCATACCCAGATAGATAGATGATGGGAGGGAGATTATGGATTCTCAAATTAAGTTGAGTTTTAGTTGTGGCTGTTGTCTATAGCCAATGTACCATACATACATTAACGGGTTCCTGTTTTGTGTTCTTCTCAAAAGAAGTTTTGATCACCCTGAGATGACATTTTCCGAATATTATTTTTTTTTCATTACGGTGATTCATTACAAAAGAATCTGCCTTTTGTTTATGCAGTTGAGACTCTTGACATAAACTTGTCGTAAAATTATGAGGTTTGAGATGGGATGACATAAACTACATGTCTTATTATATATACCTCTCTTTTTCAACTCTGGTGTTACAAGTTTCAATTTTGTGTTAGAGGTTTGATGCTGTGAAATTTTCAAATTTTACTGTAGTTTAAAATTGTGTTACTGTTTCAAATGTTAGTAACCATGGTTCAGAACGTTACACAAAAAATAAATAAATGCATTGAATGTATTGTGTCTAAGTCCTTATTACAATATGTTTTAAAAATGGAGCAATGACATTTTCATCCTTTTTTGCTAAAATAATAAATCAAGGAAATTTTTATAATTTTAACAAATTATTTGCTAGTTTTAGTTTTTTTTTTTTTTGTCAGGATGATTCCTAAGAGGGCAGAAATGAAGTCTAAATAAAATAGGGAAATTTCATATTTTGACCTTCTCATAATGAGAAGCTTTTGAAACTTGACAAGACACAACATGTTGTCATTGTGACTAAGCTTTCATCTTGTCAAAATATTCATTATATGTGGATTGTTATAGTGTTAAGGTTGTCACTATAACCAGAAATGTCACTGTATTAAGGTCTTTATTGTGATCAAGTTGTTATCTTGACTAAATTATCACTTTGGTCAGATTGTCACCGTGTCTAGGTTATCGATGTCGAGGTATTCACCATGCTTAGGTTGTTGTCATGCCATCTAGGCTAGGTTGCAAGGTTGCCACAATGTCATCTTAATTTGCTTGCTAGTTTGCCACCTTACCATTCTAGGCTATATGATTATCAATGAGTTTTAGCTCAAATTACTTAACATTTGAAATTTATAAGGATAAAAGAATATTGACTTTTCAAATGTTTATTTGATAAAAATAAATATCGTAATACTTGAAATAAAAAAAAAATAAACAAATCACTTAGATTGACATTATTCAAAATTCAGACTAATTAAATTTCAGTCAAAACACCAAACATTTTTCAATTATGTTTTGATATATTATTTCTTGCAAAATTTAAAGATTAATTAAATAATTTTATTACCTTTTCAAAAATACTTAAATTTTAAAAATATAATAATTAAAATATTCAACAAATTGTATGTTCTTTACTTTTTTTCAATTAAGGGTGGGTATATTTACATCTTGAAATTTACTTTAAACACTTTTTTTACTATTCACACCTATTTAAAAATTAAATTGTACTCTATACATCTTTATAAATGGCTAAATAACCCTTAAATTTTTTTATTATATATCCTAATTTTTCTATATACATCTCGAAAATATTCATCAAACCTAAACACTTTTATTTTGAAAAAACATAGTTACTGTTTGATTTTTTTAAAATATTGATTTGTTTCTCCATAAGCTATTATTGATTGTAAAAACATTATGAGAAAAAGTTTAGGATTTTAAGATACATAATTGTATGCTTAATGAGCACGAAGAGTACGAGTGTTCAGCGAATTGAATTACATGAATTCGACAAAATTTATATTTAATCTATTACTTGGTAGATTGAAATTTTTTCAATACAACCTGATCTACCTTATGATAGAATTCGATCTAACCCAATGCATTAAAAAAATTTTAAATTCGATTTGATTTAAATATATTTAAAGTATTTTAATTTTAATAGTGATTATATTTCATTAACAAAGATGTTCGAGAAAATAATATATGATTTAATTCAAAATAAATGACAAAAAATAAATATATAAATAAGAGATAATGTGTTTTGCCACCCTCACTTTTGGGAAAAAAGAAAATACCCTCGTATATTTTTTGTCAATTCTAGATACACCCTCATTTTTTAAGAAATATTAAGATATTCTCCTGAAACACTATTCTATATATTATTTAGACTTAAACTAACTATTTTACCTCTAAACTATTAAAAAACATATAAAATAATTTAATTATAATATTTAAATATTTTTACTTTATAATAACCAATACTTTTATTATAATATTTTAATTCTTAATTTTTTACTTTAAATTTGTTATTAATTTTTTAATAATATTAATTATACATATTTTTAAAATTGAATCATTTTTTAATAATATTAATTATACTCATTGTCAATTTTTTATAATAGTCAAAATATTTATTTTGAAATTTTTACAATTAATTTCTTACAATTAACTAAAAAATATTTTATAGCAAATTTTATTTTATAAAAATTTTTACAATTAATGTTGTAAAAAAATGACAATTAAGAATTTGACAATATTAATTATATATAATTTTTTAAAATAGATTATTTTAATCAAATATAATTTTAAAAACGTGTATAATTAATATCGTTAAAAATTAATAATACATTTAAAAGAAAAATAATTAAGAATTAAAATATCATTATAAATTTTTAAATTTAAATATTAATATAAAATTAAATTGATTATGATAAAGTAAAAATAAAGATAATTGAGTTATTTTATATATTTTTTTAATAGTTGAGGGGTAAAATAGTTAATTTAAATCTAAATAGTATATATAATAGTGTTTCAAAGAGTATCTCGATATTTCTTTAA
The DNA here is from genome assembly GCA_028052125.1 of Melia azedarach. Lineage (NCBI taxonomy): Eukaryota > Viridiplantae > Streptophyta > Magnoliopsida > Sapindales > Meliaceae > Melia > Melia azedarach. The sequence goes on along the minus strand of CM051398.1, from coordinate 14,361,998 downwards.
ATGTGAGAGAGGTATTTAGAATTGACAAAAAACTTAGAAGGTATTTTCTTTTTCTCCAAAAGTAAGAAGGGTAAAAGCACAGTATCCTTATAAATAATTATAATTGAGTTTTTTTTTCAATAAAAAACTTGTGTCATTAAAATTATATCTAAAATTAAAAAGTGGCAAACATAATCACAATAAATTTAAAAGCACACATCATTAAAACTTATAACCTTTTAGACAATGTTGTTATCCATTTTTTTTAACAAAAAAAAAAATCAGTATATCTTAAATAGAAAATATTGCTCGTTTAAAAAACAGATCAAAAATAAATTTTGAGAAGGAGAAAAAAATTAAATAAAAAAGTCTAGTTGAATGTATATATATATATTTTATTTTTTTATATAGAGATACCTGTACTTTATCCCAACTTTTAAGCAAACATCACATACTTGCTAGGTTTACAGCATATACTAGATATCGGTGACTTTTAAAGAAATATGAAGGTACTCTCTAACTTTAGTAATATCCCCGAAATGGTTATTCTCAGTGTAAACTTACTATTTTATCCTTCAACTTTTAAAAGACTTAAAAAAATCATATTATTCTTATTTTATAATAATCAGTATATTTTTTTTTCTTGTTTTATTTTTTTTTCAATATTAATAACTGAACTGGGCCTATAGAATTATTAATAATTTTTTTATAATATTTTGTAACAAATTTTTATAGTAAATTTTATATTATAAAAGCTTTATATACAATTTATATATAATTAAATAAATTAAATATTCCTATTTTTTAGCCACAAATATATTCCCCATACCACATTATAAATGTAACTGTTGGCAAGGGTGGTCGCAAAAGTATTAGGCTAGTAGGGCATTAGGCAGTACACTTTTCTCTTTTTTTTTTCTTTCGTTTTTATTTTTTTAATATTAATAACCGAATTTGGCCTACAAAAAATTATTAAGAATTATTGGATTAAAACTAATAGATTATTAACTTTATAGTAAATATTTTATAATTTTATATATCATACAATAATATTTATTTAAAATATTTTTATATTATTTTTAAGAGATCGAATTCGGAGAATGTAAATTCACAATTCAAATTCACTATAAAAGAATTTAAATTTTTTTAATTCAATTAGATCTATTAAATTCACCCTTTTCAATGTTACCATTATAATGTTTTGATATCTAAGAAGTTTAAGAGTAAAGACCAAATTGAACAAATTCTACCTCCACTCAAAAAATCTATTGCAAAAGTCACATGCGAACTCGAACCCCTTCTCAAACGAGAAGCAATTAATATTTTCTATAAACAAAATAATTTTATTTTAAAACTATATATTAATGACAATAGCTTAATCTTGACCAAGACCTCACAAAGAAAACATTTTGAGTTGGATACGTTCGTATTCGGTCACTCTTGGGTGGTTTCACTGTCCCCAGTGACACGTGGTTTTTTAAAATAAATTGAATTAAATTAGTAAAACAGAAAATTTCTTTTTAATAAATTGTTTTAACTTTATCCTTAAATTCATAATTGAGATTTCCAATAAAATAATTACTGGAAAAAATCAATATATGAGCATTTATTTGGATTTAAATTAAAAAAATTTAGAGAAACTCCACCCTACTATCTGCATTCCTTAAACAAAAATAATAATAATACATTTAATAATCATTTATTACAAATGTTACTTATTATTTGTAATTAATTATATATAATAAACAATCAATTAATTAATAATAAATTAATTAATGTCTATTTTAATCACTATACATTCGCAATATATTGGCCATATTTTTACCAAACACCCCTACTTTTAATTATTTTCTAATGAAATGCCAACCCAAACATACCAATCTTGCTAAATTAATAATAATAATAATAATAATAATAATAATAATAATAATAATAATAATAATAATAATAAAGAAATATAAATAAATATATAAACGAAAGACAACTCCCTCTTTACTGTTACAGTCTTGTGTCCTCTATTATACTGTACAAAACTTAAATTCTGTTCAAAACTTCTCTAACTATTCAACTCTGCTGTATTAGAATCTATGTAAAATAGTATATAATTTAGAAGATTAATTCCACTGAACAAAGAAATTCCAAAACTTTATGGTGCATGATCTCAAATCCGACATTCAATACCTGAAGGAAACCACATACATACTTGGACATGAAGTTCGAGTTTTCAAAAATCCCCCAAGAGTGTAGCAGTACATAAAAGGATCTGAAATTGCAGGTAACAATGTTATCATTCAAGAAAAGCTTTGCAACATTACATTGACAGGAAAAAAAAAAGGGCCATTGTGATATGGCTAACCTTTTGGCAGATATCGTTTATGCTCGCCTGCAAAAGCTTCAAAATCACCCACTCTTGATAGCTATGCACTTGAAAGGTAGGTAAGGGACACAGATTACTGTATTGGGCTCTATGTATGATCCGGACTGCTAATTCAAGTCACTACTCGTGTCTTTCAAAAAGGAAAACATAATTCTGTTATCATGATCTTTGTAATATAATCTTCTGAACAACAGTAGTGAACTCTTGTGTACCAATGATGTACGTTGCAACCAGATGAGCAACATCCATGGATAAATATAATTGGTGTCTGGGTCAGAATGGAGATTGGCACAATGGGCATGATGATTTGTGAGAAGTTGAGAACCATTTGTAAAGGCAGGCCGAATGGAACTTGTGTTTGCAGGTCTTGCAAGCAAGACGAGGAAGGCTATGGTTGGCAGTGTGGATGACACTGTAACAAATAGGACACTCTTCAACACCTTCAAATTCCTTGTCAAAGTTGCGCTTCCATATCCGTATAGCTTCAGCTAAAGCTCCATTCTGCATCACAAGTTGAGCAAAATTAATTATCTGCCTAGTCCCCAATTTCCTATTAACTAAATACCAATTGTGGCCTCAATTCTACTCCCAAATTCGTAACAGCAGTCCACTTCTATAAAAAGTCAGCAGAACTGATGATAATTTTCTTTTACCTTCTCTTTTTTCCTAACTGATACCAAGCTTCTCAGGGATTGCACATAAAGGCAATCCCTAATATGGTGGAACATGTATTTATGGATATAATCATGATGAACTCCTGTCTCAACTATTTTGAGAAGTGTGAAGAATGGAATAGAGAAAGTAGGAAGATACGGTAAGTACCTGATTACGAACAAACAACATCATTGACATTAACCACTTCCTCTGCTTCACTTCACTAATGCCTAGGCTCCTCATACAATCCACATCAACAGACCGTAATGGGTAGGATGCAGGAAGACGGATAACTAGATCCATTTTCGTCTCATCCTTCGTGTAGGTGGCAACAACCTCATTTGCTGATTTGCTCACAGTAAGTGAAAAATTCTCATCAGCAATATTTGCTTTCTTTATCTGCTCAAATAAGCAATTAAGTCAGCAAGTGTGTCAAATTATAAGTTTACTTACAAAATAGGTCATATTCAACTCTGCTTTTATCAATCAAAAAATCATCAGAAGATGGTTGTCAGGTAATTAGGCAAAAGAATATAGGAAGTCTGACAGCAGTAGATCACCACCTCCCCCAACAATAGACACAAGTAATTGATAAGAATCATTTTGCAGCATATCCAAGAGTAAGAAGCTGAAAAGTGTGCAGAAATTAACTTAAAGATCACTAGTAGTTCATCCCAATACTTTTTCAGAATAAGTTAGAATAATTAAACAAGCTCAAGGGGCCATTTGTAATTGCAAAACAGCTAACGTGTTTAAACAGCCACTTTTATTTGAAATCTAATATCTACCAACCAGCCACTTCTCATGCTTCCATTATACAGTGGCTGTACATTAAAAGCCATAGCACCTCAATCACAAACGAGCCGCATTTTTATTATTATAACTACTATTTTTTAATTCAGGCTACTTAATATAACTGATAAATTTTAAGAATGTATAAGATCTTGAGATTTGAATATTTTAAGAACTTTTGAGTCCCTTAAAATTAAACATCTTTTCTGAGAGTTGTAGACAACCTGAGAGAGTTCATTTGCAATTAGAGGAGGGCTGCACCATGCTCTCGTGAAGGATTCAACTGAAGATGAAAGAGAACGGTCACGTAAATCACTAAACCACCCTCGAACATAAGCAGGAAGAACACAAAGCATCAAACCATATAATGCTCCAGCAAGTGTGGCCAGTTTCATGGGTTCAACAGGCCAAAGAGATTCCACAGCAAACATTAATGAACATGTTGTGATAGCACGTGTAGCTGCAGTGGCAGCTGCTGATACCTCAGCAGGGAGATCACCGTCTTTCTTTTTTAGACCTTGTGTCATGCACAATTCCAAAGGAATATGCTGGAAAATGCAATCTAATATCACTGAATTAGCAGAATCTAAAACATACTGGACCAATCTATCCCTTGGAGGTGATGGTAAAGACAACAGGTGAGATAGCAACAAGGACCATGCAAGGAATATGTTTACCTGTGGATATGAGGGAAGAGCAAATTAGTGCAAGAATGGAAGATGAGAATATTTTTAATTTATTAACTGAGAATTCAAAGAGATATCTAGGTTCACTACTGATAAAGCAAATTTACCCGTTCTTGGGCCACCAAATCTATTTCAAGAACATGGCAAGGTAGCTTCTCAATCATGCAAGCGATTTCACCCTTCAAATGAACATTTTCTTCTGATGACAAATCAAGATGAGTTGTATCCTGGTCAACACCAGAATCAGCATCCAAGCAAGATGCAGAACCTTCACGGACTAAAGCCAGCTGAGAAACAGGCTCAGTTGACAAAATTGCATAGGCGGCATACTGCAACGATGCAATTGGTTCTGAAGAAAACAAAATGGCATACAAAGCATTAATAGGCCCTTTGCTTAGCCCCCAAAACTCAACTGACTTCACAGCTCTATCTTTAACATGCGGTGATGAATTAACAACACTTGATGCCACCAATTTCCAGAAACAAAGATGATCCAGTCGTGATGATGAAATAACCACTGCAGCCTCAAGACCATATGAACTCGCAATGGCCTCACAAATGCCAGTGCAGAAAAATATGCGAAGAATACCTTCTGTCATTCGATCTCTAATACGGTCCAATCTTTCTGTTCTTAAGGGGCTTGGATTATCTGAATCTTCTGCCTGATTATTTAACAAAAGCCCATGGCACAAAAGGGCATTTATTGCATTATTGATAGGAGAAGGGTCTGAAATGGAAACAATTTCCTTAAGTTTCTTAAGAATAGCAACCAAATTATTAGAAGAAGAGCTTTCTGCAATAGCATCATTCACATTTTCAGCGACCTCCTCCATCATCACAACTGCTGATTGAATCCAACAACTCAAGTGTGAGAACAAAAATCCCCAATCATCTTCATCAAATTCCTTCCAGCAATAGCCAACTGAAATTACCATCAGCTGTGATAGCAGCATCTGTACCACTGGCAGCTGATTAGCAGTAGCAGCTCCATGCCTCTGCTTCCGAAATAAATCAAGTAACAGAGTCTTCTCCACATGGCTGATATCTCTCTCCATCTTAAAGAGTTCTGGTCCCTCTGTTGCACTTAGAGGATAGCAAGAGACAACCAACAGAAACCAATCTTCCATATCTACAAGAAACATACAGCAAAACATCAATATTATTTATTAAAGAGAAAATACCATATTTTGAATGAAATCCATAGTTAGCTGCCCTCTACAGCAACTTGGGCATTACAAAAGGGAGAATCATAATTATGAAGACTGTTCAATTTGAGGGAGGGAATGTGAACCCACATCTGTCAAGCAAAGTTACATACTAACATCAAATGAAAGACACAATACAAAACAGAAGATGACTTTTAATAAATAGTATGCTTTACCTTGTCCAGATTGCCATGCAACTAAAGGTGGGAATAATAGAGTTCTCTGGAGCCAGCCTCTGATAGTATCCTCCACCAGATTTCCTTCGGATGTATCAGGGTCAACAACACCTCTACTACATTCACCAGAACCAATGCTTCTATAACTTAGTGTTCGTATAAGAACATTTACGAGTGGAGGAAGAATTCTCAAGCAATTCACATTGATTGCTTCACCAATAGAAAGTTTATTAAGAAGCAGCTCAAATAGAGTCACAGCTTTATCTGTTTCCCATATATTATCTCTAAACAAAGTGAAAATCAAAGACACAAGAGCTCTCAGAAAGGGTTCTTCAATGTGCTCCACTTTATCATCTAAGGCAGGCCATATATTGGACAAACTCTGTGCCCCACTTCCTCCATGAACAAGAGCACCATCAAGTAAAATGTTAAAAATTGAATCTAATTCCTCTCCAATAGAAGCATATTTTCCACTTTTGGCATATGTACTCAGTGAAGGTAAGAAAGAAGCTAGAGCACAGCCTCCAGGCCATTTCCATGTGCATAATACTTCAGCAGCAAGCCAGACTCTAGAAGCAACCTCATTATTTATGGTGGCCTCATGTGTAACATGACCACCAACAACTTTATGCAACCCAATTTTGGAGATAAGCTTGTCAATTAAAGAAACAAACCTATGATGCCCAGATACCTGGATATGAGAAACATTTGAGACATCAGTTATTCAGCCAATAAATGTAATTATATCATAGACTGCATTCCCACTTTATGCAATCAGAAAAGGAATAGCCAACGATACCCGCTTTCACGGGTATGGTTGCCAATTTTAAGACAACGTCAAGAACCATTTCATAAAGATATGTAAAGCATACAGACTCTTCATGATGTCCTCCTTATTGGAGGCTCTCTAATTGAAACCAAGCTAGCCTTACTGAGAGCGTTTAGTTCCACTTACTATAGAATGGTATTCAACAACACAATCTTGAGAGACTGAGTACAGAAATTGTTCACCAACAATTTACATTCTTCACTTATATTGGATGCTTAGAACCCTCCAATAAAATACAATCAATTCTTTTTTTCCTTATCAGAACATCAGATTCTTTTAAAACCACTAAAACTCGGTTCTTAATTTCCTAGTGTCCTGGTGCTAATTCTTATAAGGATTCTGCATCAGCTTGGTACCACAGCTAATTAGCATTAATGATTGTTGCATAAAGAATCTACAGATGGAGTTATTCCTTCCTAGGAATATCTCTACGTCATTCTAGTATGGTAGTCTCCACCTTATCTGTGACGGAAATTCAAACTTTTATTTCAAATGAAATTTGAATGAACAGAAGTTGAAGAATATTTAAGATATTATTATTACCAAGATGAAGTAAGATAGCCAGACATTAACGCTTAGAGTCTCAGATATCCACTCTTGGAAATCATATTCTAAGAAGTGTGAAATAGTTTTGTTGGCCAATTTAAATAGCTCAAAATGATCTGGAAGACCAATCCTAAAAATTCAAGTCTTTGCTTAGGCTTTGGCTCAAGGACAAAAAAAAGAAACACCTAATATCACTCAATGGGGGTTCTCAGGTGTGTATACCCCCATTGCAGTGTGTTTAGTGTAGGAAGAGTGTAGAGTCCGGTGACCATATCTTCCTCCAATGTCTTGCAGCATTTTTTTTTATGGGGCAAGTACTGTAAGGAAGATGGAATCTTCTCAGCAGTTCTGAGTTCTACTAGCCCTTTGCTTATGGAGAATGTTTTTGCATTTGGAAAAGGAAAGAAAGCCCAAGATCCTCTAGAAGTGTGCTGTCCTAGCTTTTTTTAGGTTAAATTAGGCACAAAAGAAATCATTGTAGTTTTGAAGATACAAGAGAAGATCAGATCTCATCTGTGGCAAACAGTACACTTCTTTCTTTGTCAGTCATAGTCAGGAAGGGTTCTGAGATAGTTGTAATCTACAGTACAGTTTTTGCAACAGGAGGCAGGATCTGCTTTTTCATTACAGTGCATCGAAGATTCTGATAGATTTAGTTGTTTATGTATAGTGGTTTTATCCCTATCAGTCTTTTTGGGGTGGTGTGGTAGGCTTGTAGTCCATCAGTGTACTTTAGTATACCTTAGATTTTGAAACAATTGCTTCCTCTATTGTTGCAGCCAAGGTCTAGGAAGAGATAACTATTACAGCATTTAGGTAAATATAAGAAATAGAGGAGCCTAGTCCACCAAGTTCATATGCAAGAAGTCAATGCTATGTCTTCCTAGTTGGCTCCCAAAAGACTAGCCTATTAGGTACTGCTACCTACTCACACTTATAAGCCCAAGCCCAACCCATGTTCCATCTGATGTGGGACATGAAACAAGTATGTTTGGCTGCAACAACTCAACTCTGGTGCATAGGACTGGACCAGAATCATCAGGCTATGTTTGTCATGCAAGAATGGACTAGAATAATTTTGGAATTGAATTGGATAGGATGGGACCAGACAAGACTTGATTATGAATAATATTGCTTTATATTTGGTGTGACCAGACTAAATTGTACATAATAAGGGGCTCAAACTTCAACATTAAACTAACTAAAATCGATTACATAAAAGTTGTATAATATTAATGAAATTTATTTAGTGCAGTATCAAGTTGTTCCATGAATTTGGGACAAATTCTTAGAATTGGAAGGAAAAATAGTCCAAGGCCAGTTAAGAGTACTAAAAATTACTCCATTCATCCCACTAATCCTAGCTTCCAAATGTAACCTTATATTCATATCAAGCATGCTAGCTATATTCTCCTATGTTTTCCAGATTTTGGGTGCTGAATTTGCGAGCATTCATACCAAACATGTAAAAGCAAGCAAATAACAATATTACCGGTAAACTACAAACAAAATGAGGAACTCAGAAAAATGCACTCACATAGGCATCCGCAGACTCATTTTCAATATTTAAGGCAGTTGTTTCCTTTGGGGTGTTGAAATTGGGAGCAATCCACAAAGGCCACGAGTCACCCTTGCTCAGAAGCTGGTCTAACAGATTTTGTTCAACATATTCATCCCAACTAAGATACTGGAGTACTTCAAGTATCCACACGTAGCACAAAAATATGATTTTATCTGTTCTTATACCGTTTTCCTTGAAAATGGCTATCCTGATAGAGGTAATCAATATACTTGCTATTTTCTTCTGATTTTCAATGTTGAGATTTCTCCAGAATAGATTGCTTATCTTAGCACGAAAAGCTTGCACAGATTTACCAAAATCCAACCGAGCCTCAATTTTCTTCTTTGATTCATCATCAAGTGTATCAGCTATCCCTGTAGCCATGCTACACTCCCAGTCAATGATAAAAATAGCAGCTGAAATACTTGAAACTAGGTCGCTTTCATCATCTAGTGCCTTTAAGCAAAAGAAGCTACCATCAAGTATGTCTAAAGCAAACTGAGCCATATCAATCACATTACAATCCATACTGAAATCATTCACTTCAGCAGTAGATAAAAAACTGGCATCTCTAACCCAACTGAAGGAGGATCCCCGAAGAAAAGTGAGTAGTTTCTTAAGCACCTCCTTAAATATCATGATCAGCACATCTCTAGACACAAAAGAAATTTGATTGCCTTCTGTTGACCCACCAATAAGAGCACTGCAGGTAAGATAAGATATGAGTTAGCTACAAAATTAAAAGTAAACAATTAAGGCAAATAAGGAAGCTCTCAGTATGAATAAGCAGGAAAAAAACAAAATACAAAAATAGAATCAGCAATTATATGCTGTACCATTAAGGGATCAAGAACTCAAAAGACAGCTATTCTCATTTGAGATAAATACATGCATTTCTACAGATGGGGCAAAAAATCAATTCCAGGGAAAGACAGTTTAACTAGCAGACAACTAAGATAAAATCTTTAGTCAATGCATTGTGCAAATACTGATCACATATTCTCAAAATAGGAATGCACCAATTGGTCCCTGAAGGCAATCAAAAGTAGGGCTGATGAAATTCATTAAAGGATCTATAAGTTCAGACATTACATAAGTCATGGTATGGATAATAATTAAGAACAAACTTAATTGTATGTATGCAATTCCTTGTGTATATGCATTACTGATTTATAATGCAGTAAAATATTGATTTTATCAATACAGGTGTTAGTGACTTCCTGTACATAAGACTACATGTTGGAATTTTCACATCTTGACTTCCTATTAACATACCACATCAGTTGTCCGTCAAAAGTTCCAAAAGGAGGAAATGAACAGACAGTAGAAACTGCAATAGATTCCAGAAGCTCATAATGCCAGTGATCTGGATGGGAACCTTGCCGATGAATCAAATGGCCTCCTACCTTCCTCTTTGTAATTTCATCTCTTGCTTTCTCCAAGAGCATTGCTAATACTACTTTGTGGTTGAAGTCTGGGAAGCCAGGCACAGATCCGGAATGTTTTACATTAGCTGCATATGAGATTACAGCACGCCACTGCTCATAAAAACATTCATCATCAAGCAATGCAAGTAACAGGTCTAATCGAGAGCTTGTGGAGTGATTATAGCCGTGCAGGCACCAAGGCACAAATGTTTCCTCAAATACTTGCATAAAATACCCCGGCTCCAACTCTTTGTCCCTATCCTCAGTAATAAAGAGTTCTCGAACAATTTTCCGTGGTCCAAATATTGATACAGAAACCGATAAAAGTCTTACACCATCTACTGAATCCTGATGCCAAGAAAATAACATAGAGTAAAAAATAAAAGCAGAGGACATCAGAAAATGCACGGGAAATCTGCAAAAGGGAATCCATAAAACATTATAATAGGATCTCGCATTCAATTTCCCAAAGAGCATAAAAACCTAGAAGAAAAATTCAATTTGTAAACACTAGTCTATCCACTTTCATTTTCTCAAAAGCACTAAATTCCTTTCTCATTTTATTGTCAAGACAAATTGGAGGGCAGTGGATTTCTCAGAACCCTTTACTTTTATAACCAGGTTTTTTAAAATGCCATGGGAGAAAAATGTCCTCTGGTAGGCCCAACCCAAGCAAAATAGCATTCATTTAGGGCTTCATTTAGGTGGAAACACTAAAGGCAAATGCACACCAACAATATCTGTGGTACAATCACACTAAGTAAACATGTACATTTTTCATGAAAACCATGTTGTTGAAACTTTCTGCAATAAAACTTACCAGCGATCTTATCACTGGGAAGGACTTGGCCAACATTGGTCCCACTAAATAAATCAAAGGCCAGTCTTCACTCTTCTGCATTGCATGTCGGTCCAATAATGACAGAAATTTAATGATCTGATCAACATTCTCCATAGCTTTTCCGGTGTCTTCCTTTCGCTGAAACACCCACAAGCAAGTCTCCTGGAATGCAGTACAAAAGGAGGACAGCAGATTATGTTCCAGCAAATAAATACTGGAGAGAATTTCAATAATGCATTTCCCCATGTCTTGGAAGTAACCATTAGGATACTTAAAATTCACTGTTTCTACATTCTTCTTGTGACTTCCATCATCAGATGAATTCATATGCAGTTGCGAAACTTCTCTGTTCTGGCTTGAGCCAACAGGAAACAGGTAGTCTTGCCACAGAAGCTTCACAACAATATCTTCAACAAGAGTGACACGAAAATGAAAAATGGAATCAGCACCGTCAAAATATCTGGCATGAAAGAGAAGACAGCAATTAGAACTATATGTATTGGCAACAGATGCAACATAATTAAGTGTGGGAAAACAACTCAACTAACTCACCTTGATGTATTAAGTAACCCCCAAACAAAGCATTCTTTAAATGCCCCGAAAAATGCTTGTTGATCTCCATTTGAAGACTGCAGCCGGTTCCTTCCAGCCCATAAACTATTAAAAAAATCTTCAAAGAATTTATCTGCAGCCACTGCTTTAGGAGGCACAATGTCCAAAAAGAGAACCAAAGCTGGATATGAAACCTGCTGAGATCCAAAACAACCATTCCTAAGAAAGTGCCAAAACCGATTCAGTACAGTTTTCTGAACATTCAGCAAGGTCCAACTGTCTGGGAATCTCTTAGAAAATAATAACACTGTATCCCACATTGAAGAATGACAAACAGGATCCTTTTCCTGGAAAGCACCAAGAATTGAGGCAGCAATCGTTTTCAGATTTCCTTCATCAAAAGCATGTGGAATGTTTTTAATGAAACTCCTTAACACAGAATAAGTAGCTGACCGTATTGCAGGGCTTTGAAACTTCAGAAAGTCAAGAAAATATTTATGAGCTGAGAACAACTTTTCAGCAAAAGAAACAGCCGTAGCCCTCGCCTTAGAAGCATGTTTCGGTTCAGCAGTTAAGCTTTCAAAACCAGGTCTTCCTAACTGCTCACAAACTAAAACATCAAGAAGTGTGGCCAACGCCAGCAATGATGAAGATATCACCTGCAGCCAAGCAAATAGAAGAGAAAACTCAAGACGAATTCAATGGTATAACAAACAAAGAATAGAATGTCAATCACAATATACTTAAGCTCAAAGAGATACAATACTTGCCCTTTCATTTTAGTTACAATATTTGGGGGTTTATTGCAGATAATTAAAATGTAAGAGCAAGCAATGATAGCTTCAATAATATCGATTTCTATTTCATACTCTAACCATAATGGAAAATGAAAATCCAGAGATCAAGAAGGGTCCCTAAATCCACACCTGCTGGTGCATCTCTTCCAATTCATCCAATGCAACAGCTTTATCAGACAGATTTTGCGGTGTTAGCTTGAGGTTTTCTTCCAAGTACATAAATACCTCAGTCGTGCATAAAATCAGAGCATCTAATCTCTTTTCCGGTACCGGAAAGGCTGCCTGTAAAAAAAAAAGAAAAAAAAAACAACACAGACCGAATTAAAAGTAAAGTCCTAGATGCAGGGTTATGAAAGGTTTATCGACAAGAGAAAAGAAGTTTATTGAAGTACTTTCTAACATTTTATTTAAGAAGATGAAAACTAATTTTTCTGAGCATCATACATATCCACAAATTGAAGCCACTCCACACATACAGAAATAAGCAACAACAAAACACGATAATATGATAAGGTCTTCAAAAACAGTAAAACTCTAGCCAGTAGTTCCAGACACCACCAGTTGGCAAAGAATAAACCATGTTTTCAAACACACATTATTGTTAGAGAGACTTGAATTTGAGTTAATGTTAGATCAGTTATGGCAATTGCAAATCATATTATAGTCCCCTTTAAAAAGAAAAAGAAACGGAAAAGTAAGATCATTATACTTTGTCAAAGTGAAAACCAGCAACTTCTTCCAACATATTAAAAGATGAATCTAGAAGCCATGATCAAAGGTTGCTTCATGTCTCCACTTAGCTTAAGAGGATTAGTAGTTACTTTTGCTACATATAGCGAAACAAGATTACCATACAAATTCAAAGTCCAACAAATCAGAACAAAATACACATAAGGCAACATTCTGAATATTGACAAGGGTGTTTGCTCCAAGCAGTAAAGTGACTTTTGAGGCCTGATTTTTATTTTCTATTTTTTCATTGTCCTAAGAAAATGTGTATTACATCAGCATAGTCTTTGTTTCTCTTTACAGGATTTGTAGTTAACACCTCAGCAGAATGTCTAGTTCTAACCCAGAACCAGATAAAATGTTCTGAACACAACTTAAACAATGCTATACACCTTCATATGTAATTGATTCCGGTAATTTCTCCACTAATTTACTACTGAGACAGTTTGCTAAAATCTGCAGCTAAAAGAGAGGAAAAAATAAATAAAAGAAGGAAAGAAAGACCTGTAATGATCGCTTTGCAGCTTGAGAAACTTCAGAATTTGAATCAAATTGAGAAAACCACCATGGTCCCATTAAAGACTTCAGGTGTGGAGCTAAATCTCTCCTGAGAAATCATTTAAGAAATCGAGCAGCAAGTTCTCAGCATAAATCAACATGGTAAAGAAACATTGCAGAAGATTCTAGACAGGTTGAACTCAATAAAGATATAGACATTCACAAAAATGTGAGCGGCATAACAATTTTAAATTTGAAACAAGAGATCCAGGATGATAAGGTTACAGAGTTGACTGCATGTATAAAGTAACAGTTGGTTTTCATTGTATACCATAACGGATAAACGAAAGCACTTATTAGATGTAGATTCTCAGGAAAGAAATAAGATTACAGAGGTTGTCAAGGTTATCATTTAAAATTAAAAAGGAAACCTACACTGAAATATCTAAATGCTAAGATAAAGTCCATAAAGCTGTTCGACAGTAGGCAAATAGAGTACCGCAATGAGGGTCAAATGCTTCAGAAAGATTCAACAAAATTACCATTTATAAGAAAAATATTTGGTTACATTCAATCCTCTTACTTTGGAGGATAAAGCAGTTATCCAGTTAAAACATTCTCACAAGCAACAAATGCACTAGCTCAAATATCCAAGAGCAATGGCTTTCCAGATATAAAAACCAAAGCAAATGAGGTTCCCAAGATTTCAAAGAGCTTTTATCATATAGAAAGAAAAGCAATTTAGCTTCTATAAATTAACAATCAACTCATACCCAATAGCAACGACAAGATTAGTCATTGTCTCATGAGTGGCTCTGCGAACCTCTCTATTATAATCCAGCAACAACCTCTTGTATTCAAATGCCTACACCAAAAGAGCAGTATCTCAAATATTACACAGTAGTAAAAATACAAAAGGTTCCAGAATGGAAGAATCTTAACCATATCTGTACCATCTCATGGACTACGTTTCAGTATTATTTTTCAATAAATCTTCATGAAGTTGAAATGTATACCAGTAGCAGTCAAGGGCCATATAAGGTCTAGCAATTTCCAATCAAGTAAAGGACATGAAAGCAACTGTTAAGAACATTTTGGAGGTAATAGCAGCCAAATTAATGAATAAATAGATTGCCTTTAACTCAACCCAAGATTGTCTCATCTCTTTTCTCTGTTTTATTAAAGCACTTGCAAAAAGAAAACTTAAAAACCTCAACAAGATGAGCATAGTAAAATTTATGAAAGATTAGGACAGGAAATCAGAAAGAATACAACTATTGAATACAAATAGGTCAAGTGCTTCTCTCTCCTCCCACGTGAACGCACACAAAACATTTATTTTGTACTGTCAGCACCTTGAATAACATTCCGTATGACCGAGCACATTTTGTACTTGCAAAGAAATTTAAGAACCTTGAATTAAAGTTTCTTTCATTTGAACAAAGGCAAACTCCAAATTATTATTCATTTTCTGCATTTTTCTTGGCATGGCTGAGTTAGTTAACAAACTTAGTAAGATGGAAATTAAATTTTTGCTAATATTTTAGTTCCTTCTAATAGTGAAACATAAAGAAAGAAGAGTAAACAGTTTCCCCATCACAATCTCGTTCAAATCAACATTACGTACAAGAAAGTATATGAAAAGCATACCCATTGTGGAATGATCGGTACTATGTCCTTTCCAGACTTTTCCTTAAGCAGCACTGATAGAGATGCCAAAGCCTTCAGCTGTACAAAAATCAGAGGCTAATGAGTAGAACTAAAAATTCATATATAAAATTCACCACTAAAATAAAAATGTAGCAGTAGTGCATTTGCCAACTAATACTTTCAACAATCACATGAATAATATTTCGACACCATACCAAATCAAAATTCTGAGCGCCAACATACACTTACGCTGGATAACAAATGCCACAGAACTGCCAGAATTAGCCAAATTTAAAACTCAAAGCAATTCTGGACAAATTACAGGGAATTTCCTTGGAGAAATTTGAGTGAGGTCCCCATAACTTCCCCGCAAAGTTTTTTCCATGTTATTGTTTATCCAAGTAGCCCCAGAAATTATGTTTTCTTTTTGGAGGACTAGCAAATTCGATGAACTTGGAAGTTTTATATCTAACTAGTAATAACATAAACGACTTCATGATAAGCCAATGTACATTTCATTTTTTAAAATTGACCAATTTAAAATAATCATCATATTTAAACTAATTTGTTGTTTGATGATGCAGGATAATCAATTATAGAATTGAATTAGGACTATTACAATACAGTTTTCAAAATATATATTGATTATAAACAAGCTGAATCTCATAACCCAATAAAGAAATTTACAAAAGAATATTCAGAGTTTTCATAACAATCATACAAAAAGAAAAAAAAAAAGAAATTGATAATACCTTGGTGGTAGGGTCTTTCCTAGAAAGCCTCTTCAAGTGTTGTGCCACTTCACTGTCTATATCCTGCACATTCAATATCAAAACAACTCAGAACATTCATCGGTACAATTACGCCATACAAACACCACAACCCACTAAAGCCCTTCACAATAATTTATCATATTTAGAGTGCATGTACCACTCACATGTAGAAAATACCCAAGAAAAAGATCAATTCAATCTTTTAAAGCATAAAAATAACTTTATGTACACACAGCTACATGAAAACACACTAGTTTAATAAATATTCAATAACAAAACGTACCAGATAGAGGCTTGAATCTTCACTAGAGAGTGAAGAATCGAGCCGAGAATTACCGACATAGCCACCGAATCCGACGGCAACTGCGGCTGAACCCGACGGCAATAACGAAGCAGCGAGTCTAAAAAGTTAAATTAAATTAAATTAAATTAAAAAAATGAAATTTTCTGATAAACAAGAAGGTTAATAATACGTGACGATAAACGAAATACTGCACGAATAAATTGAAAAAAACTACCTGCTGCTTGACGGACGAGCCTTGGCTCTACCTCCTTCTCCTTTCTGTTTCCCCATTCTAATTTTCTCTCATAAGACGCAGTCGTTTCTGTAAACGTAAATGGAAAGAGGGAGGACGCTAGAGAGTCTGCAGAGAAATTGATTTGAAAGAGGTGGTGGTCTGATTGAGGAGGTCCTAGCTTTTCCAGTACGGCACAGTACAAAGTCGAAAAATAGAGAACCAATGAAAACTTGCCACGCATTAAACGATGAGGGGTAATCATATCATTATATGTTTGTCTAAATAAGGGGTTGCTGCCTAACGATCATCATACAGTGTGGTTGGCAAAAACCGAGCCGGCCTTGGGTTAATTTTATTAAGGTTCGGTCCGAGTTGAATTTTATTATGTTTATAATATCGTAAATAATGTTGTAAATAAAAAAGGGTTTTAGCCGGAAAAACCCCATTTGACCCCAAAAATTCAAAAATACTCTCCCCAAAATTTTAAATTTTAAATGTTTATTTTAATCTTTTTCTCATACAAAAATACTCTCATACCCATACAAATAAAAAAACATGTCTTTCTTTATTTTCCTCTTCTTCTTCTTCAACCAATCAAATAATAATGTTACTTAATATGTATTAGCTTCAATTATTTTTTTATAGTACAACATTATTGATTCAATTAACAACCTTTATTTTAAAGTAAGTACATTTGAAAGTTGAATCCTTTTGAAAATTAAATTTCACAGAATTTCATTACTTTCTTTTCTGTCATGCTCGAAACCATCTTACTAAAAACTAAAATTTTTTAATAACTAGAAAGCTTTTTCGTAGTAAGGTTTGAGTAAGAGGAAATTTCTCCTTACTCAAATTTTTAGTTTCAAGTAAAGGAAAATTTTCCCTTAATCAAACTTTAAATGAAACTTAAGTTTCAAGTAAGGGAAAAACTAACACAATTACTTTTTAATTTTATTACAGTAATGACTGGGCAAGTGATGATTGTTACTCAGTTTGGAGGTTTATGGGAAAAGTTTTCAAATGAATATGACATTTATGTCAGTGGAGAAGTAATGTCATTTTGTGTTAATGTAGATATTGGGTATGAACAATTTATGGAGCTATTATATGCTGCATATGGAATTAATTCAATCGAATGTAGAATTATAACCAAAGCAATCTTTGTTGATTGTGCACAAATGTTAGGTGTACCTCTACCAAAGGCAGAGGTAATTAATATAAAATCCATTTTTCGTGCCTTCATGTCAATGATGCACGGTATGTGTAATACCCCGAATTCTACTATTAATGAAAATGTATATTTATGGATGCATTTTTTTTATAATTTTTTATATTATATGAGAATAAAAAAACTTAGGGATTCATAAGATGAATATTTATAATTTTAAAGAAATTATTTGATTAGGATGAATATGTTATATTTTTAAAAAAGAATAAAATTATTTGATAATATAAGTTTTATTGTGGGAAAAAAGGTGTAAAAAGAGAAATTAATGGATTTGATTGACATTTGAGAAGCCATGTGTCTTTTCTTTAATCGATGACGAGAATTGGTTGTATGTCATGAATAATTGAAAGGTACAAGGTGGAAAAGATAGAAAAAAAAATATTGATGACTTTGTCTTCTTTAATTATGAAATGACCAGATTGAAGAATTGGATTAACAATAATAATAATAATAATAATAATAATAATAATAATAATAATAATACAACTTTTTAAGGAGGCGTTGGGCACATTTTTATATATATAAATATATATACATTTAGTCTTTTTTTCTACAATCAAAAGCCAAAAACAAAAACCCAAAACAAAAAGAGAGAGGAAGAAGAAGAAGAGAAATAAACAAGAGATTATGAGAGGAGAGAAAATAAAGTGGACAAGAAAAGGAAGATGAAATGCGGTTAGATTATTTGTCTTAAATTTTAAATACTATATTATATAATTTAGTTTTAGAATTTTATTTTAATTAAAATATGTATATGCATGAATAGTATATTTTTGTTAGGTAATTAAGTTTAGATTATTAATTATTATATTGTTAAATTGATATTAGGGAGAGATTTGGAGAAAAAGAAAAGGCTAGTACAGGTGTGAAAATTATTATGTGAAAATTATTATTCAGTATTCAGATAAGTATTTATCCCGTGTGGAGAATTCGCGAGCAAGACCTTTTTTGAGTCAACTATTCCTAGGAGTAACCGGCATCTAAGGTCTTTATCACTTTGAATTTGCATAGCATGTAAAAAAAGAGTTACACCTATTATCCTTACTAAACCAGAATAGAGAGATCTATTTTGTTTCACAGCTATGAAGGGAAAGGGAGTCTCAATCTTGGATGAATCTCTCCTACAACGATCAGATGTTCTTTCTTGTCCGTGCAGCTGAAGGAGAACTGCTATGGCTCAACTTGCATTGGCTGACGAAGCAAAAGAATGAAGATTTTCAATGCCGTTTTGCCGCTTAATGCCGTCTTCAAGAAAAAGACTTGAGACTACTATTAGCGAGAGACCGACCAAAAGGATGAGGGCATCGGAGAGATTTTGGTTTTAAAATTGAAAAATAAGGTGCTTTTTATATTTAATGCTTTCGATAAGTATTTATGAAATTTCTGAATTATCACGTGTTGATTCAATTAATTATTTTCGAAATGGATTTAAATAACAATTTTCGTATAAATGGTACATTTACAAATACAGTAAGAAAATTATATCAACACGTGTTGTGGTTTTATAAATGAATTATTTGTATAGATATATTGTGAAATAAATGGATAAATTAAAATGTTATGCCATGGTTGTTGTTGTGATGTGATACCGGTATTTGCGGCGACGGTCCCTCGAAATAATGCCCGTAAAATACGTTGGGGCGACGGTCCTTCGAAATAATACCTATAAAGTAGCTAATCTATTTTTGGAGCGGCGATCCTTCGAAATAATACCTGTAAGGTATGCAATAATAAAAATTAGTGAAAATTATTTTAAATGGTGGAATGAATATATTTTTTGTTATTTTTGTGAATATTGAAATTGAAATATTGTTTTGATATTTAGTTAAGTTTGCTGTTGAAATTGAAAAATATTTTATATACGCAAATTTATTTATTATAAAGTTCTTAAAACTGCCTTTGCGTATAAATATCTACTAGGCATTAGCTCACCCCTACTTTTTAGATTTAGGCAATGCTGAAGGTTTTGTATGTAAAAGACAAAAGATGCTCCAGGATAAAGGTTTGTTTTAGAAAGTTCAAAATTTTTCATAGCACCCTAATTGGGCACCACTTTTGTAATGTCGAGTTCGAGGTGTTACAGTATGTTAGCATAAAGGGTCACTGTTACTTGTATTTTATTGTGGAGTGGATCGACGAAGCATTACATTTGAGTCCACACGGTTCTAACCATCTAACCACTATTGTACCTTCATTTAGATCATCAAGGGGAAGTAATTAGCCAAGCGATGTTGTTCTTGCAATGTCAATGTCGTTTCAGTTCAATGGTTAATGCAATAACATAACTACAAGGTTTGAAGGACTTCAGTGTCCACCAATACAAGCACGTAACTCTCCACCAATTTCTGAACCTTATATAGCCCTCCCTTATGATCATGCAATGACAGTTGATGAAGGTTATTCTTTTCCACGATATCAAGAAGGACTAACACACGAGTTCAATGATAGCCAGTCAAACTTTGGTGGCACGGACATCCAACATCAATGCGAAGGTGAGAATGTGCAGATGATGACGAACTTGAGGGAACAGAAAATGTTTGTATGGGAACATATAACATAAGTAGCTCAATGCCTTGCCAATCTAAAGCGAATCAATATAGTTGGGCAATGCCACCCATTTCTACCGTCCACAATGATGGCAAGCAATGCATGCTCAGGTTCTGAAGTAGGACATATGTGTGTTGGACAAATTTACATTACGAAACAGCAATTACGAGATAGAATAGGGTTGATGGCACTAAAGAATCACTTCCAATTCAAGGTTTTCAAGTCATATACCACTCAATTTGAGGCAAAGTTCATTGTGAAAGGTTGTAATTGGCAAGTTTGTGCGATTAACAACAACTATGATGCCTTTTTCAAAGTAATAGGCATAAAAGCAATGCATACTTGTATAAACAAATAGTTATAGTATGGGCACCGATAAGTAAGTAGTCAGTTGATTGGACAACTTATAAAGGACAAGTTTAAAGATGCTAGTAGGATTTACACCTCAAAGAATATCGATCATGACATTTAAAGTAAATATAGAGTTTGTCTACCATATTCTAAGACATGGCGTAGTAGGGAAGAAGCATTAAGGATCGTGTGCGGAGATCTAGCTTCGTTATTCATGGGTCTCTCGTTGTATTGTCATATATTAGAAGAAAAAAATCCAAGGTTAGTAAAGGTAATTAAAACCGATGGAGATAACCACTTCTTGTACTTCTTGTATTTTGGGATTTTGTAATGTCTTACATCCTGTTATCGCTGTTGATGGTACATTTCTAAAGGGAAAATACTGAGGAACGTTGATTGTGGTCACGGCACCAAATGGGAATAGGCAAATTTTTTTGTTGCTTTTGCTGTTGTTGGTTATGAAAATAATGTATTATGAGAGTGATTTTTTCTTAAAATACGCCAAGCAATTAGGTCGATAGAGAATTTCGTTTTCATTTTAGATCGACATACTATTATACAAAGATAATTGCCACAGTATTTTCCGAGTCAATTCACGAATTTTATACTTTTCACATATCCAAAATTTGAAGGCAAAGTATAATATGCGGCAACAGAAAACTAACACATTCATGGCTGCATATTTCAAGGTTTCTGATGCATATCGAGATAGTGATTTCAACCATTTTATGAACAGTTTGCGAATAATGCATCATGTAGTAGCAAAGTACTTTGAAGATGAGGTAGGACTCTATATGTAAGCCAAGTCACGATTTTCGTCAAGACTGGTATGGCATTCATATGACAAACATTGTTGAGAGTATTAACTCCTTACTTAGACACACACACACTTTCTCTCTCTTTGATCACTGTTTTAATGGACTACATATGGTTATTGCTATAAAGATGGTTTTATGAAAGAAGAGAATTGGCTACTGCCAGGGATGAGCACTTAACAGTGACAGCGCAAGCAAAAGTTGATGAACAAATAGAGTTGTCTTGCACTATGTCCGTTCATTAAGTGTCTCAATTCGAGTTCGAGGTCAAAACCGGGATAATGTTGAGATTGCCGATGTAAGGAAGAAGAAATGCAGTTGCAGATACTTTGATGTTCAACAATTGCCTTGCTCTCATGGTGTTGTTGCCTGTAGACACATTTGACTTCATACAATTCATTGTGCTTACACTCCTATACTACCAACGTGCACGTCGTAGTGTACGCAAAGCCGACTCACCCTCCAGGCAATGACATTGATTGGGTTGTCCATCTAATATCAAGGAACAAGTTGTCAAGCCACCAAGACAACATTCTTCTACTGGCCGTCCAAGGAAACAACATATTCAGTTTGCCAGAGGTAATGTGATTACGAGGAGATGCAGTTGTTGTCTACGAGTGGGGCACAATCATGCGACATGCAAAAATCTTATCCCCCTCAACTTGACTGAGTGACTGTGTACTTTGTTCTTCATTCCTTTGTAATACTTTTTATTGGTTTGTATTAATGTTTGACATGTTTGTTTATTCACAAGCCACCATTTTATTTAATATTCAATGACATGGGCTCATAAATATTTGAAAACTTATGCCTATATAATTGAGGTATCCAAATTATCTTAATATTTGAAAACTTAATGTGTGTTTTGAAAAATGGATAAGTGTCATTACTTTTGCAGGGTCGCTGGAAAGCGCGAAACCCTAGTTTTGAGTAAGTTAAAAATTTCAATTTGTTTGAAACTTATGTTTGGAGCAAATAACAAGGCTGTTGCATGGTCATTGAAAAGCTCGATATTGTTGTTTCGAGTAAGTTAAAAAATTTACTTTACTCCAAACATTAATTTCGAGCAAACTAGCAAAACTTGCATGGTTACTAGAAAACTTGAGACTGTTGTTTTGAGTAAGTTAAATAATTCATTTTGCTCGATTCTTTAGTTTCAAGTAAACGAGCAAGATTGTATACTACACGTAGAATGATGAAAAAGAACAAAAACAAATAAGTAGACATGTGTACTTTTTTTTTACATTATCATACATTCTTTACATATATTGTTCATGATTGGTATGTATAAGCAAGCGTAACATCGATTTGAATCTCTTAGGTTTGGTGCCATAAATGTAATAATTGGAAAAAAAAGTAGGGGACATAAAAAATCGATCACTAAGAACCATTGAAAATCATAAGTAAACACACACACACACACACACACACACACACACACACACACACACACACACACACACACACACGCACGCACACACACACACACATATATATATAGTCAATAAAAAAACTATAACAATCGTCTGACCTATAAGTCCACTGTGACCCTCGATCGCATACTAGGTCCATCATCTGGCTCAAAATCAAATAAAATACCTAGTCCTAAGTAATGTATAAACATATAGGTGAAAATCCCATATTCTCTAAAATCCGGTAATTGATGGGGGATGTCCTAAATTAGCCGATAGTAAGTAAATGGGTCTAAGTTGTCATTCGCATCACTTTGTTGATCATAAAAACCCGTATGATTAAGTAGATGAAAAGAGGGGAGGGCAACAAACAGTATAATGGCATGGCCGAAGGGTAATGTCCATCTTAGCATCTAAGTGAGCATTAGGGGTAGTCATAGACGCTGATCTATCTGTCCATAAAGTTAATCTCCTGCTCCCATCAATGATCTCTGCAAACATGTACAGGCATATAAAGTATGTCCATCCGAAACTGAGTCTTTATGTAGTCAACTTGTCCTACCCATCGCAAATAACTCGACGTCGCTATTAGGGTAGAAGGTCCCCTTAGCTAATTCATCACTCAAATACCC
The DNA here is from genome assembly GCA_028052125.1 of Melia azedarach. Classification (NCBI taxonomy): domain Eukaryota; kingdom Viridiplantae; phylum Streptophyta; class Magnoliopsida; order Sapindales; family Meliaceae; genus Melia; species Melia azedarach. Next base: position 14,338,423 of record CM051398.1, on the reverse strand, counting down.
ATCATATGTTGTATGCAATGTGGACTGAAAAAAAAATGGCGAAGTTATTAATAAACATCTAACAGTTCATAAATTGAAAAAAAAAAAATTTCTTCAAGGCCTTTGTAATTAACCATCAAATATGGGGAAACTACGGTCCAATGCTGTGGAACCCGGTGCCTGCAAACAAGCTGACGATGCACAAGTATATTGATATACTCCATAATATGCTGCATTAGTGACATTTTCGCAAAAATGATAAAAAAACAAACAAAAAATATTAAAAAATGATGTTGGTGGATAAACTTACATTATCCTCAAACCACCGGTTGGTTTTAGACACAATTTGAAGCCAGTCCAGAGTGATGGTGCAAGTCTCGACCTCAATGCATGCCTCTGGAGTAGAAATCCATCGCAGGAAACGGCCATACTAGTAATCAAGGATTGGTGCATGGGGCTGAATCTGGTACAAAGGGATCATAATGGGGGGTAACCTACTTGTTCAAAAATCTATGTCTTCGTAATGGGTTACTAAATGGAATTCGAGGGGAGTTGAAATTTGTACATGTTAGTCTAAAGTGAGTATCCGGGTCTGATAACAGTTGGGAATATGCAAATGCTTGAATCCCTGTGAGCACGGACCTAAAAATAAAAAAATATATATATATTTAGAAGTTAATGTGTAAAAAAAAAAGTAGAGTCTCCCCTATAAATTGGACATTTTCAAAATTATGCACCTATATTTCTATCATTATAACTAGCACTTTAATAACAATGGGGCCTCAATACCCAATTCTATATTCAAATTATACCTTCAACGTCCGCTAGTCAATCAAACTAATGTAGTAACGTGGTTTTTAGTGTCATATATTTTATCATGCGAAGAACAATTTGTCCAAGTTTGATTTTGAAAGGGAATACCTGTGCCTCCGATGCTCGAATATATGGCTTGGGCCGAAGAAGATGACGAACATCCTCAATCAACTAGCACAGAATGTCGTGGTGCTACTACGATTCATAACAAAGCGAGCTTAACTGCGCTGCAATGACCCGGCCAAGTGAAGATCCTAAGTCTGCAGGGGTTGCACCGTGGATGTCATCCTGTGATGGGAAATCGTCATCTACAAATCGATCCTTGTCCTCATCGAGCGAGAAAATCGGCCATGCCTCCGCATGTCTACATGCACGACAAGGTCACGGGAGCTGCAAGCTTTAATACATACAAAACAATTAATACAAGGCATTAAAAATTTATTGCTAGAAAATGCTTTTGAAATTAAAGTGGTTGAATGTTTAATAATTTATTATACCTTCTTCTCTCTGACTGGTGGTGGTGATGATGCCGCGGTGGCGGGGGCAACAAATATGGCAAGTGTGAAAAAGTCTGTAAATTTGCATCGTGGGGCCTAGTGCCGTGTTCATCAGGTACAAGTGTATCCTGATGAGCATCCTGCGACATGGGCTCCTCCTCATCGTCTCTCATAGGTGCATCTGAGAATGATGCATCTTTAGTCACCTCCAACACTTAATATATGGCTATGCGCCCGCTCCTTAGCTGTAGGCTGTAATAATCGCAACATAGTAGCAGCCTATCCGACAACAAACATCCATCATTTCAAAGTAACAATGTTTATGTACAAATTAACAATAATAGTAATAATAATAATATCACTAAGTATTAGTGTACTTATTACTTTTGCCCTAAATATATATGTCTCCAGGTTCTTCATACGAACATTCTTGGACTTCGAACACCACTTCAATATATGTGATAATAGGTCGCTAATGCGTATTCCAAACTCTAGACTCGCAGAAGAAATGACCCCATACATCCATACCTGCAAAAGATATAAGTAGATCAATTAAGTCATGATATTTAAAATATTTCCTTAAATAAAAAAAACAATTGACTAAATGTAAACAATGTTGCAGTACCTGAAAGGTTATCAAAAAGCCCTCTAGGTTATACCGATTAACATGTATCTTCCCCTCAGCCTTCGCCTCTATTGACTTCTTCTTAAAATACAATACCTGTCCATGAGTAATAATACGACTCGATGTATAACCAAGCTAAGGAGTCTTATGGAAAGTGATCAAACTAATGAATATCATCTATAATCCTAAGCAGCCAAGTCTCAAAGGTATATCTACTACCACGACCTATCAATATATTTTCGTACAAAATCACTTTCTCAATTCTCGGAATCATTGATGCATGTATTCATGCTAATGTCAAAGCTCAATGACTTATGCATAACACATAAACAAGATATTAACATATAATCATAATACTTTCATATTAATGCATAATTCCAACATATTTGTAAACATAGTCACACACAAATATATATGTTCATTTTGATCCCATTTAAAAAGTCCAATATACTTTACCTCTTGATGTTTCTATTCTACTTCTTCTAAAAAAAATATTCATAAGGTTTATAATCAAATATCTTAAGTGTACTAAGTTACCTAAGTATCAATAAAAATAGCACGTGTATGTATACATAATACATACTATTTAGGGTGTGTTACAAGAAGCTTGTTAGAAGGTTCTGCAAATTAGTCCAACACATTCTCAATTCATACATAAATCATCAACAAGCTTCCAATTAACCACCAAACATCCATTTCAACACAACAAACACTTTAATTAACAGATTCTAACACCCTAATCATGACCAAAATGTAAGTCTCCCCAAATTGCAAAGAAACCTAACTTGTGCTTGTCGCAAATTCAAGCTTCGACGCCAAATTCTTAGCACAAATCAAACGAAACTGATGATGGGTGCTCGAACATGCAACAAAATTGCTTGAAGCTTTGCTCACCAAGACTGCTTGAAACAAAATGAATTGGGTACAATGGTTTCGTTTCACAAAACAAGGGCATGGGAGTATTTTGGTCTGAATGGGAGAAATTATAGCATTTTTTATTGAAAATTTTGGGAAGGGTGTTTTTGAATTTTTGGGGGCAAATGAGGGCATTTTCGATTATTTTCCAATAAAAAAAATTTATTAAAATATCCAAAACTAAAATAAGAATTTTAAAAAATATTCAAAGTAATTTTTATTTTCAGAATTATCCAAAAATAAAAAAAAAACAATTTTATTGCTCATCAAAATACCCCTAACCTCTTTTACTTTTTATTCAAAATTTTCCACTAAAATAATTTTCCTTAAATTCCTAAATATTTCTCCCAAATTGAATTTTCTCAAAAGTAACCCCAATTATTTTTTCCAAATCAATTTTTTCTCAAACCTTAATTATCCTCTCACCCTTCCATGGCGGTGGCAATACTCCTGGCAACAACTATACATCTTGATTGGATGTGAGTTGAGTTATTTGTGGGTATTTTATATTTGAATTATTGAAAAAAAATATAACATAGTAGAGTTTGGTAGAATTGGTGGTTGGTGGGGTTTGGATTGATAATTTTTTATGGAGATTTTATGAAAACAAAATGGACAAAACATGATGTACCATGCAAGGGTGACACTTAAAGCATGTTTGGTAGCATGTACTAAATTATATTATTTTAGGTGGAATAGATTGTATTATAATGGATTGTGTTGAAATTGATTAAATAAAAATATGTGTTATGCTTGGTATAACATCGTACTAGACTAATTATAAATTAATCTATGTTTGTTAAATAATGTACTGACTGTATTAATATTTATATTTTTTTAAAAATTAAATTAATATTTTATTTAACAAAAAAATAAAAAAGCATATAATCTAAACATATATATATATTGTTGATAAATTGTATTAATTTGTATTATATGATTAAAAAATTTACATACATACAAATATATTTTCTTAAATGTTTTACATTTTTCAAATAAAAAACTTAGTGGTGGATATACATAATATTATATATATTTTTTTAAATAATAATAAAATATTTATTAACTTATATATCTAATTATTTAATTAATATAATTTTTAAGTTACAAAATTTTAGCAATATAATATTTATTTTTTCATTTACTCTCAAACATGTACCTGATAAAAATAACATCTAAAGATACTATTACACATAAATAAAAGACTTATTATATATGCATTTTCATCCAAAATGTATATTCAATCTAATTATCAAGATATATATATCCAACGTATACCTATCAACAAAAGTTAGTATTCAAGAGTTAGAGCCTAATTAATTGTAATCATATAAAAAGTAAAACATATTTGCTTTCAAATCATATTCATACTCTATTTTCACACAAAGGATTTTTCAAAAATACTAACTTACATTCACCACGCAATGACTTAAATGCTAAAATATTATAAGATTTATGTGGCATAAAAGTTAAGGCCTCAAGTTCATCATTTTCAATAAGTCCCATAGTTACAAGTTGAACAACAATATCACTTATATCTTCTTTATCACCCAACATGTGTTCAACTATCATATTCATGCTTTGTAATCTTCCACACGAAAGCTATGTCAATCGTGCAATCGTGTTAATCCTTGCTCGCGACTATCATTGATCAAAAGAAAGACCACCTTCAGTCACTGCCGATCACCCTTAGTAAGCTTATTTTGTTCAAATCTTTACAATCAAAATTTTCTGTGGTCTCAGTAAATAAAAAATAATATTTTATTTATTATTTCCTTTGTTCTAGTTCATTTATGAACATTATTTCCCTTTTTTGCTTCTTTGGAATTAAATTTTCTGCATTTCTGGTTTTCCTTTAGAAGTGGTTTTTGGGATCCTTGGTTTGAATTTTGAAACGTTGTGGTTTTAGAACCTATATATGAGCTTTTGATAGGATGTTAGTTTATTTTTGAGTATGTTGGGAAAATCATAGAGTGGTTTCTGTAGAATGTGTATGAAAGAATAGTTATTAGGACAAAGTGCAAGGAAAGAAAATCAAACTTCTATACACAAAGAAAATATTGCATTGTAGTTGTTGAATTTGTAGAATGGTCCAGATATTGTTAGCTTTGCATTTCCAAGTCTTCTTCTCCATGAGATTCATGCGGAGCGACAGTAGGCGAATTAGTTGAAAGAGATGGTTTTGGAGAATATTGACTCACTTTCATATTGGGGTCTTACCAATTTTTTGTTTTCAGAAATCATCAATATATATTTGTCAATCATCCTTAAAAAAACTTTTGATAATGTCAATTAGTTGATAGAATAACGATTAGAATTAGTTGATAGAATAACATATTGGGTCAAAAAGGCTAGTTTAGTTGAGAGATCCTTTGTTCAGAAATAAAGTTCTACATGATGTTATGAACTTTTAAGCAATAATAATTTGAAACTGGTACCTTTTATGTGTTCATTAAATTCTTCTCACAAAAGCTTTCTACTATTCTTTATGTGAACATTAACCTCTCTTTTAAGCACATAATCATGTAAATACTAGTCTTTTAAAATATTATTATTCTATGTTAAGTTATCCCAAATTCTATTACTAACTTAATAACATTAGTCTCTAGACTATGAAAAATTATACGTACATGATTTGGAGAAGTTAAAATTGTACTGACGTGAAAATTTTTCTCAATATATTGTGCTGGCCTATATATTAAATTTGCATACTTAACATATAAGTATCTTCATTAATTATATGACAAGCTGCATAATATGTCTACCCACTTACTTTCAATTTTTATTGCTCTTATTGATTTAATATTTTTTGCTTATGTCTCAAAAATGTATATATTCGAACTAGTCATGCTATTGCTGCAAACAAAATGTGGATAGTAATTAATTATATAAGAGGGCATACTGCAGTGCAAGCTTAATGTATACATAAATTAATTCATGACAAGCTTAACAACCACAAGAACATGATATATATCAAACAATATTTTATCAAACTTATTCGATGATGGTGATGATGGTATGATACAAGCATGACTAGTGATCAAGAAGATGAAATTCATTTTGTAGATGTTACAAGTGGTTAAAAAAGAGAGCGAAATGATGACACACAAACAAAAAATACAAGATTCAAAGTTTGAGAGCACTTTACGAAGATAATTATTGATGAAAAACAAGTGGGGAAATGCAATTACTATGCTAGGAAGCTAAAAGCACCACATAATTTTGGGACTACTCATTTGAAAAGACATATCGAATCATGTGCTCGAAAGCTTCAAAATAAAGAAAGTAGAAGATGATGTTGATAAACATGAAATGTTCGATAAAAGTGTTGTTTGGAAAAAAATGGTCAGAATAATTATAATGCATGAGCTATCTCTCCGCTTTGTAGAGTATGTTGGCTTTCGAGAAATGTGAAAATATGTTAACCCTTTAGTTGATCCTATGAGTAGAAATACTTTGAAAAGTGAAAATTTTAAATTGTTTGAAGTTGAGAATGAAATATTAATATGCAACCCACGAGGGGGGGTGAATTGCGTTTCTAACAATTATTGACACCAAATTCGAATTCCAAATCAACTAACCAAGAACACAATATAGGCAATAAATAAAAGTTGATAAAGTTGAGAGATTGAACACCGGATTTATAATGGTTCGGCAAACACTCGGCCTACATCCACTCCTTCAAACTCCACTTGAAGATTTCACTAAACAACCAAGTATTAATCCCCTAAGACTTCAAATTACAATAAAGAGGATTTACGAGTGCCTCTTAAACCTTACAAGTGTTTGCTCACCCCAAACACTCACCCAACTTAGGATTTATGGTATCCTATAACCCTTACAAGTGTTTGCTCACCCCAAACACTCAATAAAATCTCAACTAAGTAAAAGACCCACTTCTTTCACTACTTTACAATTAAAAATAGAATTTAAAGGAAAATAAAACTTACAAATTGATAGCCCACAAGAAAATAGTGTAAATAAATATTCTTGGAGATCCAAATATGTGTATGATAATTTTAAGTTCAAGAATGTGTTTTGAAACTTTGTAAAGACTTTATGTTTATCAAAAATATGTTTCAAGAAGTTTTAAAATGAGTATGAAGTCCCAAATTTATAATGGATTAAAAAACTAACCGTTACTATCCTTCATGAATGCCAAAATTTGATTTTCCAAAAGGTCGATTAACCAAGTAGCTTAAAATTGATTTGGGAGACATGCTGCCTGAAGTTGGTTGACCGAGTTGGAAGGGTCGGTCGACTGATACTATTCACGGGGCATTGTTCATAGGCATTATTCACAGGTTTGAAAACTTTGCATTTTGGTCCATGTTTCAGGTTTCAACATCTTGCAGCTTTAAAAACATTTCTTTTTCAAAAACTCTTGAGCTTGCCACAAACATCATATATACTTACAAGCACAAGCATACAAAAATAATATAGAATAAAATATCAAGCTTGTGACTCTATTCTTCAATTTGCTAAAGGGGTTCCATTATATTTTTCTTGAATGCCTCTGTTTTTTATGTTCTTTCAATCTTCACATTTGCTTTTCAAATTCTTCATATTAAAAGTATAGCAATAAATACTACAAGAAGAATGTTGTCAGATAAGATCAAAAGAATATCAATATTTGTTATCATCAAAATAATGAGTTGTGAACTTTAAGGCTAACAGAGAAAAACAAGGTGATGAGGTTGTTGGAGAATGTTGAGAGTAGAGTGGCAATAATCACTGATATATGGATTTCGAGCAATTAAAAAAAAAAGATATATGGTTAGTATATCGCACTTTATTGACAACTCATGGAAATTGCATAGTTGAATTTTGAGGTAATATTCTTAAACTTATAACTTAATTTCTTTGTATTGAATTATTTAATAAAATACTAATTTTGTTTATTTTATATTTTTTACCTTCATTTACTTGTCGAGCCCACATAATGTTGAATCAGTTTGCAATGAGTTAATGAGATATTTATTTGATTGAAATGTAGATAGAAAGTTGTCTACAGTTACTTTGGACAATTGTTTTATCAATGATACTATGGTTGAGAAGTTGCTTTTAAAGTTTTCGGGTAGTAGTTTGATTTTGGATGGCAAATTATTTCATATAAGGTGTGTTACACATATATTAAACTTGATTGTGAAATATAGAATGCAAGTAATTGAAGGAGGGATCGAAAAAATTAGGGAGAGTGAGTTACTGGACTACCACACCGAAGAGGATAGAAACTTTTGTTGAAGTTGCACGTCAAATAAATGTAAAGGTAGAAAAAACTTTGACACTTGATTGTCCGACTAGATATAATTCCACATATTCTATGCTTGGAGTAGCAGTGATGTATAAAGATGTTTTCACTTGACTAAAGCAACGTGAGACACAGCATAAAAGTTTACCTAATTAGGCCGAATGGGAATTGGCATCAAGGATGGTGCTACATTTGAAGTCATTTTATAAATTGACAGAAATATTTTCAGGTACCAAATAGCCAACAGTTAATATCTTTTTCCTAGATTTGTAAAATGAGGTTGTCAATCAATGAATGGCGTAATTCTTTGCACCATATAATATGAAACATGGCTAGTACTACGATCGCCAAGTTTGAAAAATATTGGAGCGATATGCATGGACTATTGATTGTAACAAGTGTTCTTGACCCTTGGTATAAGATGATGTTGGTTGATTTTTATTTTTCGAAGATTTGTGGAGATAATGCTTCGGAGCATTTACAAATGGTGCATAGTTTTTGTAATGATTTAGTGAAGCATTATGAGTTGAAGACTACAACAAAACAAAGAATATTTGATTCATCAGTTGGGGACACTTCTTCACAATTAGTGGAAAGCTACTAAGATTCGGATGAATTTGATGCATACATAACCCGACATAGTCATTCTACAAAATCCAAGTTTGAGTTAGATGATTACTTGGGGGAAGATCTTGTTAAGAGAAATTCAAATTTTGATATTTTGGATTGGTGAAAGGTACTTACTAAGACTTGGTATATTATTTTATTTATATATCGTGATTTACATATATTGATATTACCATTTTATTTATGATTTCAATATTAATACGTTTGGATTTCTTAGGTACACAAGATTAAGTATCTTATTTTAACCGAAATAGTTAAGAATTTTTTAGCTATTCCAATATCTACTGTTGTCTTTAAAGTCTGCTTTTAGCATTGGAAGTAGATGTTTGACTCTACATCGTAGCAGACCTTATCCAAACACATTGAAAGTTTAATGTATACCCAAAATTGGATATGAGCTTCTATTCGAGGTATAAAATAATTTCAATAGTTTATTTGAAATTGTATTTGAATATTTTTATTAAAATTTTATTTACTCTTACATTAGTTTCTTTTTCCAAGTGAAGTTCTAGAAAATAAAATATTTACCAGAGCAAAAATAATAGGTGATGATGAAAAAACCTACCATCATCGAACTCTTTTACTATTTAGTACTTTTTATTTGTAGATGACTTCTTTTATGACTAGTACTTTTTAACAATTAACAAGAAACACCAAAATAAAAGGTATTTTATTCATATGATTGTGCTATTATTTAATTTATTTTTGTTCTAAATTTTTTATAAAATATTGATAATTAGTTTACGTGACTTTCTAGAAAAGCTATACTAAAAAAAAATGAATACTAAAAAAAATGAATCTTCATTTATGTCTTGGTTGGTTGAATTTTTTTTTTAAATTAAATACTAATTAGGATTATAATTAATTGTGATTATGATCTAAAATAAATTTAAAAACAAATTCATATGTAATATTATTTTGTCATAATAATTATATTTATATTTAAAAAATTACAAATAATATTTTTAAAAATTCATTAAACTAATTTTTTATTGGAGTTAATACTAATAAGAAAAAAAATTCTTATAGAATTTTAATTGTTTTATTTGATTGAGTTAATAATTGCAAAAAAAAATTAGAATTTCTATAAAATTTAAATTAAAAAAAATGTTTGAAACTAAAAATTAACAAAATTAACAAAATCAAACCAAACAATTTTATATATCCAGGTAAGCTTTCAAAAACCCGTATTTATAGCCCGGGCCCAATCCGGGTCGGACTTCATAAGAGCCCCAATACAGGCTCAAACTTCTATTACTAAAATCGAATCCGGGCCAAAATTAGCTTTTTAAAACCCGATCCGAACCCAATAATTTGCCAACTTTGATCTTGAGGGAGTTGGTAAAACTCTCCCATCTTTGTGCGAGTAACTTTCCTTCCAAGTAAAAATTTCACAATACCTTAGTAAATTTATGGGGTGAACTATGAGAATGCTGATGTAAAACTCACATATGCCTTCCTTTCTCTTACTTAAAGGGCCAATAGAGATATCAAATGGTAGAAAGATAAATCATGTTTTGTTTTTTAGTTGAGCTTAAAATTTCGAGGGTTACTTACAACATTATATTGTAGAGCTCTCAGTCTCACGCATGACCTAAAACATTCAACATACTCCATACATTCTTTTGATAACCATGATGTTTAATCAACTAGAATGAGTCGCACTCAATAGACTAGAGCTCTACATAAAAAAAAAAAAAAAAAATTTAAGCTTTGAGATACATTTCCTTTTTCATAGTGGAAATTGTAAAGAGGTACAGGTATGGCCTTTATCAGTCAAGGAATATAACAACCAAAGCCACAATTAAAGCAGGTTCAACTGACCCGGGAAAAATGGTTAGTCGAAATTTATCCCTTCTAACGTAAATCTGCCCAAGCTTGTACATGAGACTAGTCTGCATCAAGAAATACGAGTTAATTAGGAAATATAAAACTATAATAGGTCATAGAACAAGTATATATACGACTCAATTGTAATACAGTACTTTGGTCGACTGCTAAAGCCAATGAACCTGCAGCACCATCGTAATATGTTTTACAAAATTGTGAACATGAACCAAAGTATGCTGATCAGCTTGAACTAAAAACAAAACATAACACGAAATTATTCCAAGCCATCCTGTACATATAAGGCTTCGTTTTGGGTACTTAATGTCAGACTAAAGCCTGGAGAGGATTTGTTCATGGAGAGTGTACATCCTTATAAGTGTACCAGTGGGCAAAAAGACACGAACTGACCTAAATCAATGCAACTGATCAATTTGATTTTGCAGCCTTTTTGGTTTTATTTACTTTCGGTCTGACTGAGAATAACTAGGTTAGGTTTAGTTCAATTTTTAAATCGAACTAATCCAAAAATCATTTTAAACCACTCTAAAATAAGAAAATAATTCAAATATAAAAATTTTGAAAGTTAAAAACCCAGATATCATGTGTTAATTTTTTATTTATAAAGTAAAATACTCAAAGTCTAATATCTATTTTTTGAAATAATCAAACCAATACAACCTAAAATCAAAATATAAACCGAAACCAATGTGCATTGAACTGAGCTGAACCTATTTGGTCCTTCACCGAGTTTGGTTTACTTCTATTTAAAGCTCGAACTTGCCAAGTCCTACTAATGGGAAACATATAAACTTCAAGTTTCAACCAAGGGAAAAAAGGTCCTTGTTACAAATTCATGAAGATGACTACACTCATACATAATAATGTAATCTAATACCAACAGTCTGCACTTTTGCTCAAATGACTTCCATAGGAAGTTTTTTGTGACTTATCTTCAATTAAAAAAGAGACTTATTGCTTTAAGTTTGTATTTAAGAGGCAGAGGTGGATGAATGATATAAAAATGAACAAATCAAAACTAAAGAACAAAACAATATCAGCTGAAAGATTTATCTTGTTAGGCTGAGAGCAGACTGATTTCATTTTAAGGCTGGCATTTCTCGAGTCGGTCTGGTTTTTGAGTTTAAAAGAATCCAAACCAAGCCGTAGGACCTTTAAAATCAAACCAAACTGAGATGGTGTGAAGCAGGCCGAACTGATCCCAACCAATGTGGATTGGTTCTATTCTTCCTTGTTCAAATAATTTTTTGACTTTTTAGACGATGTCTTTTGTAGTAAGTATACAGAAACAAAATTTTAAAGTTATTTTTTTATTTGATATTCAATAATTTCATATACAGAAATCTATTTTGTTATCATGAAAACTTTTTCATAAAATGCCTAAGATATAATTTTTTTTTCATATTTAAGGTTTGGTTCTCGACTAGTTCATTTGAACTGAAAACTGAACGATTCTTCGGATTTTAAAATATACCAAACCCTAAAATTACACCAAACGAAATCCGAATTGATTTCGGTTCAGGTGGCTGGGTTTTTGCTGCGCTATTTGATTATGCTAATTTATGGAACAAAGACCAAAGCTTTTTAAGTGAAAGGCACTTCTAGGGTTCAAGTTGAAAAAGCAACAACACAAGGACAAAAGCCCAAAAGCAGAGAAATGGTAGATGTTACATGTATTTTAGATCCAGGTAGTCAGTTCAATTAGACTAATCAAGCTTTATTGAACTGGATTCTAAAATTTTGTAATTCAGTTTTTGCTGCCATCATATTCCTCAAGCCATGAGATGCTTTACCAACTCAATTCTCATATTCGAATGATGGTTTTACCATACAAATTTATTTCCACTTTGCATGAACGTCAAATCAACAACAAAAGAGTAGCCGGTTTTGGATTTTTCTGCCTAGTTTTTAAAATGAAAGCTATAGGTTGTTGATTGTACCTGAGCGACTAACGAATCCCCTCTGTAGATGGTGCAAGATCTTTGGAAGGGGCAGCCTTTCACCATGAAATCAGAGGCTGAGCCTCCAGAGATTTCACCGACAAGTAATACCTCAAACTCAGTTCTCGTAAGTGTTTTCACTGTCCTCTTCACACTGAAAATCAGGTCCTTCTCCTGACTGTGATTCCCCTTAAAACCTTGCCATGATCCTTTCTACAACCAGGAAAGAAATCACATTACTTCTGGCTTACTCTGGAAAACAACGAGAGTTTATTAGAAACTGCAAACAACCAGCTTCAGCACAATGCAAAAGAGAGATTCAATTCTTGGATCAGCTATGTTATGTGCTTATTTTAACAATGTATTTCTAATCATATCAGTTTTACTATATATATATATGAACATCTACTAGTCTAAAGAGATCTCTAGTACAGCACAAAAATGCAACATGTTAAGCTAACAAATAAACTAATTGTGGCACCTACCAAAGCAAAAATAGTCCAGTGAGAAACTTCTTTCCCTGACTGAAATTACTTGGTCAAATTCTATTACAGTCTCCTAGTGAATACTTGCTATTCTTTTGTTTTTTTCCAAGTCCCCATTATCAATATTCTAGTTTTAGAAAAATTAGTTATCAAGCTGTTCTACAGTATTCAGCAGCATCAATAACTTTTGTTTGTATGAGTATGGGAGCAGTGTAACTCGGAACTTGAAGAAAAAATAAATGAAAATGGTCTCCAAGAAAGGGTAAATTTTAGATATGAACAATGCCAGCATAAAAAATAAAGTAAAAACTAATTTATTTATTAACAACTAGCAAAGTGTATTCTGAATTTTCTTTTCAAGGAATCATAATAAAGTAAGATAGTATCCCTTATGTACATCAGCAAAAAAGCTGACTTCTGTATGGCATTGTTTCTTCGTATGATTTCTACATCCCAGAAATAATTAGAGAAAAATTTCCAAGCAGCACAACTCTAGCCCCAGTGAGAGATTCCAACTAGTGCGCGATGAGATTCGCAACTAAGAAGTAATTTTACCACTTGGGCTACATTGATTATCTCATTCCGTTCTTTAATCAAGACATTACTTATTCTTTTTAAAGAGTGAACAAGAAACGAAATGGTAAAGTTTTACATGCACAGTTTTTATAAATAAATTTGAATCATCATGAACACAACCTATATAATATATAGTTTTTCAGAACCTAAATATATAAACCAAAATTTCAAACAATAACAAATTTTCAAAATGCTAAAATACCATTTAAATTTTTAACATTATATTCTAATTTTTCAGAAAACATTTTCAATCTATTTATAGATAATCAGACCTCTTGTATCCCTAAGAGTCCAAGAGAATTTAACAGTTGAACTAGAAATATATAAACCAACTAATAACCACCGTATAAATATAACATAATAAATTTAGGATATTTTTAAAATTACAATTAAATAAAATTATTTTGATAATAATAATTAGAATTTAAACAGAAAATTTTTAAATTGAACAAAGGGAAACAAAGAGAGTGCCTCACATCATCTCCACGACAGATATAAATGAGAGGATTTCCTGCAGAATCAAGAATAATTCTTTTATGTAGCCGGCGATTGACTCTGTAAACAATCTTACCGTCGGAATCAGTGAAACGGATGTCGCCATGTGTAAGATGGATGAAATTCTTAGACACGAATAGATCAACCGGAATCGCCGAATTCGCCGTGTATATCGGAGCCGAATCAGCGTCGGCGGTAGCCATCAATTGAGGAGAATCTTACTCGTAAAGACAAAACTTAACGAATTCATTTCGGTTTTGATCGAAAGGAATAAATAGACAAAGTGATTCTGTTCGAGAAGAAGGAATCAGTTCCACGACTTGTTTGCTTTCAACTATGAAGAGTCCATGAAAGAAGGGAACAATCGAGAATAAAAATTCTGACGCGTCGTCATTCTATATATGGGCTTGGCCCATGCCTATGCCCAATTTATCATAATTAAAAGTTACACTTTAATTTCACATATTCTCTGCTTCGAATAATTTAGTATTTTTCGGATAACAAACATTTTAATCCGTAATCTGTAGTGAAATAAAATTAGAATATTATTAAGAAACCTTTAAAAATTTTATTTCTAATGTTAGCTCTTCCAATGTCTATTTAAAATTTTGAGGGTATAATCTTTAGTCTTTACACTCTCTATAGTATTAAAAATCATAATGTACCAAATACACCACATCAATATTATTTCTAATCTACGATCTCAAGTTTGATAGTCGGTGTAACCTAATCGTGACAATTTGAAGTTTCATTAATTGTGTTTATCAGGTTATTTTAGTGATTTAATGCTTTCTGATAGTTAACATGTAGTCAACTAAACAAAAAGATTTTAGTAAGGGAGGTCTTTATAAATGTTTACAAATTTTCTCTCTATTTATAATTTTTATAAACCTTAAGGAAGGTATGTGAAAATACCTCTTTTTATAATCATATTTTTTTTATAGAATAGTAGAACAAAAATATATAATGTAGATTTTGGTGATTTATTAATTAATGTCATAATAGTTTTTAAATTATACATAATTTGACATTAAAAACTCTATATAAGTACTTTATATAATTGATAACCAATTGCTCATTGCTTTTCTAAAAATCGCTAAAATTAAAGGTATTAAAGAGTACAAATATTAATTATATTAAAAATTTCTCTTTATTGCTCTTAAACCCCCCAATGACATTTTCTTGAACTACATCCTAATATATTGTACTCTTATTCTATGTATAGCATATACTAGTGTTCTATTTGAAATCTTTTTTTCAATGATCAAGATAAATAATTCATTATAAAAATAGAAAATTACAACCTTATATTATATAATGTTGATTTCATAAATAGCTATGAACATGTTTTTTATTTATAAAGAATTGATGAATTTATATCTTTTTGGGTGGCAATCCCATACCACATGCATGAAACACATACTTTATAATATAGGCTATAATATATTCTCAAGTTATATATAAATAAAATTTTATTAAATTAGAAATAATGTCAATACGTTATAAGTTTTAAGGGCACAAATAATAACATTCCTCTAATAATTATGTATACTTATTGCTTTTTCGTTTAATTTTTATAGACATCTCAAGTACAATGATAACTTATTTTTGAGTTAGGTTTGTTTCAGATTATTGTTGAAAATTAATAAGCTATTTATTTTATAATTTATATTAAATTGTGTTTGCTAAAAGAATTTACATTGTCTCTATAGTTTAGTGTGTTCTAATATCAAATAATCTACTATAATATTTAATGTGACATTATAAATTTTAATTTTATTATGCTCTCATTATTACATAATCCTAATTTTAAAAGTTCATAAGATATTTCAAAAGTCACAATAATTACATAAAAACTATCAGGTATTAGCCAAACACTTATTTAAGTATTTTTAATATGCACTGTTGATACTGAAATTCTTTTCATTGTCACGTATGTTCCATGTACGATAAACTCCAGTCAACAAACAATATTTATACTTGTAGAGATGCATATCCACGGAAGAATGATGGTGCAACGACAATATATGGTATGATTCTAGCATAACAAAGTCATGGATGATGAGTCAACAACACTTAGTTTTCACCTCGATATCTACCTATAAAATAGAAAAAGTTAATGGACGTTGGTGATTTTATCGACGAATCTCCTCTGATGCTCATGTCAGGCAAATGTAAACCAGAGAAATGATAACCTGAAAATATTAGTGACTGTAGATATGTTCTTGAGGTAATAGAAGAGTGTAGATTGAAAGCTTTTTCGAACCCTTTGCTCGGAGAGACTTAGGGTTTATATAGTTGAGAGGAAGGATGGATTTTCTTCCAAAAATCCCTTTTATATAGCACTATGCCAGTTGTGATGAAGCTTTTGCCTCCAACTGGTCTCTTATCCTCATGTACTCATTTTACTTCTTATAAGACACAAAACTTATCCTATGTGTCGTTCCTTCATTAGTAATCCCACTAAGTTGTCCTCGTAGTGAATTTTGCATTATACCACTTGGCCACATAGGTTATGATTATGACATTTTAGTTGTCAGTCACACGCCTACAAACTAGGTGCTGCAAAACTCGCTTGTCACGCTATTGTCATATAATAGGCCTAGATTACATGTTTCAACTTCAAATTTGGCGGCCCAAGGCTTAGGCTACGTCGTGGTGGCTTGGGCATGCTTCCAAGGTGGTTATGTTTGTAAATTTAGTTACTTATAAGGTCTCGACCACGTTACCCATCTTTTGCCACATCGGTACCTTTTTTAAGGTAAGTGGGTGCCACGTGAGCACTAGAAGATTTGCTCGTAATAGAAGCTCCCTAGTTTTCATGCCTTGAGTCATTGAGGGGAATGGAAACTATAGTTTTATCCATATCGGTGGTGGAAGAATCAAGGGTCCGATTCCTTCTCGGCGTTATCCAAGTAGCTACTCATTGTCCATGAAGCTGAAAGAGTAAACCTTTAGCCCTCCTCGGCATATATTAAAGCTCAAGAGTTTTATTCTCTCAAATGTTTAGAACAACGATTTAAATTTTGACAGCATCCATTAATAAGTGTTTCAACAATTGTGCATATAATGGGGTTTTAGTATTCATTATTTTAGGGGCTTCTTTTCAATCATCATTGTAGGCCATGTTGTGATTTTCTAATCGTTATATAGATTTAACGATTTTGATCCTCCCTCATCTAGGTATAAATTGAAAAAAAGTCACTTTTTCTCTTCTTTACTTCATTATTCGCTTCTATTGCTTTTCTAAAACTCTTCTTTTGTTGTCCCCGTGCATTTTAACATCACTACTGTTCGTCGTCTCCCATCTTCGATGACTTAGAGTATCCCTGCCTCTTTTAGGTAGTTCCTCTTTTGGTATCTTTTGCTCCATCTTTTTTGGTTATTTTGTTGTCGCTACTTATTAACTCTTTGTCTTGTCATTTCCTATAAGGAACTGTAAAAGCTCGCATCTTTAATGTTATGGTTGATGATTTTCTTGTCTTTAATTTCATAAGACTTGCCATTTTAAATTTTCTGAGGGAGGGATCTCATAGTTTGTATGTAAAATGGGTATTTTAATTGTTCGAGGAGATATACACTGCTGTAGGGAATTCAAGCAAAGTGCGTTCCCTAGACTTTGTTTGGCATGCTTTTACACTCTTGCTTTTATGCCCCATTGTACCTGGGTTGGCTTATTTATAAAAAATGGGTATTTTAACTGTTGTTGGGTATCTTGCTACCTAATGTTCTAAAAAACCCACTGTCGATGTTTTGACGCTTTAGGGAATGCACATTAAATGCCTCTTTGCTTGAATTCCTCATCGGAATGTGTCTAACATTGTCTAAATTGTCATTCCAAGTCTATAAGTGGTAATTTTGCATCTTTAATACTAGGATATGGAGTCTTATAGTTCTAACCATAGGGGCCCTAATGATATAATTATCGTCTCTATATTTGACCTATATAGGATAAATGCTGAAGTAACTAATTGCCTTTAGCTAGACACTAAATTTGCTGCCCTAATACCTCTTGACTACAAATCCTCCATCGATGAGGAGCAGTAAGCGTCTCCAGATGGACCCTATCCCCTATGCCATAGATTTCTTTCATAAGGCATTTTACCTTAGAACTCTTAGATCTTTACCACAATGTGTATGCTATTCTTTTTTAGGTGATATTGCGTCCTACAGATTTGGGGGAATCACTAAGCCGACCCTCTCTTGGCCTAACTACCTTCAACCTAGATTTCTTTAGCTTAGGACTTAGGCTCCCTGTTCAATCAATCATCCATTATATCCTTCACCAGTTTTACATTAGTCCAGCCTGGGTGAGCCTTAATATTTGGCAATACATCGTCAATATATAGGTGCTTTATAAAACATACTGCAAAACTGAGCCAATTCTTTAGACCTTAGCTACTTCTTCACCTTAGTTTAAATATAAACATTAATAAAGAAGGTTAAAAATAAACATATTGGTCAATGTTGTAAAATGGTGGATCTCATTGGACATTCAAGATTGGGAAGTTAGGTTATGAAAAATGTCAACAAAACTCTCTTATTGTTATACAGATAATATCGTATAAACTCCTATATATTCAACTACAAATACTCCTTCCTTCAATATAATACATCCAGAAGCTTAGTCTCTCTTTTTCCTCATTCTCTTTTCCCTATTATTAATAAAAATTACATTTATGCCTATAAGTTTTTTATTATATTTTGAGATAATTGTTTTACAACACGTTATCAACACGAGTTGGTGGTTTAGGTACGTGAAGTATTTATTTAATCATATTGTCTTTTGGTTAAATATTTTCATGTTTATATTCTTATTAAACTATTCTTATGAGTATGATCTATGGTTTTGGATCTTCCACAATAGAAAATAAAGATAGTATATATGTTCTTATTTTTGTTTAACATTTTTATTCAAGTATTAATATTAATGTTGATTACAATTTCAACATTAATTTTAAGTTATATTATTATCAATACTATTAATATTCTGGCAACCTCAAGCTTGCAAAAATACAGAATTTTATTATTCTAATAGGCGAAACATCTTATTTATTATTGTGTTATTGATGGAAGACTAAGCCTCTCAAATATTATTATGCTTTCAATGGACAGTTAAGCCTATTACATAATAATTATTTGTTTATATATTTGGTATTATAAAAGACCAAAAAGGAACCTTCAAGGGCAACCTTATTAGAACTTAAAGTTTGGAAATGGAATTGCTTACTAGAATTTGAAGTTTTGAATTAATTAGACTGAAACTTGGAGTTCTAAATCTATATCATCTGTACAACTCTAAATTACCATAGACTTAGAAGTTCCATGTAACAATTATAAAGGACCTGAAGTTCCATATATTAACTGTAGGGACTTGAAGTTTTATATACAAAGTACATAGACCTAAAGCTCTATATACCAACTTCAGAAACCCAAAGTTTCAATTATTAAGATCAAAATCTTAAGTTATGAATATCAATTTATGATTCAAAATTTGAAATTTGAACATCAAAATTTTGAATTAAGACCTGAAGTTCCGAATATAAACTAGAACTTGAACTTCTAAACATATACTCTCAATATAATTTTATGGGTCATTGAAATGCATTTTAATGCCATGGACACAGAAAGCACCATTTAAAGAGAGGAAAAATATCCTTGAAGGATATGCTGAAAATTATTTCTTTTTGCATCATTAATACAAATTTTAGTAGAGCGAAGTTTCCCAAAGTAAAGGCATGAAAGCAAGATTGCAAATTTATTGTTGAATATAGTTCAATCTTATTTATGATTACCACACAATTGTGAGTATATGAAGAATTGGATTCATGTTCTTTTACTTAACTAGATTTATTACCATGATCATTTATTTTAACATTCCCAAAAATGAATGAAATTATATACAATTATGTAAGTTGCATAAAGTCATGAAATTGATATATTATCGCCCCTACAATGGCTATAAATCTTACAATTACAAATG
Organism: Melia azedarach; assembly: GCA_028052125.1. NCBI lineage: Eukaryota > Viridiplantae > Streptophyta > Magnoliopsida > Sapindales > Meliaceae > Melia > Melia azedarach. The sequence goes on along the minus strand of CM051398.1, from coordinate 14,318,389 downwards.
TAATTATGCCTAACCACTAGAAGTGAAATATTTTACAACATAACAATACGTATATCATTTACAATTTGATTATTGTTGAAATGAAATATATTGTGTACCTATAGTAAATTAAATTGTCTAATAAAGCCTCATTAGACTCCCATGAAAATAAAAATATTGAGACTATCTTATTGACAATATTTATCTTAATGTTTATTTGATTAACAATACTCATATCGTATACAATTTAATCATTGCTTCTTTATTTTATCCTTTATAATTCTTTTGTTTGTGCATTTTATTATTATGATAGATGATGTGAATTATCTTATAAAAGGACATGAATGTCAAAAGGGAGAGATGAGGATGTATATCTCGCTGACAGTGCAACTACATACACAATTCTTTGAGACAACAAATTATTTCTCATAATTAAACATAACATTCTCTGTGAATCTATTAACCAGATTTAGTTTTACAACCACTCGTTGGCATTGCAATGGTATTAAACATATTTTTTGTTACCTTTGTGGAACAATAAATTTAAGGTTGTTTTATTTCAATGTACCAACAAAGGCTTGGTGGTTATCTTTCTAATCCTCGTAAAATCTTATCACAAACATGTTATGTCTTCACATATAACAATACAATAATCTCATGGAATCCATGAAGCACCCTTGTTGCTACCTTCTCTAATCATTCGAAGATTTTGACATTACATAAAGCATGTAGGGAATGTATATGGCTGCAATCTATCATTCATCATACTAAAAGTACGTATAACATGGCTTCTACTACAAATGTTCCAACAATAATATATGAAGATAATACTACTTACATTGCATAAGTTAGAAGAGAACATATATCAAAGAAGACAGGATGAAGCATATGTCACTAAAATTCTTTTACAATCATGGACTCTAGCAAAGTTACCAGATTGATGTCAAGCAGATACACTACAATGAAAATTTTGCCAATCTCCTCACCAAAGCATTGCCTACATCAACATTTGAAAAACTAGTTTATGGCACTAACGTGTGATGAATCTACAAGCTATCTAATTAATATAAACTGTATTGAAGGGAGATCGTCATCAAAGAACATCTTATAAGGGAGAGCAAAATTTTGAGTGAAGAATTATCATATCTATATTGGACATATGTGCATTATACTCTTTTTTACTTTGATTAGGCTTTATCCTTATGAATTTTACTGTTAAGGTTTTTAAAGAAACAACATTAAACATATGCAACAACAATTTGACATATAAATTGTATTTTATTTTTGAAGGTTTTATCCGACAAAATTTTTTCTTTACCATAGTAGTAGAATTAAAAATGACAAAATTTAAAAAAAAAATGTTATGTGTTGTGAACTATTAGCTCAAATATAAAATATTCAAGACTTTCAGTCATAATTATGTATTACATAAACTATAAGGTGTGTTGCATAGTAATTTTATACACCCAAGATAGCTAGAGAGAGAGAGAGAGAGAGCAAAGAAAGAAACTAAGCTCTCAATGTGAATAAATGCAAGAAATGAGGAGTATTTGTCTATACCAAACCTTTTATTAGTGAATGTAAGGTCTCGCAATTGTGAAGTCTCCCAAGTGAACCTACATTTATAACATTCTTTCTTAGATTCCATCACTATCATAACATTTTTAAATTTCATTACTTTTAACTATATTTTGTTGACGTTAAGAAAAGATTTAGTGGAATAAAAATTTTAATACAAAAATACTATTTAGACATGAAACTGATGAACGTTCTTAATATTGTCTTAAAAATCTTATCAATAAAACCCAATTTAATAAAACCTGGTAGAAGGAAATAAAGTATAACGCACTCAAAAATTTTCTCCCTCTCATAAGATGCTCACTCTCTTTCAAAAATACTCCCTCTAATAAGGATCTTCCCCTAAACACAACTTGTATTAATAGATAGATTGTAAACTTGGTGCATGCTAATACCATTGACTGACTTTTCAAAAGTTAATGTAAACAATATTTTAGTGAAAGAAATGGCCAAATTTTCTATTGATTTGATAACTTTTTTGGAGCTTATGAGTGTAAAAGAACTCTGGTGAGATATGCTTCATTCAATCACCTTTAATATATTTTACAATGCAAGCAACAAACTGATTGAAGTATAACATTATTTGAACAATAGAGAACAGTCATGCATCTTTCTACCAAAGAAATCCATAAATTATGTGAATCTTTCACAGTCATAGCGTTGAGAAGAATTACGGATCATATATTTCATTTGTGATCAAGCCTTGTATGAATCAGATAAATAACTTATATCATTAAAATTAACAAATTCAATTATAGTGACAATTACAAAATATATTCATAAGGATAATTATAAACTAAAAATAAAGTATTAAGGAATAGGATATTTTCTAAGAATCGTTTTGTTAATGTGTTGTTAACGTATTATACACTATTAGTTTAAATGTAAATATTTAAAACTTTTTATCAAAATTATATATTATGTAAACTATAAGGGGCGCATAATAATTTTACACACCCAAGATAGCTAGAGATAGAGATTGAGAACAAGAGACTAAAGCTGTCGGTGTGAATAAATGTAAAAAATAAGAGATATTTTTAATAAAACATGGAGGGGTGTATTAAAGATGATCCATATAATGATGGAGTTTTCTTTTAATATTTTTCTATAACCAAACTTAACCTTTCACCGATGAATGTCAAATTCTCTCGTTTGTGAATGTCTTCCAAATGAAATCCACATTTACAACATTATAAAAGAATGAGATCCAAAAAAAAGTGTTGTAAAATGATACATCCTAAAAATAAACATAAAATTTGGTCTAAATTGAATCGAATTAAAATCGAACCGAACTAGAATCAAACTGTCGACTAGTTCAGTCTGATATTTTATATAAATCAATTTAATTTCGATTCTTAAATTTAAAAATTTAAAATTTTCTGTTTGATTTCAAATTTGGCTTAAAAAACTCGAAGAAATTTATTATTTTTTAATATTTTTCTTATAAAACGACGTCGTTTCATACAACGACGTTTTATCCCTAAAAATTTTTAAAAAAATGATAATTTAATTTAAAAATTAAACCGACCAAAACACCAAATCGTTTGATCCGATTTTATTCCAAATTTTTCTACCATTCGATCCAATCCAAACGGTCCTTTCTTTCTGTTCGGTCAAGTCTAATTTTAATATTTTAAAACCCAAATTTTAAAAAATTTGAACCAAACTGAACCGTGTCCATCCCTAATACATCTCACCCCACCCCTATACATCCCATCCGACATTCAAAAGTGAAAAGTTAACTCCCTCATCATTATTTATATAATATCATATAAATTCCTATATATTCAACTATAAGTACCCCTTCTTCTTTCATAAAAATGCATCTCGAGAGCTTAGTCTCTCTTCTGTCGCTCATTTTCTCCTCTTGTATTTTGGGTGTCAAATTTTAATTACACCCTTATATTAGTGAAAATTACATTTATACTTTTCAAGTTTTTTAATACATTTTCAGATAATAGTTTTGCAACAGTAACAACCATATTTATAACATTCCAAAACGTTATTTGCCCCAACTTGTTCTTCTACAAATATATTATTTCACGTCGTCACTTTCAAATATTATTGATTTTATTATTGGGTTCACATGCTAAAACTAATGCTTTCGCTACAACTCGTAAATCTGATCCCCTTAGGACTGATTAAGGGCCTAACACAATGTACATTAGAAACTAACAACAAATAATATATAACCTCAGTCATCCAAAGTTCATTGATGGAAGGATTTATAATAAGCCTACTTCATAAAATAGAAAGTAGAATGGGTTTCCTAGCTACTGCTTCAGAATTTGTCCTTAAGTTTCATCAGCTCATTCCTATGCACGTAGCCAACCTCAATTTCCTAATAATTAACCTCTAATATGCAAAAATTTACCTTTCCTTTGGCTATGAAGATAACTGCTCTCCTATGATGTGCAGTTTGATATTTATTTGGACAAGTCTCTACAAGCAAGCTTTGATTTCATAAAGAGATCGCATGAAGTGGTCCAAAGTTCTGCTGCAAGCTTGGAGTTGTAGGAAAGTGCAGAAGAATTGATGGTCCTACCCTTTCCACCAAAAAAGTATACTCCAGATGTTTCCTGAAATAAGCAAGCAACCAGTTACCTAAAGATCAATAGATACACTTGAACTTAGAGACCTCCATACAAAAAGTCTTAAGATGAATACTTCACTACTTCATAACTGATATTTCTCATTGAACAGTAAGCATATTTTCCTTCAAGTAGCTTATGTAACTATGGATAATATAATACTAACAGAAAGATCGAATGAAATAGAATGGACCCCAATAAGTTCTAAGCATAAAATAACAAATTTAAATTAGGAAAACTTACCGGAGGGGCAAGGGCTGCATCAAGAACAGAACTGATCCCATTTTCAGGTGACTGCAAAAGACCCAGAAGTTTCAATACAGTAAATGCCACAAGCGAAAGAAATGAAGGAATTTCTCGCATGATGTTTGTTTCCACCACTCCAGGGTCTGCAGCACTGCAGTATTAAACAAAACCACAAACTAAATTAACAAGTAAAGCTGAAACAATCATTTAATGCAAATACTTATTCTAGGGATAAAACAAGATATCAAAGTTTGCATAAAAAATAAGACGCCAAATGTGTTATAATAATGTCTGACATGAATAAAACCTACAGGTAGCTTCTACCCATAACAATTTTAACATATTTAATTAAGGGAAAAAACATAGATGCAAACACGTACATGACTGATACATGACGAGATTTATCCATCAAGCGAAGTTGTTGGTGAAGCTCATATGAGAAAAGAAGTAAACATACTGTAACACAAAATCATAAGACTATTAGAACCAAGATAAAAGTTATATCTGAAAAATGTCATGAGGCATCCCTTACTTACATTTGGAATACTCATAGATATGTGCGCAAGGATAACATTTTGATCTGAGGAAGCACTTCCCAGAGACAGTCTCATTGTCCATCTGTGCACCAAACACTGAGGACAAAAGAGCTAATACAGTAGTGGTTCAACATGAAAAACTAATAGAAGGTATTGTGAGGCTGCTCGTTATAGCATTTCTCTCCTGTTTAATGTATTGACAGGCAGGTCAATCTAGGTTTCAGGCACCGAGATTCATAATAAGACACCCTTAAAAAAAAATCAAAAATCATCATGTAGGGAAAACTGTATGCATCAAATGTGAAAGTGATGTTTGACCCTAATGAGGATAAAATAAGTTAGCTTGTACATAAAAACCAAATCACTAATGGGCAAATTTTGCTCCAACCAAGATTTTACGAAAACATGGTCAAATATTAAATCCCCTATTAACTGTAGAATGCCTTTTATACCAAAGAATATTTGTATGTACCATTTCGATGAGTGAAGGATGTAACATTCACTATCCTGGAAGGAACAGGGCTGTTTTTGAGAAGTGGTAATAGAAGTTTAGTCAGACAGAATGCACCAATGTAGTTTGTACTCATCATCCTGGAAAATCCAAAAAAAAAAATAGTTGTAACTAATTGCATGACGATTTTTGAAGTGAATAGGAATCAGGATGTGGTACCAACCATTACACAAGTAAATTTTAATTCATATTTTTTAATGCTATTAGAATTTATTTGCATATGCACAGAATAAAACTAGAGTCACCAATGCAACATGCAAGACAACAAGGAAACATGATATACACATAACAAGAGTAAAAGAAACGAGGATGGGAAAACACAACCAAAAGTTACATGTACTTCTGGAGAATTTCAATTCCCATGATCAAAAAAAGATTTAGCTGCCTAACGCTGATTTCTGAGGCGCCAATCTTACAGGCAACAAGAATTACACAAACTCACACAAATGAACAGAATAATGACACTATCACCCAGGCCTTGCTTAGGTGGTGTCAGGGTGAATGGGTTTGCATTAATCATGTCAAAAGAAAGACCCACATGCTGGAACTTCTAGAACTTGGCATTTGGCACCCTATGGTTTGTGTGAATAATCGCACAGGTTGTTAATATGAAGATAAACTGCTATTTCAGCAACAAAGTTCAACTTGCACTAAATACAAAAGAAAATTAAAATCAAGACTGATTACTTATCATAGCCTTCAGCAGTGAGTCGAGATGATGTTGCCAAAATCCCAGCATTGTTAATCAAGAGTTGGATAGAAGAATGCATATTTGAATCCAAAAGCCACTGTTGAAGTAACTCCTTAAACTTCAACACAGACTGGAAAGATGACAGATCAACTTGGAAAGTTTTAAGATGTGCATTGTTATTCCGACTTGTTATATCCATCATAGTCTGTCCAAGAGTCACTAGGGGCAAGCATAAGTAGAAGCATAAAGTAGGGAAGTACAAGAATAAACTTATCATATGAACAATACCTTTGATAATAAATGGGATGACCGACCAACTGCAGAGCAAATATAAATTTCAGCTATAAGATCTTGTAAATTAAAAGGAACATTTTCTGCCCCAACATGGAGGATACATTTCATGGATTACTGGGTAAACAATCATAATCTAGTCAACCATTTAACATGTACACAAAGAGATCTGTTTAAATGAATTTAAATAATCATGCATCTAAATTGCCAGATATGCCGTTGGACAATCTTATTAAGATATAAATACTAATCAAGCTAAGACATTCTTGCTGACTGAACAATCCTTTTTTTTTTCTCTCTCTCTCTCATGACACCAATAAGTAATACAGAATACATATAAATCAAACATGCTAAACTATGTAAAAGTTATAAACTGGCAACAATGGATCCCTTGCCTAACATAATCCATTATTCCTTTAATACCAAGTAGAATAGAACCCAATGAGTGTATATTAATGTATAATATGATATGAATGAGCAACAACAGTAAGCAAAACACTAATGTGAACAAAGTAGCTAAAATAAAGATCCAATATGAAAAGGACAGTACCAAGAACAACATAGAAACCTTCCCTTGAGAGAGCATACGCTGCAGCTGCACCCAGACCAGAAGTAGCCTGTGATTATAAATCAATGAATTAGAAAATAATAACCATATAACATAAATACATAAAACACATCGGGCTAAAAATAACTAGCAAACAATTTATAATGAAAATAAAAAATGGCTTACACCAGTAACGATGCAAACAGGTCTTCTGATCCCAGTAGTTGGAGGAACACAACGCATATATGAATTAGCTTCCCGATGAAAGAAACTTTGAACAAACAATTGAAAGTATGAGGTCAGAAGGGCGAATGTCCAAAGCACTGCCATTCTCCAAAACTCCACCGAGCATACAAAATGAAGAACTTCTTTTAACTCTTTCATGACTATTTGGGAATCACGTTGCATGTAGATAGTCATCTAGAAATCCAATGAAAACCAACAATCAAAGTCGTACTTACTGATAATTGAATAAAAAGACAACAAAACGTATTGATAATAGATCAATTTTCAGTAGACAGAGATATATGCTATGTTTAATGCTTTCTATATCTTAAAAGTTACCAGTTTTATCCAATTATGAATTCTGGGAATCAGAATATATCACTGGTGATGGACATGCTCTGTTCTATAAATTCTTGGGAAGTTGGTTTTGTTAACAAAGATGGACACAAAATCTTTACAAGTGATTACTAGCTTTAGAGGAATAACCTGGAGAAGAAGCCATCTAACTTAGACTTGTATTTAGAAATAGAATGATTATATACGTCAATATCAACAGAGAAAGAAATATCAGTGTAGCTCGTGCAATCAAGTAATCTCCTTCATAATCATACCCAAATTCTTGGATCAGCCATGTTATGTGCTTATTTTAACAATGTATTTCTAATCATATCAGTTTTACTATATATATGAACATTTAGTGGTCTAAAAGAGATCTCTAGTACACGATACTAAAATGCAACCAGAGTCGAAACACATTAAGCTAACAAATAAACAAATTATGGTGCCTAGTAGCCAAAAATTATATATCAGTGGCTACTAAAGCAAGAATAGTCCAGTGGGAAAACTTCTTTCCCTGACCAAAATTAACGCTTTGGTCAAATTCTGTACAGTCCTCAGAGTGAATACTTGCTATTCTTTTTTTTTCTCAAGTCCCCGTTGTCAATATCTACAATATTCAGCAGCATCAATATTGATGATACTATTTATAAGGATTTTCACACCTTTATCCAAAGATTCAAAAGGGCCAACTAATCCTAAAGGGATAATCTAGTTGGTTAGGCTTCTTGCAGTAGAAACAGAAGATTCAAAAGGATCAACTTATATAATATATATCGTTTTTGAGAAAAATAATCACAATTTCCACAAACTTCTAACCGAGAACCTACGGAGAAACTACTTTAGCAAGCAATAACAAATTTTCAAAATACTAAGAATAACATCTAATTATTAACATTATATTCTAATTTTTGAGAAAACTTTCAATCTATTTATAGACAATCAGACTTCTTGCAGTCAGGGGAATTTAACATTTGAACTAACTAATAACCACAATATAAATATACAAAGCTAATAAATTTTATAATACTTTTAAAATTACAATGAAATAAAATTATTTTGATACTAATAATTAGAATTTAAACAGAACATTTTAAAATTGAACAAAGACAAACAAAGAGAGTCTCTCACAGCATCTCCACGACAGATAGAAATGAGAAGATTTCCAGCAGATTCAAGGACAACTCTTCCATGTCGCCGGCGATTGACTCTGTAAACAATCTTACCGTCGGAATCAGTGAAACGGATGTCACCGTGTATATCGGAGCCGAAGCACCGTCGGCGGTAGCCATTAATTAAGGAAAATCTTAATCGCAAAAACAAAACTCAACGAATTCATTTCGGTGTTGATCCTAAAGGAATAAATAGACAAAGTGATTTGTTCGAGAAGACGGAATCAGGATCGTTACGACTTGCTTCCTTGCTTTCAACTTGTCAGTCTTCCATGAAAAAAGGGAACAATCTAAAATAAAAATTCTGATGCGCCGTCATTCTATATATGGGCATGGCCCATGCCTAAGCCCAATTTATCATAATGAAAAGTTACAGTTCAATTTCACATATTTTCTTTGGTTTGAATAATTTATTTTGGATAACAACATTTTAGTGCCTTAAACTTCAGTGAAAAAAAAAACTGAAACATTTTTAAGAAACGTTTAACATTTTTTCCCTAATGTAAATTTTGCAAGTGTCCATTAAAAATTTGAGGTACAATATACATCATCAACATAATTTCTAATCTATTTCAATTATAATAGCCAATGTCTTTTAAATTAATTAACATGGCTGACTAATAGTAAAGATGACCATGATGGGTTAAAGTTCCATTAATATATGTTGATGAGATTATGTTAGTCGTTTATTACTTTTATGATAGTCAACCTATAATTAGTTAGATGACATTATTATAACAGGTAAAAATGATAGTGGAACAGATTCTGAGTCAAGATTGTTATTTGTAAATACGAGACTCGTTTAAGGTAAGTTTATCTCCCAACCTGCCCCTTCCCCATTTTAAAAGAAAGGGGTTCGGACCAACCCGCCCTTGTTTGTAACCAAATTAATAGACCCATTTATTTTTGCAATATTAATTTAATTTTTTCTATTTTAAACCAAATCCTATAATTTTAAACACCATCAATTATTTTTTTAAAAAATAAAAAAATAAATTCAAAATATTAAAAAATATATATATAAATTCTTCTTCAATTATACACATTGAAAAATAATTCATATTTTCTCTATTTCAATTCAATCACATTTTGATTTTCTCTTTTTTAATTTAATTAACCATATACAAGCAAATCAAAACAATACAAAAATAGCTATTTTTCACATTAATAATGTCAAGATGCATAACATCAAATTAATGAAAAGAAAAAGAAATCAACATATCAAGGACAACAATATCAAGAAGCACAAAAAAAAAAAAAAAAAACAAACTCCTAGCATATAGCATTAACCTACCAACACCAAGAGACTTAACAAAATTACCACAAAATCAGCACTACACTATAAAACCTAACATTTCAAACTTTTGATTATTTCTTCAATTTTTCACAATAAAAAACCCATAAATTTTAAACTTTCCATAACTTTGCACTGTTCTAAAACAAAAAACAAAACAAAAAATGCAAAATTTTCACTACTTTAACTTTCTTCATCATAATGTAAAAAACAAAAAAAAATATTAAGAACTCTAATGAGATCATATTAAAAAATAATTTTTGAAAGTTAATTATTATAAATAATTTTACCTCTTGAAAATCTTCGACATCCCTTTTTTATGAATGTGCTAGTAGCATATTCAATAGAAGTTAAAATAAGTCTCCATTTATATTAAGAAAAATAAAAAAAATAATAATTAAAATAAATCAATGAAAACATTATGAAAATAAAACATACATATGAAAAATTATATGCCTTCACATAACTAATTTTGAGTGCACATCAAAACTTCCATCATATATTATGATGCAACCTATTATGATGTGCTAACAACTCTACCAATTGCACTAAAAGTTGACATAGAAGCCCTTGTGGACATTGAGATTGCCAATATGTCTCGAGTAATCTTAGATAACAAAAAATACTTGTATTGATTTTACTTCCACCAATCTAAAATCTCAAAAGGCGTAATCAAACAATATCTCATATTCCAAATATGATTCAAACTTGGTCTTTTTATGTTCATTCGCATCAACATTCACAAAAGTTTTAAACCTCAACTTACATGCAGCTTATTTCTTAGTAAAAGAAGATGAAGAATGGGAGAAACCACTTGTGCAAAAGTTAAAGTACTTTGACATGATGAAAATTTCATTTCATAATCTTTGCACAAAAAATTAAAAGCTTTTACAATCGTCGATAGTTAAAGTGGATACCTTACGATCCAAATTGAGATTCACCAAAGCATTGAACAACATACTTCTAATTTTTTGTGAAAGATTAATTAAGATTTTCCATGTAAGAGCCAAGAATTATTAGTAAAATGTCCAATAATAGCCATACATCTCATTGTTTGTAACCCCACATGTCCACATATATATATGTTATGAGAACAATTATACTCTTACTATGCTAAAAGAAACTCAAAACTTTAGCCTTCTTCAGTTCATAGAGATGGATAAAGATACTGACATGTGCTTCATGGCAATTGAAGATGATGAGGTAAGTGATTCCAAACCTTCTTTTTCATATGATGAACTGTCGGAAGCATATGAAGAATTGTATAAAAATTTTGAAAAAATGATTTCCAAAAACTGCATTCTAAAAAAGAAAATTGATAATCTTATAATTGATATTGAATCCTTGAAAGAGGAGAAAAATGTTTTTGAATTTGAGAATGCTACTTTGAAGAGTGAACAAACTGCTTTGAGAAAAGATAATGAAAATTTTAAAAAAGAGAATGAAATTTTGAAAAACAAAAATGGTATTTTATCTAATGAGATCACCTCTTTAAAGGGAATCAATTTTGGCTTAGAAAAAGAAAAGGAGGGTCTTTCGAAAAAAATTGAAAATCTTAGAAAGAAATCTTTTGATTTGAATGAAATAGTTTAAAAATTTACAAAAGTATAAAAGAATTTGGAACTACTTCTTGGTTCTCAAAAATGTGTTTTTGATAAGGGTAGTATTGGTTACAAGCCACATGCAAAGCAAACATTTTTACAAAAGCTATTTTGTAAACCTCCTTAAAAAAATTGTGACAAATGCAACTTGTAATTATTGCAACTATATATGATCATTTGAGTCATAAATGTCCCATTAAGATGAATGTATTTGGTTACAATATGAAATAGGTTCCAAAGGGAACCAAAACTAACATTCAAGGACCCAAAGTGTTTTGGGTACCAAAGTGCCAAACTTGAACATTTTTGTAGGTACCTAAAATCAAGGGATGATGAGTAGTTCCTTGATGAAGATGAAAGACAAACGCTCAAAAGTTGGCAATTCTCCTCAACTGCAAAAAAGAAGCATCTTACATTTGGAGAAAATGAAAAAGGCATTTGTGTATAAGAAAATTAGTATCAAAACTTAACTTTTCTTTTCTTTGCTTATTTCACATTTCTTAGCTCAAGCATTAAAAGCATATTTGTATTTTGTTTTTGTAAGATTGCTTGTGTGAAATATGCATATCTTGGAAATTCCATAGTATTGTAGATAAAATTCTTGGCTTATTATTTAGATTGTTTAATGTCCAAATTCTTTAGCCAAGCTTTTAAGACGTGTTGTATTTTGAGTTGATAAGTATGTTTCGCTTGAAGTATACTTCCATTTATCAATTTGTGCAAAACATCTCTTATTCCCCTTTTATATTTTGTGTGTGCTTATTTTTGGATGTATTAATTCATCACCTAAAATTGGCCTTGAAATGAAATATGTCACTTTATGATTAATATTTCAATTTTATTTAGGCCAAATATTAATTATCTAGAATCAAGAATTAATGGTTTATAGGAAGTAAAAGTGACTACCTCCATATTTTGAGAAACTGGCAGCTGCTTTACAAGCAATTCTTTTGCTAGAATTAAGCCACATACGTCATATCTGTCTGGAATATGCAGCAATAAAGAAGTTTGAATATTTTTGGGTTGATTATGACAAGTGAAATGGTGCATCTTATATATGAGTAGAAAGACCCAGATGTTCGGAGTTCATAGAAGTTTACAGAACTCAATTTAAATATTGCTATAGAAAGATATGACTCCATAATTGACTATTTGTCAAAAAACATAGTAAAAACAGGGCAACAAAGATGTACCAAGTCATGAGGATTCGGTTTACCCAATTACTCAAGGTGATTTTCTTGTCTATTTATGTGTATTACGGTATATAGCCATGCGTTTTTATATGCACTATGGTATATGGTCACGTGGACATTCTCACATGTGTCACGATATATAGTTACGTGGGATATTATCAGCAAATGGTGAATACGTTGACGATACATAGCGGGGAGTCCAACTTAGTGTGGGTTTTATCTAACTACTCAAATGGCAAATATTTCGACGATATTTAGTAAGGGAAGCCCAACTCAAAGTGAGTCTTACCTAGCCGCAACTCAAAATAGGTTACCTCATAGTGCACTTGGTTCGGACTTCTGCAGGTTTACTTTTAGCCACGTGTCTAGCTGTATTTTCCCCATAACAACTAGTTTAATATTACAAAATAAATTTTTTCTCTATGATTTTTGTAAATCAATATTAATTCATAAATTCATATTAAATTTTAAAATATTGTAAAATAATTATTAGTTTAATGTTACAAAATAATTTTTTTATAATTTATATAAATTGATTTGAGATTATAAAATTTGTCTATAATCTTCAATGTTATAAATCAATTATTAGATTTTCTCAAATTTTCTTACTAAAAATTATCAATTTAATTTAAATAGAACAAAAATTTTTGCTTTAAATTTATAGAACATAATTATTAGTTTAATGTTATAAAATTATAAATTCATTATACTGAAGTGTAAATTTTAATATATTCGTAAGTGCACGAATCACTAATAGTTAATGATAAGTTTTCTCCAAAGTCAATCTCTCGAGGAATTGTAGTGTTTTATATTTTCATTTATTTTCTTAATGTTACTAAATTTAATAGACAATAAAATCCTAACACTTACTTAACTAGTAGTTTGATACGATTTTAAATGAAATGAATTAACTTGCAAAATTTAAAGAATAGAAGAATAATGAAAATAGATTAAATCCAATTAAATCAAATAGGAGTTGGCTAGCTATCTACTCATACATTGAAATATTAACTGAATTAAACAATTATCCCAAAGTTTAGATTATTGGTCTTTCCACTATGGTTAGAAAAATCCAATGATCATAGAAATTCTCACTTGCAATTAACTAAATATATCCTTGATGTAAGGCTTCTACTTAATTAATTCAATTAATTACAAGAAAATAATATGACCATTTAAATTAAACCGAATCAATGGATTCAATTTAAACACTTGTTTAATATAACTTAATTAAGGTAAGATGATGTTTCTAACACCTTAATTCTCATTTGTTAACTTTAATTATAAATAATAGATGATCAATCTATAATTCATAATCTAAGGTATAAAGAACAATGAACAAGTAATACTCTTAAACATTCATTAAACATAATTCACAAAATAACCAACACAATCATAGAAGAACAAGTCCAAATCAATGAAATTAAGTGTGAAAGTGCAAAACACATAGAAGAACAAAAAAAGATTGAAATAAATTTATCTTTATCAAAGATTTCTCCTTGGGTTTGAAATGATTGATCGTTTTCTTCAATCATTTGGTAAAAATTGCTTGATGAAGAATGACAAAAACAACACATACTAGCTACGAAATTTTGAGTAACAACATTTAGATTACATAAAGGAAAGAAAAAAAACAAAAAAAGAACTCTCCTAACAGAAAGAAATTCTAGAATAGCACGCTTCCATCTTCAAAACCACCATTTACATGTGTAGACACATGTATGTTGCAGTTTCATCATATCTCTACTCGTTATATTATAGCTCACGTTTGACTATCTCCCACACAAAATTAGAGAACATAGCCTTCATAAATTTTGTGTATAATTGAATACTCCTTCTCATGCTTTAACAATCATGTCATTTGAATCTCTAAAGCATGAGATATAATCAAAATCGTAAAGCATGCTCAAATTGTAATGTTTACAGTCACTGTTTGAATGATGACTACTTTAGACAGCCTATAAGCACGAGTTTTGAAATCATGTATAGCATACAAGTTGTATCTGGCTTCCTCATGGTTCCATTATTTCAAGAATCAACTCAATTGATGGAGTATTCAGAAAGTTATGGCCAAAAGGCAGAATAGTGTTCATGGGTCCAAGGTGCACATGGATGAACAATGCTTCATTACATTCTTTCATACTTTTGGTGCCTATTCATCCTGATTTTGTGAAAGTTGTCTAAACATGAATTATTCATAATTGAGTCACTTTCACTTGAAACAAGAAGTATTCCATTTGAAGATGTTTACACAAAGTTATGACCATAATAGTAATTTATACTCAAGTGAGTTGTATGCAAGTGAATACTTTATATCTTTAATTGTAACTTACACTCCTTTAACACCTATATACAAAAATACACTGCATAAATACTTAAATACAAGTATTATACTCATAATTATACATATTTACATGCATTTGAGTTTTATACCATGAAAACATACAAATTAAAGTTATGGCAATGAAATTTCACAATTTATGCACAAATAGAAACATTAAATCAAATAGTGATGTAATAATGTCTTGTAAAATATATGTAAATGATGTTCTTTTAGACACTTATCATATACTTAAAATTTAATGTTACAATATAAATATAATACATTGAGATATTATATATATAATATAATTTGTATGCTATCAAATTATTTGCCTTGGTGGTTTAAACCCTTGTATTTATATAAAAAGACAAGGGTTCAAGCCATCACATTGTTTTATTTTTCAAAAACTTTTTCGGTTTTGGTTCAATTGAAATGGATTCAAAATTTGGACCAACTAGGGGCATACTTGAAATTTTATAAAAAATGGTTTTATACTTTTTTCTAGCAATGAAAAAAAATGTTATATATGGAATCTAACTAGGAGTAGATGTAGTTTTCCGTTATTAAAAAATTCAAACATTACTTCCATTAGGTGCTATCTTACAAATTTAATTAATTAATAAAATATTATTAATTAATTAAATTATATTTTAATTAAAATTCTTTTAACTAAAATAAGAGTGATATAAAAGAAACATAAAGAGAAAAAAAGACTAGAAGTTTTCTTTTTACGTATAGTATAGAGAGAAAAATACTTGAGAGTCTCTCACCTTTTTGTTAGATATGAGAAGATACTTATTACAAAAAGAAGGTCATTCTTCTCTTATTATCATTGAAAAATGATTGATTTGAAAATCATTGGTAAAGGAAAACATGCAACAAAGAAAATTGATAGGCTTCTAGAGTTAGATTCTTTTCCTTAATATTTTTATACTAAAGCTATATACTCGTATATATATTTTAAAATTTTTGAGTTATTTTTTGTTATTTAATTGATAATTTTTTTCTAACAATTAGAATAAGAACTTAGGTTAGATGAATATATAATTTTATTTATTATGTACGTATGAGTGGCAATTGCATTATTTATTATTTTATTTAATTTATTTTGATCAATGGTATATTTTATCATGTGATGAATTTATGTATGGACTTTTGATCATTAATTATATGGTTCTCTAAGGTTTACGTTTAATTGATATTATATTTTAATTAGATTAAAATTTTGTAAACCTATAAAACTTATAGGCTCAATTTAATATATTTAATTTTTATTTAATTTATGTACCTTTTGGCAAATCTTTGAATTCAAATCAGTAAAGAAACAAAATAAAGTGGAAGGGAAGGGTAGTACATGGGTAAAGCACCCATTGCTGCCGCTTGTGAGGCAAGGCCAAGGTGTTGAAAGTCAAGACAGTAACTAGGGTTGGGCAATTTTGGGTTCGGTTTGATTTTTTAGAAAACCAACCGAATTAGAAAAGAGTGAAGTCTAAGAAAACTGCTAGGCTGTGAACTTCAGAAAACTACTTTTTTGTTGGCCTGCAAGCCTATATGACCTTGTAATTTTTATTCATTATTTGGGTTTGTAATTAAATATCCTAGAACACCTTAGTCAAAATTAATTAATTGTAAATTATTTTTATTATTAGATATTTAATATGATAACATGAACATGCATAATAATATACCATCCACAATATCTAGTCACGGTCATTATTGAATGTCATGCATACATATCATCATTCCTATTTAATAATTAAATATAAATATGACTATAATTAATTAGATTAATTGAATAGAATAATAGATTAAATAATGAACAATTAAATTATATAATTATCTCAATTTTTTAATTTGGGCTTATCTAGGCTAATTGTTAATATTTAGGTTAGCCTATATTATTCTATTATAATAAAATGTGATTTTATTAAATACATAGTAATTATTTAAGCCTATATTAATATTAGTAGAACTAGATTTTCCTAATTTGTTAGGTCCAATTGGATTGAAATAATTTACAAATTTAGATCAACTATATTGACTCTATTAACCTAAATAATTAACCAAAATAGGATTAGAATCTATAAATCTAGTAATTATTGATATAAGATAAAATAATTTACTAGGGTTACAAAATATAAGTTTTATAATTAGAAACACATAGTTTTTTTCTTTAAAATAATGAGTGAAAGAGGGATATATGATAATATATCCCATGTTCTCCATTGTTAGTACAATACCGCGAGATATAGGTAGCTCCTGATGCTTAAATTTTTTCCTCCCTAAAAAAGGTGTCTGTCTATATTAATATCAAGGTTGACTTCCTAACGATAGAACGCGGATTATATATTTCAAAATTGACTTATCCTAAGGCGTAGTTTTTGAGTTAAGTTGTTAGAATCCAAAGCAATGTATTACACTTATAAAGATATAAACTAAGTTGTTAACTATATCTTGACAAAAAATTATGGTAGTTAATAAATGAATAAAAATATGAGATATTTTGAATTTCATTTATTAATTGAGATAATCTCAATTCAATTATAATATTGTGACTTACCCTACAATGACACATTAATTGTTAGATTCTATTATTGTGGTTTAATAATTTTATTATTAGATTGTATTATCGTGGTTTAATAATTTAATGATGCATTTACCATATGCATCATCCATCACATTTACTATTCCAAAAAATATTGTGATTTAATTTCAGTATATTAAATGCTTTATTTATTTATTTCAACATTTGTTTATAACCAATCCTATTATTACTTTACTTGCAAATGAAAAGTTAAATGATGAAAATTTTATAAAATAAAAGAGTAATATGAATATAGTGTTAATACGTGAGAATCAAAAGTTTGTTCTCCTTGAGAAGTGTCTTCAAGAACTTGCTGCCAATATGCCTTGTAATGTACAAGAGCGTTATAATAATTGGATTCATGCCAAAAACAATGTTACTATATGCTAGTTAGTATGAACGACATGCTTAGACAGAAAAATGAACGGATGGAGACTGCATATAAGATATAGGGGCTATGTTTGAGCAACTCTGGGATCAACCACGTCATCAAGCTACTCATAACTACATAAATGAGAAGATAAAAAAGGGTGTTTCAATTAAATACCATGTTTTGAACATGATGGATTACATGAATGAGGCAGAGATCCATAATGTGACCATTGATTAGCATACTCAAGTCCGCATCATCCTTGAGTTGATGTCATTGGCTTTTACACATTTGAAGATGAACTGTATTATAAACAAGCTAAATTATAACATGAATCAACTACTCAATGAACTCTAAACCTTTAAGGCCATCTCGAAAGAGAAGCTCAAAGAATGGCAAATATTGCCAAGGATAAGCCTTATTCTTATGGGAAAATTAAAAAAAGGAAGAATACAAAAGGTGGTTATGGAGCACAGCCCAAGATAGCTAAGAAAGGCTTCAAAGGCAATAAGATCAAGAAGACGAAGAGAAAGTGTCTCCACTACGGAGTTGATGGGCATTGGAAGTGAAGCCGTAAAAACCGTAAAAACTCTCTCTCAGCTGAAGGACACGAAGAAAGGTAAATTTGATTTTCTAGTTTTAGAAGCATGTTTAGTGGAAGATGATTTATCTCCTTGGATAGTTGATTCAAGAGCCACTACATTTTTTCTTCATTGCAGGTACTTAGTTCTTCAAGAAAGTTGGCTGATAGGGACTTCACAATGTAAATGGGCAATAGACCAACTGTCTCAGCCTAAGAGTGGGAGTCGTTCATTTTTAAAATAAATTTTTTATTTTGAATAATATTTACTTTATTTTTTATTTTATTTTAACTTGTTTGAACAATTATTTAGCATTTGTTTTGATAATAAAATTATTATTTTAAAAAATCAGTTTAATTATTTGTTTAGCAAAAGAAGAAAATCAGCTTTATTTTTTAAGGCCAAATGAACGATCATCGCTTTATATAGAATAATTCAGAGTAGAATATCCTAAACCAAAAATACAAAAAGTTTCTCAAAGTGATGAGAAATATTTTTGGCACCTCAGGTTAGGTCATATTAGTCTAGATAAAAGTAGCAAGCTTGTAAAGGATGGTCCTTTAAGAGAGCTAAACGTTGTCACTTTACATGTCTGTGAATTTTGTTTAGAAGGCAAGATTACTAAAAGATCTTTCTTAGCAAAGGGCGAAAGGGTAAAAAAAACTACTTGAGCTTCTACATAGTGATGTTTATTCTAATTATTAATAATTAATGTAGCTTAAGGATAAATATGTAATTAGTAGTAAAATTGAAATAATACCTAGCTCTAATTATAGAGGGTTGAACTGCTTGTAGTGATTATATCGATAAGCTGCTCAAAGTTTTTTGAGTAAAATATATTTAAATTTTTAGTGGAATTATACTATAATTAATAAATTAGATTAAGTAATTAAATAGTTTAATTAATTCTCTAAATTTATTGGAACTTGAAATTGTAGGTTCATATGTCTCCAATACTATCTCCTAAACCAATGCGGCAAATATCTTTCATTATATGTCTAGAAATAGTAATTGAATTTTATTTTGGATTAAATAAATTAATTGGCAAGACATTTTAGAAAAAATATCTTTCATTAATACCAAAATAATTTAATTTGAAAATGTATAAATTCTCAAAAAATATTTATCCTCTTTATTGTTTCTTTTAAATATTAATTTTAGATTAATTAGAATATTACAAAGTTGTTTTACAAATATAATTAATTAATAAATATTATTAATTAAATATTTTATTTTATTTTAATTAAAATATTAAAATATTACTTTGATGAGTGAGTGTTGTATCATTAATCATGGCTTTTAGACTTAAGTATATGTGAAAGCCTTTAAGTCACATTGTTATTTGATAAATTTTCGTGTTCATGTGTAGCAAGGCAGAAAGCACCATTATGGAGCAAAATAAAATATGAAGAATGGGGACAAAAATGCAAGACATTGGGGGACTAAAAAGTAAAAAATTCAAAGTTTATGCAAAGGCCAAGCTTCCAGAGCAAGTGGCATGGTAGCCTCCAGAGCGAGTGGCATGTGCCTCACTCATTGACTGCATAAGTGTCGTGCATGCACCAAGCCAGCCGTGTGCGCATGCTACTTTGTTGGTTTCCCTATGCGAGTACGCCGTCTGCAATTCAATTGACTTTTTTTACTATTTTTTGGCTCTTGTATAAAAAAATAAATGGCTTGATTTGGTGTAGTCCTAGGTGTTTTATTCATTCCTAATCATTAGCTACCATGATCCAGAGTTGGAAAATCAAGCTTGGAGAGTGAGAAAGGGCATAATAAGAGAGAAACATCCTACAAAGATAATGGGTAGAAATCATCATCTTGAAGATTTTGGGAGAAGATTTGAAGATTGATTGATTAAAGCTCCTTCATCACTAGTTTATTCTCTTCAACTCTATTATTTAGTCTTGAATTTCATTTGGATTCTATTGTCTTAATCATTTTAAGGACTATGAATTTTATAATGAACTTATTGTTGGTTATTAATATGTTAGGCTAGATTTTTATGTTCTAGGTGTTTTAGGGGGAAATCTATCCGATCCACATGTGGAGTCACGATTCGTTGATCGTTTATGTAGGCCTGGTATTGCTTTAGGTGGGCTTCAACACTGTTGGGCCTTTAGATCCAACTCAAGCTTTCATACCTCTTTTTTGAGTTGTAGAGAGTAAGGTCTACCACGTCTCTTGGATCACACTTGGTGGTCCAAGAGTCGTGATATTACAATCTTAGGAGATCGGCTAACTTAGATTTGAACGGAGAGATCTGCTACTACTTCTAGTACTTCTATACCTATAAAACTTAACGGAAAGTGCAAAACACAAAATATAAATCCATAGTGTGCGTGGGAGCAAGCTAATCCAGTATCAATGCAAAGGAACATAATAGTTTTATGATGGATTATGATTGGAAGAATATTGAATAGACCTAGTTATCGGCAGTATTCAATACGATCGATTGCGATTGATGAACTAAGGCTGCAAATAAGGTGTTTTTTTAGCTTAAAATAATTAGTTTATGACCAAAAATTGCCAAAAAGTAAGCTAAGAATCACAGGTGTTGTCGCAAAGGGCAATATGCTTTTCGATGACGTGATTCTAGGTTGACGAGAGTCTGACCTTAAAGATGTTATGTTATGACATTGTGTTCTAATCCTTTTTAGATGTAAAATTATGAGTTTATATAGTGTATGATATGAAGTTGTTTAGAATAAGATTAGCTCATGTAATCTTATTATAGTGCAAGTTAAATTCCTTTAAGACATGACCTTACCTAGGATTTAAATTAATGTTGATCAATTTTCGTGCGTCAACATTAGCCCCTTGAACGTATGGATTATGTAGTTCCACAGGCGATAATCCATATGATCAACTTCAAAAGTACAATCAACAACATCTCATATTTTTTGGGATTCCAAAACTCTGTCATTTGTTTGTAGTAGTATATTTACAAGCTGATTCATCATATTTGTTACTAAAATGGTTTTCCTTCCTGCAATATCGGCCTTTTATTTTCCTGTATAGGATATTAGTCGTTATATAGCAACTTTTAATTTTTTTAATGTCTAAGATTGATTTTCTTTCCTACTGATATTACGCCATTTGATTTTAAATATCCAACAAAGAAGGCTAACCTTTTGACTTCCATGACTTATAAACTACCACCTTTTCTTTCATTTCCCAAAACTAAATTAAATAAAGCCTTTCCTTTTCAAGAGCTTCACATTTTCTTTGTTTTCCTTTTTGCATGCTACGTGGTCCCTTGTATTTTCACTATTGCTTGCATATGTTATTTTCCCAAGTCAATACGAGGTTTCTCATGTCTCTTTCTAATGTACAACTCTTGATTCCTTGTTAGAAAGAAACTTCCTTTGCTCCTCTCTCTCCTTTCTAAGAATCTTATATTTTCTACATTATTCTATTTGTTGGTTTGTGGTAAAATGGCAACCCCTCGTTTGACTATTGGAGTACTTGATCATCTTTTCTATATAGAAGACGAATGGCGTCTAATGCAGAATCCATCCTAAAGGAATCTTTACCTGAATTAACCTTTGATGAGATACATTTTATTAGGCCTAGTAGTATTTTTTGTCTACATGTTGCCTTCAATGATTTCATACCTGTTCCAATCCAATATCATTCAACATCAGCCCAAATCTAGGCTGGAATGAATGGATGAAAATGGAGTTAAAGAATGCTACAACTCGAGAAATACTTTCTCAGTGCTAAGATACTTGTTCCACCTTTTGCTTCACGGTCTTTATCTATGGGGTCTTCGCTCCATCAAATTGTATGTCGTTTGAGTATTGATACTTATACTTTTGTAACACTATAAGGTTAAAGCTATATCTGTTATCTTGGGTCTACCTATTTTGGGGTATGAGAACCCTTGGAATATCTAGCATTTGGCTATAGAAAAACAAGTGGAGAATGCTCTTGTTATTACATTTTCATGTGACTAGAGTTCAACTTTTGAGGCTCTCTTGTCGATAAGGTGCTTGTTCTTGGTGAAAGGTATAATTTAGGCCATCATTTAAAGGACATGATTGTTTTATGGTTGAGCCGCTTCTTTTTTCAAAACAATTTGGTTTATGCTATCTAGAAATGAACTTTCCCTTTTGGCCAATTTGTTTGGCCCATGGTCACTATTTTCCTTTGATTGTCTTGGGTATATTCTATCATCAGCTTGATTTGATTCTCTTTGATGAAGTTGAAGGAGTTGGTTATCGTATTGTGGACTCTCCTATCAATGCATATTTTCTGCAAATATTCTTGTTGGAGCATGTTTTACATTGTGCATATCTTTACTTGATGTTGTTCATATAAAGAAAGATGTTTTTTGCTCATCTCTGCCTTTCTCAAAGGATATACTACCTCCCAAGCTTCCTTTGTGTATGCATTGGTATTAGTAGCTTCCTTTGTGTATGCATTGGTATTAGTAGCTTCCTTTGTGTATGCATTGGTATTAGCAGCGTTCTTATCGTGGTGACTTATTGAACTACATTGATGAAGAAGATGTTTTATTTGTTTTACTTTCCGAATTTGTTGAAGTTTTCTATTTGAATGATATCTGTTAAGTTCGTATATAATTAGACAATAGATACTTGTGCTCTGGTGCCTATTTTGTAAGTTATTGGCTAGGTTGGCTCTTTTGGGTTAATGTCTTGGTGCTACTCCTGTGTTATCCTACTAGTCTTATCAAGTTTAGAAACCATTTGGTCTTAACATGATACCTCCTCAATCTATGCCATCAACACTTTCCCTTGAAAAGGCTGTTGATCGTTTTACTGTGTCCAAACTTGCTAACCATCCTAAGTTATAAACTGGAGATATCACGACTATTGGTATTGATATGCATACATGTTCACTCCTTTATACTGCCAATATTGGAGGAGTTTGCTTATGTGTCTTGTCAAGTATGCTATAGGACATCCAGAAGACTTAGCAGCCTTAGATCGTCAGATTCTACAAGATCGTTTGAAGGTTAGATCTGCTTCCACTATTTGGAACACGAGAAATTGAAAGGTTCCTTACAATGAGCTCTATTCTCACCATCGCATTATAGTGGGAGTTACTGCTTAGCGAATACTTGAGCAATTAAAAGCCCCCTCAATGGCTTCTTTATTTGTTGCCACTAAGGTTCCTACTTTTCATTTGATTCTGAAAGTTTTTCTCATATATCTAAAAGTGGGAGCGTGTTGCCTACTCCTAAGATTGATCCCACTAGAAAATCTAAAAGCTTTGCAAAGATTTCGATTTCAAAATCAAATATGCCTAAATGAAAAATTACTCCTGTCAAACCTTCTTCATTTATCCTATTAAAGAAGAGGTCTCGTCATAAGCCCGTTAAACACCCTATGTCACACCCCGACCGGCAACGATCAAAGAGTGATATATCGTACATATATAACACATCAAAAAAAGCTTTTCACTAAGAAAACTCATTAATATTTAAACTTCATTAATGCGAAAATTTACTCAAATAGTCTTTAATGTCTAGTCTCAAACCATAATGTTCATTAAACTAAAAATAAAATACAAGCCAAGATTTTAGACCTAGGGATCCAAAGGACAATAAAAGCTTTGCCAAATCCACTACGCACTTGCCATCAATTATCTGGGAATCACAATAAACTATAATGAGTATTAACTCAATAAGCA
The DNA here is from genome assembly GCA_028052125.1 of Melia azedarach. Classification (NCBI taxonomy): domain Eukaryota; kingdom Viridiplantae; phylum Streptophyta; class Magnoliopsida; order Sapindales; family Meliaceae; genus Melia; species Melia azedarach. Next base: position 14,294,082 of record CM051398.1, on the reverse strand, counting down.
TACTAGTTTTTAACATACAAAAATACATACATATATATAAATATAATGCATGAGCATGATATATAACATGATAAAAACATCTTTGTTCTCAAGAAATGCATGCCACAAAATCACTTTTAAAATTGATGCATGTCATTAATTCACTTCTAAACTTCCATTCATATTTAATTAGGAATATCTTCATTCAATTACTATTTAGTAAGAATTTGCATATCACATATCAAATATCACATATTAAGCCTGAGTCATCTGTCGATGACTTTTTTTATATGGGGTATTAACAAGTAGGGCACAAAATTTCACACACAAAGAAAACTTATGCCCGAAGGTAAGAGCCATTTCTGGCTCTAATTATCTACAAGTCCTCCTACATGCACAAATTCTTCAACACATAAATGCGAAGACTTACAAGACCAAAGGGTACCAAAAAGGTCTCTCCTATGTCATATGGAACATATAGCATAAATCACATACACCAAACCTGAAGGAATGGCCACATATATCAAAAGGCTCCACAAATATTTATAATTGCCTAATAAGAAAGTAATGAATTCATATACCCTTAAAAGCACAAAGTTTTATCTTTCATTAATATTTTTCTTACAAATTCACTTTCTTATTTCTTAAAAGCATGATGAATTTGTTCATGCTAATGCAATGTTCAATTACTTATGCACAATCACATAAATAAATACAATGACATATAATTGTAAGAAATTGATACCTTCATAAATAATTCAAAATACTTGTAAACATAGTTACATACAAATATTTATGTTCATTGTGATCCTAGTTGAAAATCTAGTATACTTACCTCTTAATGTTCCAAATAGATAACTCAATGACCTTAATCCTAAAATCAAAGATTAATTCTTGTAAGTTGTGTAAGTAAAAGCATGTAACACTTATCATTTGTAGAAACTTAGTCACTTGCCTCCAAATTTAGTAGGTTTATTGAGTATACCTAGGTCTCTAAGTTTTAATAAATTAATCACTTAACTAATGGATATCAAACTTTGCAGAAATTATATAGACATATATATAGTAGCACGGTAAACCTTTCATAATCAAATACACTTCCAAGCTATTTTAAATAATTTCTATTTTGGGCTTCTCAAATTCTGTCAATCATAACTTTCAGTGAGATAACTTATTTTAAAAATCAATAATACATCCAATACTTAGAATTAGCCCATGAAATTTTAATATGTTATTGTAGACATGATGAGGAATCGATATGTAAAATTTTATAATTTTCAGAGACTATTTGGTTAACCCAAAAAGTTTACCATTTATGAATTATGTAGAAATATGTGTGTTCCTGCATCTCAGGGCTAGATTAAAAAATTCATAGAAACCCGAAAACATATGATTTTTGAATGAAATAAAATTTATCATGACCCTTAACATGTTAAGTTTACTCAATTACAATAGTTTTGCAAAATATGTTATATAAAGATTTATAATTTTCTTGAACCGAGCTACTGCTATAGGTCTATATTTTGCAAAAAGTTCTCTTATTATTATTACTTAATCCAATAAAATCTTTAACTATTTCCATCACCAAAACTGAAGCTCATAGGCTATTAATCTAATTACTATATCCTCAACATTATCATGGAATCTTTAAGTATAATATGTATCCATAATTCATAACAACAATCATAAAACACAATAAACTATAAGAGATTGTTGAGCTACTTTAATTCCTTCCAACTTCTCCTCCAAAATACTTAAGTATTTCTATATCTCCTTCTTCTCTTGGAAGCTTTTCTATTCACTTGATGCCTAACCCTTAGTAAGGAGAGCTATTTATAGATAAAGCCAATCATCCTATACCATTGATTTAATTGTTATACCTAACACTTAGCCAAGTCTCAACCATCCATTTTAGTAATCTTTCTAAACCATTGATTTGATTGTTATACCTAACATTTAACCAAGTCTCAACCATCCACTTTAGTATTTGAAACCAATCATCCCAGAGCATTGATTTGGTTGTTATACCTAACAATTAATTAAATCTCAACCATTCATTTTAGTACTCAAATTAATCATCTTAGACTATTTATTTGGTTGTTATAGCTAATACTTAACTAAATCTCAACTATCCATTTTAGTAGTTGAACTTTTTAAAATTAGGTCTAGATAATTTCAAAACCTTAATACTTAATATTAAGCTTGCAATTTGAGGTTTACCAGTTAAACTCACACTTAATACTATATTCACCCCTAAAATTCTTCTAAAACATATAACCCAAAACTAAAATCAATTAATATATCTAAGTACTAACATAAAAAATTACACATGCATATATAAATAAAAATTTGTACCGAATAAAGGGTGTTACAATTTCTCCCATCCTTAAAAGAATTTCATCCTCGAAATTCACTTACTTGTCACTCAAAGAGGTGAAGATATTTCATTCATATTTCTTCTTCTCGTTCCCAAGTTGCCTCTTCCATGGAATGGTTTCGCCAAAAGATTTTCACAAAAGGTATCTTCTTAGTAGCCAACACTTGCCTTTACGATCCAATACTTGAGTAGGGATTTCTTCATAGGTAAGATCATCTTTCAAATAGAGTGGCCCATACCTTATGTCACACTCCGTGTTAGGGATATACTTCTGTAACATAGACGCATGAAAGACATCATGAACTCTAGATAATGATGGAGGAAGAGCTAGCCACGTCTCTTATCCTTTTAAGTATCTCAAAAGGGCCAATAAACCTTGGACTCAATTTTCCATTCTTTTCAATTCTCATGACTCCTTTTATCGAAGCAACTTTTAAGAATACTTTATCACTTACTACAAACTCCAAACTTTTTCTGCAATTATTGGCATAACTCAATTACCTTTTTCATTCTTTCTCTTATCTTTTCAATTACTTCACATGTTTTTTGACAATATCTGGTCCCAAGACTTTCCTTTCACCCACTTCATCCCAATGCACTGGAGATCTGTACTTTCTTCCATAAAGAGCTTCATAAGGAGCCATACCGATCGTAGATTGATAGCTATTATTGTATGTGAACTCCACCAGTGGCAAGTGTTTGTCCCAACTACCATTAAATTCCATCACAAAAGCTTGCAACATATCTTCAAGAACTTGGATGGTCCTTTTAGATTGTCCATCAAATTATGGGGGGAATGCCACGCTGAAGTTTAACTTGGTTCCTATGGCTTTATGCAGACTCTTCCAAAACATTAAAGTGAATTGCGGATCTCTATCTAAGATAATAGAAACCGGTGCATCGTGCAATCTTACAATCTAATCCACATACAGTTTTGCATACTTATCCATAGAATAAATAGTATTCACTGGAACTTATTTCATGGTATCTCGTGATGAGTTCAAAGTGCCATAGAGCTGTTTTATCTCGTGCTTACCTTCAAAGTGCAATACTTCATTATTAGATACCATGAAGTCTAGGTTTTCCACCCGCTGAAACTTCTTTCATGATCTTTTTCAAAAATTCATCTGCCCGTTATGCCTGTACGAGTAGCTATGCAACACAAGCCTTAATGTTACCCTTCACAACTTTGATGCCAAACTTCTTGAAATCTAGTAGGATTTATTTCTAAATAGTCACAACTGTAGCCACATTTCCCATAGATTTTGTACTCAAAGCATTGACCACCATATTAGCCTTTTATGTGTGATAATTTATTGTGCAATCATAATTCAAGCCATTGTCATTGTCTCATATTTAGTTCCTTTTGAGTGAAAAAGTATTTGAGGCTTTTATGGTCGGTGTATATCTCATATTTCTCGCCGTAAAGATAGTGCCACCAAAATTTTAAAGCAAACACTACTGCTGCTAACTCCAAGACATGAATAGGGTAGCTCTCCTTATAATCCTTTAATTGTCGCAATGCATACGCCACCACTCTTCCATGCTACATTAACACATAATTGGGAATGACAAGTGTCTAAAAATATATTATTTATATATATTTTAGAAGATACTATTATATTATTATTTAATTTAAAGTTTCTATTTGTGCAAAAATTGTAAATTTAATTGGCACAACTTTAATTTGTATATTTTCATAATCTAGAGCTCAACTATATGCAAATATATATAATTGTATGAGTTGACATGTATATAATACTTATGTTTAAATAGTAATGTGGTGTATTTTGTGTATAGGTGAAAGGAAGATCAAATTGTAATTAAAAAAAATAAAATTGTCAACATCATAGTTTCTACTTGAGCAATAATTAATCTAATGATCATATCTCTGCCTATCCACCTCCAAATGCAATAATTTTTGTTTCAAATGGAAGCTGACTCAATTTATCATAATTTAGATTCAGAGTTTATTTCTAGATTCAGAATGGTTCATCATAAAATGTTTGAAGCCACACAATAAAACATGCTCCTACTATTTGTAGCTTGGACCTATAAACAACCTTTTGTATTTTGGGCATGCCTTTCTCCATAGTTCACCAATTGCATCATTTCTTGAAGAAAATGAACCATATGAGAGGCAGCTATAACCTTTATATATGCAAGAGTTCTAATTCGTGCATCTATGTGGTGAAAAATAATAATCATTCAGACAGTAGCTATCAAAGTTTTAACTTGAGTATGCATTAGTATTTTAAGCATAACTCTTACTACACAACTCCAAATGTTATAATTTATGAAGCATTGGAAATATTATTCATGGAGACATATCTTTGAAGAAGAAATATTTCTCTAATTTTGAGTGGAACAATAGTCAAAAGTACTTCTCAATGTGGAAGATAATGTTATGATGAAACCTACCACTTGCATGAATTCACATGTGTGAATTCTATTACATCTTGTCTATGTAAACCTTAATTTTGAAAGTTTGAGGCAGCTTGTATTCTATGAAGACTTTCTTTTCTTCTTTTTCATATTTTCTTCACATAATGTGTTTCTAATTTCATAAGTAGGGCCAAGGTAAGCTTTTGATGATTATATTATTTTGTTCTTTGATAATTTCTTTTATACGTTATTGTCAATCTTTTTATTGATTGAGTACTATAATTATTAAGTGATTTTGGTTTGTTAAAAGCCTTGATTCATTGTTAACAAATGGTACATTGAATGCTTGGATATTTTCTACATATCAAGAGTAAGGTAACATATAGTATTTCACCATCAATTTATAGGTAAATTTTTTTATTTCTTTAAGCTTAAATGTTATTCATCTTTCAATTAAGCTGTTGTGTGCAATTTTGCTATCGCTATAAATTAAGGTTGTTTCTATTTCCTCTTGATGTAGTTTCCTGCCAATTTTTTTTTGTAATTTGAGAGAGTAATTTTTTTTAGGCCATGGGAGAGAGAAGTAAAAGCAGCTTGTTACAAGAACAGTGAGCAGAATTAACTGATTTATTGGATTTGTGCTTGCAATGCTTATTGGGTATTTCCTTTACTTCCTTTGGTTGGGATTGTCTACATTTAATTGAGATAGATGAACTAAAAATAGTCTGTGAAAATAAGCTTAACTATTATAATATGGTTATTAGTTATCTTTGTTGAAGTTAGAAAAATTCAGGAAAACTGAACGAATCTTTTTTTTGTTGATAGTATTTGTTGTATTTATAATCAAAATTGCTTTATTTTAAATAAATTCAAGTTATTTATTAAATACAGAAGCAAGACCCATCTTACTAAAACAATACAACATAGCTGGTCCAATGTTCAAGTAGATAGAATTTCATTTCAATTACTTGCCCGTCGTATGTAACATGGATTCTATTGCTGTTCCTATCTACATGTTTTTGGTAAAATTTTACATAAGTGCTGCTCTTGTTCTCACTTTTCTCCTATTATTATTCTACTTTTTTTAAAAAAATTAAAAAGAACTATCTTTAAGATGGGCTGTTTGTTCTTTGTTGCATCTATTTGTTTATAAATAAGAACATAAAGAACGTGAAAATCGCTAGTCGATTTCTTTACCTCTGTATTTCCCTTTGCTACATTGTGAGAAATTTTTTATTTTTGATAACTTTAATTATGCATTATTCTTCTTCCTTTTCGAGATACGATTTTTGGAACAGTTGTTTTCTGTTCCCAGCCTCTGGCAACCTACCTTGTTATCTTTCACAACCTCATTTTTGTTACAATCCAAGACCAACCACATTTCTTCCTTTAACACATGGTTTTATTAATGTTTATTTATAGGCCTTGACTCCACTGGAAAACTGCTTTCTGAATATTCATGGTTTGTAATAATAATTGCTTATAAGCATCATTACTAAATTTTTTAATATAATCTCCAAGCTTAAGCTTAAAGCAAATTTATTAAAAAAAAAAAGGGTACAAAGATTAGTGTGCCATAAAGGCTTACAAAAATATGTTAGAACATATTGGAACAAGTTGGAACAAGAACATGAATAAAAAACGAAAATCATCCCCAAGATGAAAGCAAAATTCTACAATCAATCAGCTAAATAACCTCTAAAACAAGGCAGCAACAAAGAACATCTGAATTGTAGTTCTTATATTATTTTCCTTTAGTTGTCTAATTGTAAGGAAATTATCGGGTATGAACATATGGTCAAATTTAATTTGGTGTCATTCTCGATTCTTAATATCATCGAGTTAATATAGCCCGATATCATTGAGTTAATGATTTATCAAAGTAATTCTTACATGACTCTAATAATTTTTAACCTATCTATAATATAACCCAAAAAATTTATAATTTATAATTTTTAAGTACACTATACTTATGTGTTGAATTGAAAATTGTAACTTTTAATTCATTATAATGATGATTTTCAATTATCTCAATTGTTTTTTTTTTGTTCTTTTTTTATCATTGGATAATTATTTTTCACACCAGTATATTAGTGTTAAAGGACCAACATTAGTTTAAAATTTTCATTTGTGATGATTATAAATGAAAAAGAGATCATGATTTGTTATTTTTAATTAAATTATGAGAAAAATAAATATTATTTAAATAATTGTGTATGCTCAGTTGAAATCGGTATCATCTTATTAAAAAAAAATCTTTTTGAATAATAGTTTTAAATGGGACCAAATTAATTTCAATAAGAGAAGAAAACCAAGCTAACATATTATATATGATCCTAAGTAATGATTGTGGCCTACGCAGCAAAATAAATGTACCTTTGTGGTACTGCACTCCAAAAAAATAAATATACCTCTATGACACTGACATCTAGTCCAAAAGAAAAAGTTAAATGTACCTCTATGGTATTGACATTTAGTTCATAAGAACAAAAATAAACATACCTCTATTGTATTAGCATCTACTCCAAAAGGACAAAAAATAAACATATCTCCCTAATACTGGTATTTTGTCTCGAAGCTCAAAAAATAAATGTATCTCGACATATAGTCTGGAAAGATAAAAAATAAATGTGTCTTCGAGATACCTACATCTAGTCTAGAAGAAAAAATAAATAAATGTGCCTTTATATTGTCATCTAATCTAAAAGGACAATAGTAAAAGTAGCTTTATAGCACCAACATATAGTCTAAAAGGACAAAAATAAATGTACCTTCCAGATACCAATATCTAGTCTAAAAAGATAAAAGTAAATGCACCTTTGTGATACTGACATGAAGTCCAAAAGGACAAGAAGTAAATATTCCATGGTACCGACATAAAAACAACGAGGAAATTTCATTATAGATAGTCTTGAATGCAACATTCTTGTCAATCCAAACCTGATGACATCCTAAATCGACTAGCACCAACCCAATTTTCCTAACATATTTTAGGATGACTTTCATTTCATATTCAAGTCTTGCAAGATTTGAATGGATGAGCATGGGCCTTCGTAAAGTAGAACGGAGTCTTGTTGCCTAATGCTTCGGTCGAAAACAAATCACTAGGGCCATGTCAATACAACTGAATATGCACCCATGTCCTAACTTCATTTTGACTTTGAGTATGATGAATGATTGGAAAGATCTTTATACTCCTCCTAATTTGTCAGGTATCCTATGAAAAGAATGGCATGGATCAGTAGGAAATACCATTCCGTTTGGAATCATCCAATAAGATATGAAAAGACCTACATATAAAAATAAAAAATATTAAAATAAAAAGGGACTTGAACGATAAATTGGTAAATAAAATGAATTCCTTCTATAAAAGGCCAAGTTTCAAGTTGTGATGCTTATAATGCTTTTGATGGTGCCCAGCTCAGCCTCACTACACAACCTCAGCATACTTTAGATGCTTGAAGTCTCGGTGACTCGGAGTAATTTAGAAAGATTATTTTTTATCGATGGTGGTCGATCATGGCACAAACAACAAGAGACTCATTCAAAAAAGACTATGGAAATCCCAACAAAATGTTTGATACTAAGTTTGATTGATTTTTTCAGGTCACTACTGCTAGGGAAGGCAATTTTTTAGGCTGGGCCGTAGGTACATCTTTTAATAAAATGGGTAATAGGCTGAGTGCGGGTATGAAATATTATACCCGGATGAAAAAAAAGGTCGGATAAGGAGATGGGCCTCTTGCCCATCAGCTTTTGAAAAGGTTTAAAATTTTTTGTTTAATTGTAATTACATTCATTTTATTGAATAAATTATTATAAAGACTTTATTATTTTAATTTTATTCACTTAATTACTTCTGAAAAGTTTATAATCTTTTTAATTTAATCAATTAAAATTTTTCTAAAATATGAAAAAAAACTTAAATTAAAAAATAATAGTCTTTTTTTAGTTTTAACAGTCGCTAGTCTCCCTATTAAGCCTTCCTCTCCGAATGAACTGAAATTTTATAAAGCCCAAAGTAAATATATCTTTGCCTTGATGTTTGTAATGGTCTCCAACTGTAAATATTTTTTCTTAACCTCCAATCATATGCTTAGAGAAATTTAAATAATTAATGGTTAATAGTATGAACAAAAAGCTTTTGTTTTGGAAATTGTAGGACCAGCCAACCAAACTTATTTCTCTAACATTTTTTCACTCTATTTATTATTAAATTTATATTAATTAAAAATTTATCGGTTAATATTTTTATCAAAAAAATTTTATCCATATATAAAATTTCTTAGAATAATAATATTTCCTCCATATTTAAAATTCATCATAATAATAATATTAAATTTTTACTAAACAATAATTTTTAATGATATCTATTAATTAATTCTCTTTATTATTAAATTTAATGTAACTAATAATAATGAATTTCTCACTCAAGTTAACTTTTTATTTTATTTTATCAAGGAATTATTAAAGAAATTTATCAAGGAATTTCCTTTATTCTAAATGTAAAAAGATGTTTAATTCACAATAATATTTTGTTTTACAAAAAATGGCATTAAGTGATTCACCTCGTTTACTAGATATTGTTGGTGATGATGTAATAGATGATGATAATTTTATATAAAAGAAAGAAAAGTTGAAGTCTATTGTATGAGAACATTTTAATAAAATTAATAGTGATGGGATGAGAAAAGCGGTATACAAGTATTGTAAAAGTAAATTGATGGCACGTAGTACAAATGGTCTAAAATATTTATATGATTACATAAAGACATGCAGCACAGAAAATAAAAAAAAAATAACTAATTATTCAAAGAAGTTGAAGGTGGTGAAAGATAAGGAAGGAAATGCAAAATTGAAAAAAAAATTTCAATCATAATCTTACTAAGAAAATGATTGCTAAATTAATCATTGTACATGAGTATCCTCTTAGTGTGGATCACGAATATTTTAAAAATACGATAGAATCTCTTAATTTCATATTTAATTGTGTGTCCCATAATACAATTAAAAGTGATGTTATGGAAATGAATCAATTGGAGAGGGCTAAAGTTTTAAGTTTTTTTTAGTGAAACAAGAGTAAAATAGTTATCACAATGGATATATGAACTTGCGAATCACAAACAATGGAGTATATGGCAATTATCAAGCACTTTATTAATGATTCTTGGGTTTTACACTGGAAAATCCTTAGATAATTACTTGTTAGCTCTAAGGCTAATAAGTTATTGTTTTGATGATAACAAACATTGATATTATTGTTTAACCAAATTCTTTGCATAGTATTTTTTTGTGATATTTTTAGTATGAAAATTTGGATTACAAATTGAACACAAAAGCATATAAAAAATCAAGGCTTTTATAAAGAGTTAAATTGGTACCCTCAAGAGCAAATTAAAGAGAAGACTTCAAGAATTGAAGGCGCACACATCTTCAGTGATTCATTGTAATGTGTCTTTGAATTCATTATTAATTGCATTAATAAGCTCAAAATCATTTTTAAATTTTTTTAAATCATAAATCTTAGAAAATATATTTTTCTCAAAACAAGTTTCTCTTAGAAATAAATTTGTTTTTGTGAAAAGTTTATTTTCAAATAAAAGGGACCATTTTGTAAAGGGTCTATTTGCAAGATTTTTAAAGTTGAGGATAGACCTAATTGCAAAATTTTAAAACATTATGAAAAGTCAAACATGGTCAAACATAGTTCATTGTTTGGTTTAATCAAACCTAACCGAATCGGTGAACAGTGTAATGGTTCAAGAAATCCTATGCACAATGATGTAAAATAGTACTAACAGTCATATTTTTTAACTTAAATTCAAACGGTCAATAACAGTGACTGGACTAAAATGTAATATCTTCAAAACTTAAAAAATAGACTAAAATACAAGTTTTTCAAAGCTCAGTCTCAACTGCTATAAATGACTAGTAACGGCTATAAATGATCATATTGATTTCTTACTATAAACGCTAAACAAAAAAAATTTACTTTCAATTAAGATTTTGAATACTTGAATAATTTGAGCTTACAATTTGTAAATTATATAATTTATGACATATTCTAGTTTTTTATTTGTATCATTCATTGAAAAGAGTGATTGTATTCTTTCTTGATAAAATAATTTATCAAGGATATTTTTCCTTGTAATTCTTGTATGTGATTGTGAGTGAAACACATTTGTTGTAAGGTTGAAATAACACCCGTAAGTTACTTGTTTATAAAGGTTGGAGAGGCACCCATGAAGTCCTTTTGGTGTAAGGTTTTAGTGATACCCAAAAGTCCACTTAGAGTTGTATTTGCTTGCACTCGAGTTTAAAGCATAAGTACTGGAGTCCTTAAGCAAGTTGGCTCAGAGGCATGAACGTGGTTGAAGTTTACTGAACCACATAAAATACAGTGTTGTCTTTCTCTATCCTTTCACTGATTTAATTTATATTCTTATTGTTATTTCACACATTTTCTCACACACATTTGAACTTAATTTGTTGAATATTTAAATTAATTGAAATGAATTTGGGTCACACATTTAATTGTAGAATTTTTGAAAACCCAATTTACCCCCCTCTTCGGTTGCCTTAGAACTATTTCATTACTTTCATTTTATATAAATGTACAAATTTGAAATAATTAGTTTATTTTTCATTATGGTTTTATTTAAAAGATTTTTTTTCTTATGATTTTATGTGTATAGGTTTATGTATGTCAAATGTCAACACACCGAAAAGGTAATTATCTAATCCATTGTTTAATGCCTTGGTAGATCTCAATATGGATTGTAAGGTATCTGCTGTAACTATTGATAATTGTTCTAGTAATAGTTGTATGATTTTCATTTTTATTGCAAAAGATTGAAAAGAGTGATTTGATCATGAGTAGGAGGTTATTTCATATTCATTGTACTGCCCGTATTTTAAATTTGATTGTTAAGGATAGTTTGTCTATTATTGATAGTACAATTGTCAAAATTCGTGATAGCATTTCATATTGAAGAATAACAGCTAAAAGAAGGAAAATTTTTAATGAAGTTGCTCATAGGTTGAATACTTTTTGCACTAAAGAGCTGATACCTGATTGTGCAACATGGTAGAACTCTACTTATCTTATGATTTTTGTTGCTTTAGAGTATAAATATGTGTTTTGTAGATTGAGCTAACTTGAGACACAATATAGAAGTTTTTGAAGTGAGCAAGAATTGGAGTAAGAGAAGATATTGCCAAATAATTTGAAGTCATTTTATAATGTCACAAAAATATTTTCGAGTACAAAGTATCTAACTTCTATTTTGTCTTTTGTATAGATTTATGAGATTAAATTGTCATTTAAAGAGTGACTTGTATCTTTTTATAAGGAGATTAGGAAAAGCAACTATTATGCTAGATAAGTTTAAAAAATATTGGAAAGATATTCATGGAATTTTTGCTATGGTTAATGTGTTAGATCCAAGATATAAGATGAAAGTGATAGAGTATTATTTTCCTATAATCTATGGTGACGCGTCATCATTTTAGATTGAGAAAGTTTGTCATTTTTGTTGTGATTTGATTAAAGATTATGAATTAAAGTTTAAATTGCTTCAAGGTTCTTCTAGTTATAAAGCTAGTAGCACTTGCATTCTATCTCTAATCCTTTGGTGCCTTCTACTAATAGAGAAGTTGCACATACATTGGGATTTAGAAAATTTATTAAGTCTAATGCGAATGAGCATAGAAAGACTAAGTTCTTATCATATTTGGATATGGTGTATCTGTTGACTTTGATAAGTTTGATATTATGAGTTGGTGGAGAGTAAATCACTGTAAACACCCTTTGTTGTCTAATATTGTTAGAGATATACTGGCAATCCTAGTGTTTACAATTGCTTATGAGTCTGTATTTAGTACAGGTGGTACAGTTATAAGCCCACATCATAACATACTACATCCCAATATAGTAAAGGCTTTGATGTGCACTAAAAGTTGGTTACGTAAAAGTAAAAAATATTTTATATTCAAATTTATTGTCCTTCTTATCATTTTATAAGTTCTTTTTTACTAATATATTTATTTATTATTTAAAAATAGATAGAAACCCATATTAACTTCCACTGAAGATGTTAGTAACACATATATACAAGGGGATGTTGAAAATTGTGAAGAGGTAGAGATTTGTTTACAATAGTCAATTTTAAAATTAGTCATCTATATGAATTAAATATACTTTTCATTATATAATTTTTTTTTTGTTTTTACAAGATGATGACGAAGCAACTTGAAGGATTTGAATTTAGTTATAATGATATTATTTTTATATAATTTAATTTAGATAATTTTTATTTTTATTTTTTTAAACTTAATTTTGTTGTTAATATTTTTATTTTGATGATGAAATAAGAATTAATGGGCCTAACGAATTTGGGCTTTAAATCAATAAAAATTAAATAGATATTAAATAATGGGTGAGTTTAGTAATTTTATGGATGTGGGTATTTAACATTGGATTTACCTAGTTAAAATTATGCGCTAATAATTTTAAGATTATAAGCTTGCTATTAAATAATAGTCAACCTGAGTCAAATGAGCTGACGGACTGGGTCAATAATTTATTTTAAAAATAGGTCTATACCCAGCCTGACCCTAATTTGACAAAAATGAGGATGGGTCAAGTATAAGGGATATCTGGCCCAATTCAGGATGGGTATGGGGATTGGAGTCCCCAACCCTTACCCGGCCCATTGTCATCCCTACTTACTGTAATGGGAAGAGTTGTTTTAGTTATCTTTACCAACGAGCAACCTTCACATAAAGATAGTTGATATATTCATTTTTTATATATATTGTGCTTTGTTTACACAAATATTTAGAAGAATTCTTACCATTATGTAGTTTTTTTTACTTGTTTATCTTTATTTTTATTTGTTGTGCTTTTATTGTGAAAAGCGAAATTTTCCAGTCGATCAATTTTGAAGAAGAGATTTAGGCCAAACTAAATGGACCTAATTGCATTCTTTTCAGAAAAGCCCATATAAAACTCAAATCCCATGAAGTCCAAAGCTCAATCTTTTGATTTGAAGACAGTATAAATGCAACCCTTTGTTTTAGGGTTCAGCATTCTAAAAAGGAGATAGATGGTGCTGGAGGAGTTCTAATTTTTCTCTCAACTTGGAGTACAAAGGAATAGGAAGATTGATGATATTCCTGAAAAGGGAAAAAGAGAGTTAGAATCAATTCCTTTAATCTTCTTTTCTGTATTTTTATGTTTAGAATACCTAATTTTTATTTGAATCTTCATTATTTAATGAGGAACTAAATTTTCTTAAATAGGGCAAAAATATAGTCTAGTAAGAACATTAATTTTCAGAAATTGTGTTGTTTAAGATTTATTATTCAATATTGAATGTTCATTATTTTGTTTAATACTTTTGAATATTTGGCCAATATTTGAATAATTTTTTAACCATATTAATCTGAAAAGTGATGTATGTTTTGAATATGTAATGAACACTCATGAATTATATGTTAAATAGAGATATACTATCATGATTCATGCAGAATTAAGAATAATTGTTATTGTATTTAATGAACTTTTATGTATTTGAATTCACATAGAGATATGATAAATTAATATGTGTAAATATTTTTTGTAAATCTTAAGTAAGAACATCAAATAAATTAGAATAATTTTTTGTCGATATTGTAATAAATTGAAACAGGGAGAATGCTCGATTCCTCCCTGTTGTTTGACTTAATAGCCCGATACTCCCCTATTATTTTTATAATATCCCGAATCCTTCCTCTGTTAGTTGACAGAATTAAGCATAATAACACATGAGTCCCTAAAATTTTGTCTATTAATTTACATAGTCTTAATATTATTAAAAATATTCACAAAAATTCTAATTTATTAAAAAATAATAATTATACCCTTATATAATAATAATTAAAAAAAATATTTGCAACTCTTAATTGATAATAACATATTTTATTTTATAACATATTAATAACTAATTGATAAATTACCTTTTGAATATAAATTTATTTAAACTTTAAATTTCTTTTTTAACATGATATTCATAAATAGAAAGATAAACTTTTATAACTTTTAAAATAAATAAAATAATAATAAAATTGATCTTTCAATTTTATTTAATATTTAGATAATTCATCATATATAAAATGATTCAAAATTTAAATGAATTTTTATTCAAAGAATAATTTATAATATTTTATTTAATATTTAATATAAAAATATTATTTATATTGACTAACAAATATGAAGAATAATATATTTAAAAAAATCATATTAATTAATTACATATATAAACCTATCTATAGAAATTGACATGATAATGTTATATCATATAACTACATATTCTACATTTTTCATAAAATATTTTAGCTTAAAATATTTTTTTAGTTGTAAAATTCATTCTTTTAGTTTAAAATATTAATTTCTTTTTAGTTTTGATATTCATTATTATTTCAAATTATGAAAAATATTAATGATATACGAGCCCCTAAAATTTAAAAAAACTCATGAACTAATTAATATTAAAATTTTTAATATATTATAAAAAAATAAACTTATATTTTAATTAGAATATATTAATAAATATTTAGTTATCAATGTGTTATAAAATAAAATATATTATTATTTTAATATTTATTTTTAATTAGTAGTTAAATATATCTATAAAAGACTCAATTTATTAAAAAATAACGATTATATCCTTATTTAATAGAATTAGCTAAAGAAATTAATAGTAGTTAGTTAAAAAATAAATAAAATATTAAATATATGATTTATTTTATTTATTTTCTAATACCAATGTAATATTGAATTGTTAATATATTATAAAATTTTATAATTATATTATAGTATAATAGTTATGATTATATATAATTATAAGAATTGTATTACAATATATTTTATTTATAAATTAATATTTATTTATGAATTTTTAATATTATATTATAAAATATTATTGTTTTATTTATTTTAAAATTATAAAAGTAACCATTCAATTTATATTTAAAAGATAATTTATAAATTAATTATTAATATATTATAAAATATAATATAATATTACTTTAATATTTATTATCATTTAGGAGTTAAAAATAATTTTTTTAATTATTATTATATAAGGATATAATTGTTATTTTTTAATAAATTAGAATTTTTGTGAATATGTTTAATAATATTAAAACTATATAAGTTAATAGATAAAATTTTAGAGATCCATGTGTTATTATTTTTAACTCTGTCAACTAATAGGCGGAGGATTCGAGATATTATAAAAACAAGAGGGAAGTATCGGGCTATTAGATCAAACAATAGGGGGGAATCGGGCATTCTCCCAAACAACACAATTTAAGAAATTGAATTTAAATAACTACTGTGAAATTTACTGCTCTAGTGTTTTAATCAATTGAAAGTCACAATTTTATTTTATTAATTTAATTTAAATTTTTATAATTTCTTGTTAATCAAATATTAATTAAATTCTTCAAATAAATTTAGGATTAATTATTGTTGATAATTAATAAATTAATCAATGCTCGTAAAAAAGATATTTAACTTATCATATATTACTTTTTTGCGATAATGTGCATTTGTATTTACGAAAATTCACAACGACAGTCATACTGTCATGTCACTAAAAGCAACACCACACAATAGCTATCATTGGATGGTGAGAATGAGTGTGGACGGGTGCGTTGAACATAAAATTAAGGTGAAGAGTAAAAATGACTTCATCTACATGTTAAAATCATTTCGATGAATGTTATCAAATTGTAGCTCATTGAGACAAATACAATCTTTCTGGACTATAGCGTAACATTCTAGTATTTGTTATATCACAAAAAGATATAAACAAACATAAAGAGCTAGCTGAAAATAGCCTTTTAGTTCAATTACCTGCCCATATTTTCTGCATCATTACCTACGATTTGAGTCTGAAAGAAGTGATCTAGGTTCACTATCATTCATTATCTAGTGAAACAATGTCATTGCAAATCCGGTATAAATTTAGGCCTTTAATCAATTTTTTTTAGAGTCAAGAAACGTATGAAATCAATGACAAAGTGACGAAATTATCCAATGTTTAGGCACAGCCACCAACAAATTTGGATGTTTCATTTTCTTTTATGAAGAAAAGTTCCAAAAAGAAGATCATTATGACTTAATAGAAAGTATTATGAACATCAGTTCAAAATATATGGATTCCGTATTGATATAAACTTACGATATAACTTTTAAAAATATATATTTTTATTCAAATAAAATAAAATTTATTTTGTATTATATTATTATTTATTACCAACCAATCACACAAATATATTTATTAAAGTAAAATGTTAGGTTAGCATCCAACAATAATCCCCATCTTTGAAATTCAATCACATCGTTACATTCGTTTCATAGTGATTGCACCGAAAACACAGTTATGGATTAAATTCTTACATGTTACATAAAAGCGGCGGCATTAGAAATTTATGGTCAAATTAATTTACCGACCATTCTTTCGTTGGGTATAATTATGATAACCGACTTTTTTTTTTTTTTTTTTTGTGCTCAGTAATATGAGAGACAGAGATATTTTATCAAAAAGGTGAAGCATTTCATATTATATGTTAATAAATTTAAGGGTATTTTTAGTTTTGTCCCTTCAATTTATTGACATATATCATATATGTCATTAACTCATTAAAAGTCATCACTTTATTTTTAAATATCTATAAAATGACTATTTTATCTTTATTTTTAATTGAAAATAAAAAAGAATAATATAGTTTTAATTCCTAAACTTTAACAAAATAACAAATCATGATATATTTTAGTTGATTATAATATTTTAGTCTCTATTATTAATATTTTAGTCTCTATATATTTTTAGTTAGTGGTAGTCATGATAGAGGAAGAAAAATTAAAAATAATAGAAAATTAAAAACAAAAATAAAAGTGATGGTAATGGTGATATATTTAAAGATGAGAGTAAAAGAAATATGGCAATGGAGGTGGTAGATTAAGTATTTTATATTATTTTTTATATTAAAGATGAATAGTATAATATATTTATTTAAGGTTATTTTTCAGTCATACTTCACATTTATCGATATATATCAGATATAGACCAACTGTTATGAAAGTCATCACTCCATCTCAAATAGCTATAAAATGACTATTTTACCCTTATTCTAATTAAAAATAAAATGAATAATATAGTTTAGTCC
This sequence comes from Melia azedarach, assembly GCA_028052125.1. Lineage (NCBI taxonomy): Eukaryota > Viridiplantae > Streptophyta > Magnoliopsida > Sapindales > Meliaceae > Melia > Melia azedarach. The sequence goes on along the minus strand of CM051398.1, from coordinate 14,276,123 downwards.
ATAAACTTTGATAAAATAATAAATTATGACATATTTTAGTCATTTTTAACAATTTAGTCTTTACTGTTACTTTTATCTTCCGTCCTTTGTCACCTTCTTCCATCTTTTTCTGAAACACAAATTTTTTCCAAATTGTGTCAAAAACTCTACCAATAAAAACTACAATAATCTATCTGAGCAAATTCTTACAATTTTTATTATTATTTGTTTTAAAAAATTGTGAATGAAAATCGTGTATCACGGGTTGAATTTGTATTTTCAGTGATTTAGGACTTTACTGTAGAGAATTAATGTTTTTTACTATTTCAAAGAATAGTCAATTATACTTTCAAAATTCTATCGAATAGTAATAAATGTAATGACATGATAGGGACTATAATATTAAAATTTACTAAAATATATCTTGATTTTTTATTTTATTAAAGCTTAGGGACTAAAATATTATTATTATTTATTTATTTTTAATTAGAATAAGGGTAAAATAGTTATTTTATAGTTATTTGGGGGTAGAGTGATGATTTTTACAAACATTTGTTTATATTTGATATATATCAATAAATATAAGGCATAACTGAAAATAATTTATTATTTAAATCGAATTAGTATGGATAAATTTGTATTTTAACACTATTTAATGTATTGATATTCCTTTTAATTTTTAATTAAAAGATGGGTAAAATAGTAATTTTATTGTTATATAGGGTGGAGTAATGATTTTTAATAAATTGACAGTCTATTGATATATTATATGATATATGTTAATAAATTAGAAAAAAAATTAAAAATAACCCTAAATTTAATTTGAGGAGACCGAAATTTTAAAGAAAAAAAATTAGATAAGACAAATCTACTATTTTATCTGTCCATTTATATATCTAATACAATTTTATTAGCAATAATAACATGTTCGCTTCTAAAATCCTGGTTCTCTCTTTATTAGTTTAATATATGAATTTGGATAAAAATAAGGTTAATTTGATATGGTTAATTTTTAAAATAACTACAACTAAGAGGTTATTACGGTAGTTGTAATAAAAAGAGAATAAACTATTAAAACTGCTTTAGGATTTTTAAAACTATTAAAATTAAACTATATATTTGACTAAACTTTCAAGATGTACATGTCTTTTTAAAACATGCATTTGATCTAAATTTGGCAAATATAAATAAAAAAAATTAATAATGATAATGAGAAAAAATATTTATTGAAATATATTTTTACAACCTTTTTAATTAAAAAAGGTTTTGATGAGGTCAGAAATTTTATCTTTAAAATACAAAATTCCTACCGTTTAATATTATTCAAATTCAAAAAGATTTAATAGCGTCAAGGCGTGTCTCAGACCATCTAAATTATGGTTAAATGTAAACTAATAATTAATTAAAAATAAAATAAAAAGATTAGGATTAAATTTTCTCATAAATGTTCATTATGTAAGCAGTAAAGCTGTAATGATGAAACTTGGTATTTAACAAACAGTCTATATTCTATTCTATTCTATTCAATAGTAATTAATGGTGATCAAAATCTTATGTTCTATTAATTGTCTTATGTAAGCTACATATAAAATCTTGATTTCTTTATAATAATAATAATAATTTCTTTAGAACACATTTCAAAGCACAATTCTACAGGTTCTTGACAAATGATAAATACATCTTTATTTATTTTTTTTATAAAACATACTTATTTAATAAAAAGTAAAAAATGTAATCATTAAAATGATAGAATTTCAAAAAAAAAAAATTGTTTAACAATCAACGTAGTAAAGATGGACGTTGAGATAATGATAGTGGTGGCTTAGAAAACACAATTTTGGATCCAAATCTTGCGCGTTATCAGGCGGCCGTTTGTAAATTAATTGTTGAATAATTTTTTGTTATTATCCATTTTGGAATATTAACATTTTCATCCCTATATTTTTTTAAATAATAAATTAAGATATAGTATACTAACATTTAATAATTTAGTCCATATTTCTTAGGGATGACAACGGGGCGGGGACCCTAATCCCCACCCATGGCCCTGCAAGGCCCAACCCATCCCCTCTTTGATCGAAATGAGGATGGGACAGAGATATTCTCGTATTGGGCCAGGATCCCTACGGCCCCCGACTCGTTGTTGACCTTATTTGACCTTACAAAAAAAAACAATGCAATTTCCAGACTTGAACTGTTTTTGTTGAGGATCCTCATGGCCCTTGATCTATTGTTAACTCTATTTGACCTTACAAAAAAAAATAAGAATAATGTGTTGTAAATTATTAGCTCAAATTGTAAATAAAATGATGTAAAGATGCAAATGATATTTTGATTATAGCTAGAATCTCAAAGTGATTAGAAAAGGTGACAACAAAAGTTGCTTCTTAGACCACCATGAAATAGCTGTATTATTATAAGTGAAAATATATCCAGTTTGTGAACAAGCTTTATGAGGATCATATAGGTAACCAACATTTGTAAAACCAACGAATCTTGGATTTCAAGTTAGTTTATTGGAATAAAATAATCTCAAATCTACCTTTCCACGAAGATATCAAACACTAATTCAATGCTGCCAAATAGGCTCAGAACTAAGACTGACTAATAAGTTCACAGAGAATGCTATGTCCGGTTTGATAACTTGTGCCAAATATAATAAAGTACCAATAGGCATTGAGATATGGTACTTGTGGACCAAATATCTCTTTCTCTTCTTCTTTAGGTTGAAAATGATCCTTTTTAAAGATGAAGAGAGTGCACAGCCGTAGAAGTACTTAACGGCTAAACTTTATCAATACTGTAAATCTTTTTAGTATAAGCATATAGATGGATAAATATTCCGTCAGACTTATGATCAGTTTGTATACCAAGTCAATATTTAGTTTTCCCTAGATCTTTCATTTCAAATTTCTTTTTTAAGTATTCAACAGTTTTTAAGAGCTCTTCAGGAGTTCCAATTAAATTTATGTCATCAACAAATACTGCTACAATAGCAAATTCCAATTCTAATTTCTTTATGAATACACATGGGCATATAGAATTATTACCATATCCCTTTTCTATCAAATATTCGCTCAAGCAATTACACCATATGTTTTCATATTGCTTTCATCCATACAAGGATCTCTATAACTTGATTGAATGCAAATTACAGTTTGTTAATTTGTATGCTTTAGCCATTTTAAATCTTTCAAAGATTTTCATAGAAATATCATCGTCAAGTAAATAAATCATCACTACATCCATAAGACGCATATCAAGTGTCTATAAGACTGCCAAATTTATCAAAAATTAAAGCGTAATAACATCCATCATAGGAAAACATATTCCATCAAAATCAATTCCAAGTCTCTGAGAAAAACCTTAAATGATGAGTTGCTTGTTATATCTAATGATCTCATTATGCTCATTATATTTCTTTACAAATACTAATTTATATCCAATAGGTTTGACATCTTAGGTGTCTGGACTATAAGCCCAAATACTCTATGTTAGGTAAGGAAAACAAATTCTGCTTGAATTGCTTCTTTCCAGTGAGGTCAATCATGCCTCTGTCTACATCCATTCACAGTTTGTGAATCGTCATTATCTCTCATAATTTAAATAGCTACTATAGATGAAAATACGTTACCAAGAACTATTTCATTACAATCCCACACCATATGTATATATGCATAATTTATAGCCTTTCTTTATTTCAAGATTTTTGTGCCACTTTAGGGTCTAATGTTTTTTTAGAAGTTTGCCACTTCAAGGACTTGCCCTTTTCAAGGGCTAATGCTTCTTAAAACTTGCGTCACTTCAGGGACACGTGTCACTTCACGACTATCAACTCTTCTAAAGCTAGTGATTCATAAAATATAAGTATACTAATTGCTCGAACATTATTTTCAATAAGATCCTAATTTCTGAATTATCTTTTTTACGAATTAGTTCTTTTCAACCAATTTGTCTACCATGCTTTTGGCCTGTAATAGATGATTCAACAGCTGCCTTTTGATTATATTGTTCTTTAAGAATAATTATCCAAGCTAATATATTGGCGACTAGTATATACGATTTAGTCATTCTTATAATATTAGTAAATGCATCAATGGATTTTTTTTGGTAAGGAACTAAGCAAAAACGAGATTTCAAATGGAACTAAGAAAAAAACATATTTAGTACCCCAAAAAAAAACAAGCAAACGGCTTGTTGGAAACCGAGAGTCTTTACTTGATCCAAAATGTGTGATGTATGTGTCATTCCAAAGTGTTCTATTAACCTATGCAATTTTCTAAAATTGTACTATCCTCCACCCTTTATTTTTACATTGATTAGTGCGAGGATTAAGATGAGATATAACAGATATTTTTAAGAAAGTACATACCTTATTTCAAGAAGCATTTTTTTTCTAATGGTAAAAACCTGTCTCATCAAAATAAAAATTTGCAAACCGTGCGACAAATAGATCACCTGTCAAAGGTTTGGTATATCTAATAATAGATGGTGAGTTAAAAACTAATGTAAATCCTAGAACAACATTGTGGTCTCATCTTAGTACGTTATGAAGGTACTATAGAAATATATACAACACAACCAAAAGTGTGTAGATGGAACATATCAGTTGGATGACCAAATACGAGTTGCTATGAAAAATATTGATAATAATTCGTCAATATAAGGCAAATTAATGTTGTAGCATATAACATAACATGCTCCCATATAGAGATTAGTAATTAGATATGCAATAATAGAGTTCTAGTAAATACCTGAAGTCTCTTAATTAGGTATTTGGCTAATCCATTTTGAATATGAATATATAGAACTAGATGCTTTACATTTCTCACTGATGTACAATAGTCATCAAATACTTTAGAAGTAAACTCACCAGCATTATCTAGATGTATAGCCTTGATTAGGTGATCATGAAAAATATGCCCTTAACTTTATAACCTATGCGAGCAATCTAGCAAATATAGCATTACATGTAGATGATAAGCACACATATGACCATTGAGCAAATGCATCAATTAAAACTATAAAATAATATAATGGTTCACTATGTGGGTGAATTGGGTCCACAAATGTCTCCTTGAACTTCTTTATAAAATAGTGAAGACTCAAATCTAATTCTAAGAGTGGATGGTCAAGCCACTAGTTTAACTTGAGATTAAGCAGCATAATATTCTTATTAGATAACAAAATCTTCTAGTTCTTTTATGAATATCTATAGAATTCTCAATAATTATATGCATCATTATAGATCTTGAGTAACCAATGCAATCGTGCCATAATATAAATTTTAGGATCATTGAACTTCTGGTACATTATTGCGTAGTTTTCAATTACATATATGATTGTATATACAATCCATATAAGAAAGCTGGAAGTTTTTCTAGTATACATTTCTTGCCTAAGACGTTATTCTTATTTATAGTCTTAATATGATATTTATTTCAACTAATGTCTTTAAATCTAAGTGTATTTCTGCTGGATCTGTTAGAATAAAAAGGCATTAGGTATATGTGATCTGATTCTACTTGCTAACAAGATTAAGACTCTTTTGGAGCCTTTAATCAAGTTTATAGGATTTGATATGGTATTCACCCCAGCTTAATCATTTTCAATTTTGAAAAATAATTCTTATCTAAAAGAATAATGTATATAGTTATACTATCAGTTAGGCATACATCCCCAACTCTCCTTTTCGAAATAATTAATTTCATTTTCATATTCATGTTCATTTATAGCATAATTCACATGAGTTAACATAATAGTAAAATATAAAATATAACATATACTATGACAAGAAAGTTATTAAAAAGAAATATATAAAGTCATTAATCAAATCGTAAGTGATATAAATATTCCTAACAAAGAAACATCAAGATAAATAAAATAGTCTCAACATTCTTTTCATTTTCATAGGAGCCTTGTGAGGCTTTATTCGATATTTTAATGTACTACAGATGCATAATCAATCTTATTTCATGCCATGTTAGTAACAAAATTTGTTACACTATAAATATTCCACTTCTAGTGCTTGAGTATAATTATGTTTTGTAGTTTTATAGCCATTACATAGCCAATAAGGTATGTTTTTCATCATTTTATACAACTTCCATAATTATCATATATGCTTCCATTTACTTCTGGGAATGGTAAATAAATAAACATGATAATAACTTAAGTAAAAGAACATGAATGCAAATTTCAATATCCATACTCACAATTTTAGCTGTGAGGTAACCATAAATAAAGCTGAACTATATTCAACAATAAATTTACAATCTTGTATTAATGGGTTTACTTTAAGAAACTATATTCCATTAGTAGTTGTTTTAATAATGAAAAGAGAAATCATAAATTTCAACTATCCTTGAGAAATATTTTTCCCTCTCTTTTAACAGTGCCTTTTGGGCTATGGCATGAAAATACATTTCAATAAAATTCATAAAAATACTGAGAGTATATATTTAGAACTTTAGATTCTAATACCTCACAATTTATGTTCAGGACTTCAAGTTCTGATTCAGAATTTTAAAACTTCAAATTTTGATTCAAAATTAATATATAAAATCTCAAGTTCTAACCTTAATAACTGGAATTTCCGGTCTATGTAGTTGATATATAGAACTTCAAGCCCATACAAATAATACATGGAACTTTAAGTCCATATAAATGATAGGTTCTAATATTGATAAATTCAACTCAAAATTTTGAGCTCTAATTAACAATTCTATTTCAGAACTTTGGATTCTAATTAATAAGGTTATTTTTAGAACTTCAAGTTCTAAATACCTCTTTATTTTGCAAGCTTCAAATTTCAATATAATGTGCTATCCTTATTTTTAGTTGTAGAAAATTCAATTTTTTTGGCAACCACAGAACATACTTATAAGGATAATTATATAATAACAATTATAATAAATATAATATGAAAATATTTAATTAATAAAACAGTATAAGAAAAATTAAATACTTCACGAATTTAAATTAGAAAATCGTGCTAATAACGTGTTATAAACTATTAGCTCAAATTATAAATAAAATAAATATAAGAATGCAAAAAATATTTTGATTATAATGCAAACCTTAAATGCGCAACTTTCTTTCAATTAATTGTCAAATTCAATAGCTGAATAGTTGATTTGATACATTTTTGCACACATTTATATAGTGCAAATTATCAAATAAAAACTTAGTAACATTAATAGATAATAAATATAATAAATGCATAAAAAGTTTTAATCAATCGAAAATGGAGTAAATCCATTTCATTTATAATATAATGCAATGTCTAAGACTCAAACCCAAGAGTAAGAATAATATATATAACTACCTTACCACTACACTACTCTTAATTATCTTTTCAAAAATATAAATGTAATATATTTAAGCAAGAATAAGTACTTTACTCATATTGTTAAAAATATTATTTTAAAATTGTTAATTGATATAAAAATAGTAAAATCTAACAGTAATTTTATCTTAATAATTATTTAGATATAATTACATTATTATTTTCTTTATAATTGTTTGAAGGAAAAATAATTTTATTTTGATATTATCATTTTAAATTCTAAGAAAATAAATTTGATATAGATATAATTATTTTATTTAAAACATAATTTTAAGAAGTTTAAAAAAATATATTTTTTACCACATAATTATTATTATTTAACATTAAGTCAATAATTTAAAATATATACAGATAATTGTAATTATTTTAAATTAAAAAATTGTTATATATATAACATATAATATTCAAAAAATGTATCATCGATTTTAATTTTTTTTATCAAATATCGTCATACAAATTAAATTTTTATACCTTTTCAATAGTAATAAATTAATTATTTATATGTGAAAGTATCATTTCACGTGTCAAAAATCATATAATAAAAACAAATATTTAAAGTTTTATAAAATTAATTGTTAAAATAAGATAAAAAAATTTATCTTAAAAATGTCAGCCTTAGCACATATAAAAAATTACTGAGATAATTAACATGTTATTGTATGATTATTTAAACACATTTATACAAATTGACTTAACTAGTTATATTTGTTAATATATTTATTTTCATATTATATTACTTATAAATAAGTATGATTAATTATTATATTATGTATTCATAATTATACAATAAAGAGATATCTAAATGCTTAGTTATGTTATGATTAAAATAATTTAGTCATTGTATCTTATTATGAATTTTAATTATTTAGTATTATAAAAAATTTATTTGATAAATAAGAAAATAAAATCTGAAAAGAAAAAATCTTTAAGAATTTATTTCTCTTTTCTTAATCTTGTTTTACTATTTAAAGTATTACATTTATTGACTTGATTACATATTTAAAGTATTTAACAAAAATTAGTTCATATAATTATTAATATTCAATCTTTTATCAAAATCATAATACAAATAATATTTTCGTCTCTTTTTAATAATAATAAATTACTTATTTATATATAGAATCATCATTTCATATATCATCAAAATAATATGATAAAATTAAATATTTGACTTTTTTATAAATTAATTCTTAAATATAAGATAAATGATAACAATTGTCCATTTGATTGATACAATTTATATAAAATATTACCGTTAGTACAAAAGTTTTAGAAATTTTGATTAGTAAATTTACTATAATATTTTTATTAACCTATATAAATAGAAAAATAAATAAATATAGTAGTAAATTATATCTAAATTTTAGTGGAATGAATCAAGCTAGAGAAATCTATTAAATCAATTTAATATTTTTTATTTGTTGATAGTTTTACATAAAAATATTTTGTTTGGTAAATAAAAAAAATAAAATCTAAAGAGAAAAAATTATTTATTTTGTTAATCTTATTTTACTACATTACAACATATAAATTCATTAATTACAAATTAATATTTTGTTTCACATCAATTTATTATTTTTATTTTATCAAAATTTATTGTTCTAAATTTAATTATTCAAATTTATTAGTTTATAATTATTTTAGTAAATTTTTATTATTAAGAAAATAAATTTAATTTTTTAAGATTAATTAAGTTGAAAATATATAACTAATTATAAAGGACTTAATTGAGTAAATTAAAAATTTATAAACTATTTTGGAGGACTTGTTTGACTAAAATGAAAGCTATATAACTTTATAATTATTTAATAAAATAAAATAAGTATTTACATAATTAATCAAACAAAATTTAAATGGAAACGGGACCCGGGCAGCTTGGGGAAAGAGGTCTTATCCCTGTCCTTGACTGTTTTTCAGACGGTGATGAATTTTCATCCCAAAACCCGATCCGATCTCCAAAGTTCTGAAAAATCTCTTCCCGATCTTAGCCCTGAATGGGTCAAGCCCCGAAAATTGTTGAGGATTGCTATCTTCAAATCAGCCTCATTTGGGATAAGTTTATCTCCAAATATGTTCCTTCTCCAATTTAAAAGAAACGGGGTCAGGGCCAATTTGCTCCCATTCCTAACCCGCCCAACTTGTCCCCATTTAACCTCGTTTGAACAAGTTACAGTGTTGTTACAATACCCCAGTTTGAGTTATTAGGCCTTGCTACAATAGTTGGATGGGTTGAAACTTTGGGCCAGCTATAATTTTTTTAATAGTAAACTCGACAGGAAAAGACGGAATATATAATTCTCGAACTTATCTCAATTTTTAAATATGTTAGATTTATTTTTTTTTTGCTCAGAACTCATCTCAATTTTTAAATAAGTTAAATTTTTAAATCCAAACCCGTCTCGAATGAAGTGAGCAGAGACCCGCAAGTTCGATAAGTTTTACTATCTCTATTATTCTAATACTTCTTTCAAGTTTCAACCCTATTTTTAAGTTCATGTTCTTATTTTAGAGATTAAAATGTCAAATTTGAGAAACTTATTTCTGATTTATTATTACTTTAACATTTAGGGATGAAAATATTGTTCTCTCTCTCTTTTTTTTTAATTAAGACCGCATATTCTCGTGCTAGTTTCCAATATTAAAAAAAATTGGTAACCATCTTCATTTTCTGATAATAATAATCTATAAAAAGCCAAAAACAAAATTAATTTAAAGTATAAGATTTCACTAGGATCACAAGTCAAAATTCTAGAAGAGAAATTTAGAGGTGATCAACTTAAGGTTGAAGGAACTTAATTTTATGAGAATGAATACTTGTAATCAATTCATTAATTATTTTTTTTAAAATTATATTAATTTTTTAAAATTTTGTGTTAAATATTTTAAGTTTTAAAATGTTAAAATTTACCTTAAAATTTTAAATTTTTTAAAAAAGAATAAATCTAACGATATATCTAATATATTATATAGGTAAGCCTTACATTTCAATATAATTACTAATTTATCATTACTAAATCAAAAAATAAATAATGTTAAAATTTCTGAATAATTCAGATTAAATTATATTTGTACTTTAGATGAAAATATAACCAGACATTCAAACTAAATTATATTCAAATTTGACCAAAAATAAACCAACATTTAAAGGTCTTTCTTTAGTTTTCTTGAAGTTTTTCTATGTATTCCTGCCAATAAAATGTAGGAACGTAAGAAAAGAAAATACAAACTCATTTGATAAGTCAAGATACATAGAGTGTCTTGTCCTTCTAAAAGATGTGTTTAGATTGTTTTAGATTAAAAGAAGTGTGCCCTAAATATGAGCAAATCCCATCATCATGGTTACGTCATTGCACTGGTTATAAAATTAATAGGGAAATTAAATTTTCACCCCCAAAGTTCAATGCAGATGACAATTTCATACCCTTGCTTTGAAAGACTGACATTTTCACCCAACCCTCTTTGTTCATTTCAAAGTTTTATCTGTTGAATTCCCGTTGTTTGTGAAATTAAAACTTAAGATCTCAGATTTAAATATACATCGCTTAAGTCTCTTGACAATTAATTAAAATACAAGATTATTCTTATTACTTAGATTAAAAATTTTGAAATTTGAAAACTAGAAGTCATACATCTATAAGAAGGCATTTATAATTTTTTCTAAATCAAAGTTAAAAAATAAATGTTAAAATGCATAAATACAATGAAATATAAGTTTTTCTAATACCCAAATATACTATTAAATATTAATGTCGGATAATTAGAAAATACGTATCCTGATTAAATAATTTGATCTAACAATTATTGAAGTATCATCATTTTATTTTAATTTTTTTTATAATTTCTCTTTAAGAATAATTTTAAAAAGTTTGTCTATAATTATATAATTTTTGCTAATTAAAAAAAATCTTAAAAACTCTACTAATATAAAATATATTGAAAGAAGATTCAAGTTAAAAAATTATACTAAATGAACTACTAAAAGTTCATATTTAAATCTTCATATATTTTTAATAATTTTTAGTCTTTATTTTTAATTAAATTTATAATTATATATTTTAATATAATTCAATCTTAACACATACAGAAAATTCAGTTTAATAGACATTTAAAGGACTCCGAATTTTTATGTATTCATTTAAAATGCCTAGTGTTGCACATGAATCACTTAAAAGTTTTTAATTTTCAAAATATTTAACTGATATATATTTAAAATTGAGATTTTAACTTTTAGTTTTACAGATAATGGGGACTCAACTGATAAAATGTTAACCTGATATTAACAAAAGGGTGAAAATGTCAGTTTTTGAAAGCAAGGATATCCAAGAGTCATTTTCATTAAACTTTAGGGTTGAAAATGTCATTTACCCTAATTAATAATTAGTTGCGTCTTTCCAGCTTAAATTAAATTAAATTAGATTGACGTTGCTGCTTAATTTCAATGGGGAAGGACCCGCCCTTATCGTAGTGATAATTTGGTTTTATTTTTTCGTTAATTAAGAGTATTTTTAATATTAAATGGATGGAACAAAGGTAGTTCGGTGAAATATTAAAAGGCCAACCATATATTTAAAGGCCGCGTAATTAGATTGTTAATAAGGATTATGTTCTTGTTTCGGAAAATAGTATTTATAGGCTATGATGTATGAGTTTAATATAATTTTATTATTGATTTTTGATATTTATATTTTATTTAATAATTGTCGGTTCAAAGTAACTGTACCTGACTACTAGACATAGTTAAAATTGTTATTCTTAATTAATCGAATTATTTTATAAAACATAAGGATATGTTGGATATCTTTTGTCCATTAGTATTTTTGATAAAATAAAAATAACGTTTTTAATTTAATTTGATTTTTCAACGATTAAAAATGTATTTAGTAATATTTTTGAGAAACTTTGTTATGATAATGAAAAATTTAAGATGTGTTTGAGAAAAATGTTATGAAAATATAAGTTGAAACGCGTTTGCTGAAAAGTTTGAAGATTAATTTGATGCGTTTAATGGCATTTTTTATTAATTTTAATAAAACAGATCATGTTTTGAGTACATAAATTTATTTTTTTATAAATATTCTAAATTTCCCTTGATCCAATATTAGCGATTTTAAAATCTAAAATTGCATAATATTTTAACAAAGATTTTACTAGTTAAACCAACTAGATAACTTATTAATTAAAATTATTTAAAATAAAATAATATATATTTTTTATTTTAATTTAAAAAGAATTCTCATCAAATATATCAAATAAAAAAATAAAATATCTAATATATATCATTTAACAATTTAATATTTAATTTATATATAACTCTTTAAAATACTCTAAACAATATTATTAATATATAATATTGATTTGTAATTTTTTTTAGGTATAAAGAGTACAATAATTGAAAGTTGTTTTATACTTTTTAGTTAAAAGGTTTAAACTTTATTTTTTTATTTTATAAATAACTTTTTAATGTATTAACTAAAATAATACTTAATATGTTTTCTCGTAATTAGTACATAAATTACGTAATAAAGGTATAGTTGATGTAAAGCTTTATGATTTTGATGTTACGACTCTTGTGAAATAAAAGAAAATGTAAATATTAGTGAAAAAAAATTATATGCATTTAATTGAAAGTTAATATTTATTAAATAATTTTATTTTTAAAATTAAGTAGAAATTATGACAAAACATACCTTACAATTGATTGTTATAACTTAGTCAAAAAAGGACATTTAGATCGCTAACACACTTTAATTGCACAAACATGTGGGCTATATTCAACGGTGAAATCAATGGTATAAGAAAGTAGTAGTAGTAGACTAGCGGTCGAGTGTCGACTAAGCTTTCAAATTATTTACCCTACTTTCACCGTAAGTAAGCGTATGATTCTAATTTGTGATGCTCCGTAAGAGAAAAAACGCTTAATTTAGAGACTAATAATTTCGACAATGACTGATTTTAAGTACATTATCAACGTTAAATGTGAATTAAATAATTGATTTTTAAATTATTAAAATTAAAATATACTTTAAAAACTCATTAAATTCACACTGCTCGAGCCAGACTTTGTCGTGCAGCCATGATAAAATCATTTGTGGAATGATATCATTCCCCTTCATCAAAGGAATTACATCTTTCAATTAATCAGTTTACTAGAATGTAATGATAACTTCTTGCCATACATTTGTCACACTGAATAGTTAAAACTTATCCTTACAAGCAAGCTTAGTCAATAGCCCTCAGCAAGAAGCATAGAAATCTATGTTGTACTGTATTATATTTAAAGTTTTTGTCATTTTCATCGCGTAAAATATCTCTGTGAGTAGAACTTTCTTGTGCGAGCATACAGTATCAAAGCCAAAAACGTTCCCAAAAAACAAAAACAACCCCAGAGAATGAAAGTGTTTCTGTAACATTCCATTCCCATGCATTTCCCATCTTCGTTATGGCCTTGTTTGCGGTAAACAAGAGCTGCTAAGTAGCCAAATAGAAAGGATCCAACTGGGATATTTGTAACCACAACGTTATGGTTTACACTGAAATTCTTGGTTCCAAACAGCTCGGTAGTTGTGGATACTGATATTGAAGTAATTGCTCCAGTACATACTCCGATTATTGCTGTGCTTGTGTAGAGAGCTATGTTGGATTTGTTGAGCAGTAAGATAAAAGCAGCTGCCATTGGAGCCATCACTGCAGCTATTGAAGCTGGGCTTGAAATCATATATTTACTCCTGCACCCAAATGCAATTAATTTATTAATTAATGACTACTTAAGTAGGCAGATACAACCATCAAATTAATATTGCCTGCTCTAAGAATAAGAAAGACGGTAGAGTTAATTAATTACCTTGAGAAGAAATAGCCCAAAAGAGATGGGATGAGACGACCAAAGAAACCAAATGAAGAAGATAGGGAAACTAGAGAAGAAGTTGCGGAATAGCCACGAGATTCAGCTATTTGTCCCAAGTTATTCAAAAACACTAAACCAAGCGTTGCACCAAAGAAATACACAAAATAATACAGCCAAAATTCAATTCTTTGCAACATCAACTTCACTCCAATTTCCGCTTTCATAGCTTCTTCACTATTCTGATCGTGACTTAAATGTTCATCCTCCTTCACCTCATTCTCCAGTCCCTCGACGCCGATTATATTCTCCTCGACGACCGAACTGTGCACCCTTGTCTCTCTGTTTAGCCACCAGTCTCCTGTTAAAGCGTCTCGGATTTTTACTGCTAATGGAATTACTAGTGGGAGTAATAGGCATGTGGCCGTACCAATCAAATTGTTTAGAGGTGCTAGTCGTTTTGACACTGAGCCAAAGCTGCTGATAATGGCGTAGATTCCAGTGGCTATTGTTATGACAAACATGATTATGAGCCCACCTTTCGTTCTTCTAAGATTTCCAACATTGTTAATGCCTCTCGCTAGTGGTGCTGCGATTACACAAACTACTAAAGGGAAGACAGAGTTAAAAAGAAGATAGGCTTTAGCTCTTTTTGTGGGTGTAGAGTATACAGCATTAACAGCCACAGTATAAACTTTTGCACTCAATCCCAAGTAACTAGTTGTAATTCCCACAGCTACTTGGCGATAATTCACAGGGAAGTTTCTAATAATGACAACATAACAAACGGTGTTGATCCAACAGATGCTATTTCCTGCTAAAACTGTAAGTAAGAAGATGTGAGCATAAGAAAGAGAGGATATATGGTTTGTTATGAAAAGATACTGTACACCATACCCAACCAAACCGAGAAAGGCACCGATTATAAGCACTAGCCAAAGAGGTAAGTAAACTGCTGCAATTCCGGAAAGCCAACCAAAGAGCTTTCCCGCATCAGAAGCAAAGGCAAGATTATTGAGTTGGAGCTGGGAAATGGAAAGAAGTTGCTTAAGTTGGGAGGAGTAGGCCGGAAAATTTGAGTTTGTTCCGTTTATGGACTGTAGCCATATTGCCCCCACCAAGCTAAGCCACTGAAGACTGCTTGAAGACATGGGAAGAACAAGTGTTTAATTTGGCTCAGTTGGAAATTAATTAATATATAACACACTGCTAACTGGGCAATGCTGTTTGCATGTGGTTTGGAAATGGAAAGGAGGAATGAAGTTGACACGTGGAGTAATCAAAATATTGGCTCTGAAAATGATATTTGATAGAGAATTAGTTTAATTTTTTTCTTATTAAACAACTCTAACAAAGTAAACAAATACAAATTTGTGATTAATAATAACTAATTTTTAATAATAAATTATTGCCACAAAATCTTGAAAGTTTATGAGAAAATTTGACAAAATAATGATAAAAATAGAAAAAAAATTTCCATAAATTTGTATAATAGTGTGTGTATATATATAATAGGAGAAAGATCTGGTCATTTCTATTTATATAAATTTTTATATTATTTATAGAATTATGATATTAATTTATATGAAAATATATGTTATATATACTTATTTGTTTGTCTAAAAAATATTTATTAAATAAAAAGAAAGAAAATAGGAAAAATGACATATTATATGTGGGTGGTTGTGGGCATAAAATGTGGTTTTACAAGAGCCACCACCTTTGCATCGAGAACATCGATGTTTTGGTTAACTGCATGTGCATTAAAAATGTAATTATGACAACGAGATATACCCATCCATTCTCACGCAACCTAATTTCATAACTAATGTACGTGTTATATTTGTTAAAATACAAAAATACACACTAAAGAAGAATAAAGTTTGGACATAAAAGTACAAATAATTTGTTTTGTTAAGTTAGCGATAAATTATCTCTAAACGATAACTTAAGTAGTATAAGATACCTTTAATATTTTTAAATAAAAATTTAATATTTCGTAAATAAAATTTTTATTATCATACAAAATTTATTTTTAAAAAAAAGGTTAACAATAAGTCTTTAACTGGACATAATTATGATAATTTGAAAAATCTCTTAGACTATCATGAATATTTCATCATTACATAGATAAATATTTAATATTTTATCAATAAAAATTTTCACTCTCATTTAATTTTTTTTAAAAAATAAAGTAATTAACACAAGTCTTATTCAATTACAAATAATAGTTTTATATAATTTTTTGATAATTATATTAACAAAGTTTCGATAATATTTTATTTTATTTTTATAAAAAATTACTTTAAAGTTATTTAGAGAATCTCCTAACATAATTTGTTTTTATTTTTTATACAAAAAATTTTAATTTAAATTTAAATTTTTTTCCTTATCTTTATCTTGAATATTTTAGTATTCTAATAATTAATAAAATCGTTAATTTATTCCACTTATATTTATATTTTTAAAATTTAGTATAAATCCTATATTTTATTATTCATGTTATTAATATAATTTTTTGAGATCCAGAGTTATTTTTGCCACCTTCGCCACGTCACGTGACGTAACAAGTAACAATCAAACTCGCACAAAATATGGAGCTGCCAGCCGAGCAATGGATTCATGTGTTAATCAGACGGAATTCTGACGTCATTCGTGAACACACGTGGTAGAGCCCACTGCAATTTTTTCAGCCGTCCAATTATATAAGTTGGGGTCCACTCAGATATCGGTCTTTTCCTCTTTATTTGCCTATTGAACAGACAAATAAAAATAAATAAATAAGGGGAATTAACACATACCTCCCCTGAGGTTTTAGAATGTAACACATAGAGAGATATTATGGGGAAAGGAACACTTACCTCCCCTGACAGCATCCACTTCCATCCAATTTCAATAAAAATACTCAATTACCCTTCAATTTCTATATTTTAAATAAAGACAAATATAGCTTTGTAAATTCGTTTGTCTATATTTCATTGCTTATTGGCTTATGTGGCCCCATATAATTTCAAGTTCAAGCAAAATTTAATAGAATTTTAATTTTGAAGAGAAAGATAATAATTTTGAAGCAAAATCTGACATATATTAATACTATTCATTTATGAAACATTAATGCAAGTACATTATACTATTAATTTTTCTTTCTTTTGGTGATCTTATAAATATTTTTTTAAAAAAAGAAAAAAATATCACCATTAATTCATTAAACACAAAATAGTATGTAATGGTGGCCAAAACTCTTAAAAGAAAAATACAAAAAAATTCAACAATTTTTCTAGATCAAGAGATTGGGCAAGTTTATGATGCTTTTACCATAATATCCCTCATATAAATAGTCAAGTAATGGAGGTGGATGTTGTCAGGGGAGGTAAGTGTTCCTTTCCCCATAATATCTCTCTATGTGTTACATTCTAAAACCTCAGGGGAGATATGTGTTAATTCCCCAAATAAATAATATTTCAAAAACCTAATGATTAATTCGTTATAAAAATGACCACCCAGCTTAACCCGGATGATAATAACCATTTTCTCCCGGGTGGTAATAATCATTTTCTTTCGGATTCTTTAATTAAAGAGTAAGGATTCAAATTCTACACTCTCTATAAGAGTGAGACTTTTTGATAATATATAAATAAAACTCTCTCTCTTATATAAAATCACATTGTTGTATAAATAAATTTTTTAAAATGCACTATAATAATAGTTATTTTACTCAATAATAAAGTTTTGTTATGTATAATATACTATCAGAAGATAATGTGCAATATTAAAAAAATAGACAACAAAATTAAATTTGATACGTACTCATAATAACATTGTAGTCCCTAGTTTTGAAAAATATAATAAATCATAACATAATTTTGAAGATATTTAACATTTTAGTCCCTAATAATAATATAGTAGTATTACGCTTGTCTATTGAAAGTGGTCAAATAAGAAAACCTCTAAAATTTGCACTAACTTTGTTAAGTTTGGCGCAACAACATTCACCTCCAAATGAAAAAAAACTTTGAATACAACTTTTAAAAAATATTTCTTCAAAATCAAACTCCGCCACCTAGCCACTCGGATAGCCATCCAATCACTCGGGCTTTACTTGAGTGGACAGAAGGCTGGACTTTAAAGTCTTTGAATTATATTGACTGAAGTTAGTATGGTAATTTTTTATTTTTTATGAAAAATTTTATTCATTATATGTGGAGTCCATTGTATCAGAGTGTGGGTAGATACTCCTCCACATATTAGAATAAAATATCATCAAAATTGAATAAAGATATCCGAATATTACCATATGCGATTTCATTAAAATATTTTTGACAAATCTCCAATGTAATATTAATAATTTGTATATATAATATTAAAAAAAAAATTCTACCACCCAAACCGTCGATCGATTGAGGCAATCATCAAAAGTCTCACATAGTAACCTTAATATTTCACACTCCATCATCAGCGAAGGGAGCTTGGAACCATGCGAATCACTGTAAAACAACGAGCTTTATTGTGACGTAATTCATGATGATGATTCACTATGCAACACCAGTTTGTTGCACCTATTGAAGCAATAGATTCCCCATGCACATGCCAAGCATTTTACGTCAACAAATACAGTGGACAGATATGTGAAAAACTTTGGCTTGTTATTGATTATTGGCCTCTTAACCTCTTCCTCAGAGATAATTAGTTCCCAATCCCAAACAGACAAGCAGGCAGGACAGAAACATCCTGAATCTTCTGGATCATGTGGTGTTGTGCACCAAATTGGGCTGCTGTCTTTTGTAAGGGTAGGCAGGACAGAAACATCCTGAATCTTCTGGATCATATGGTGTTGTGCACCAAATTGGTCTTGTCACACCAGGACCACGAAGAATGCTTAAGGTTTTATTGGTCACGACCCACCAATCATTGTCAATTTGTCATCCTACACCTACCAAAAAAGACGTCAATTGACTCAAAGAGTGCACAAAAATGTAGCTATTATTTTTATTTCTAGTTCTATTTATAAACTTTGAATTATCATTTTTAGAATTCAAGGCGACGTTGCATTTAGGCTTAATTTTTTCATTTTTTGGGTATTGACAGTTGCACTGGAGATTGGTTTAGTGTTGCTATTGACGTACATCTAGGTTGATTTACATTAGATATTTGAAGATATATATATATATATATATATATATATATATATATATGAAAAATTAACATATACTTTCTCTAAAGTTTGAAAAATCTACACTTAAATAGAAGGTTTGAAGAAATTTAAACTTACTTCCCCTGGACCGTTAATTGACAGTTAGAAGCCCGCTAGGATTAAGGGTGTTTTTGTACATTATCATTTTTAACTTATTACATAATTAATTCCCATAAAATATTACATTATTATTCATATAATAATACCATTTTGCATAACATAAATTAGTCTCATTTTTTATAATTTTAAAAAAATTCTGAATTTAGAATTGATATTTAGGACATTTGTAAAATAAATATGATATATCCATGTACGTATTTAATTAAATTATATTTCATATTATTTTTTGTTAACTGGGTGCACATACACGTGAAATAAATATAATTTTAAAATTGTTATTAACTTAAAAAAATTTATGATTGTGATAAATAATATTAAACATGTAAATTCTATTTATAAATTAATGTAGTAGTATTATTTTATTTATATATATCTTATATGATTTTTCATATAATTTATTTTAAAATTTCACCCTTATAACTTGAAATCTTGAATGATTAATAAACAATAATACAATATTTTGTATGAATTAATTATCTAGCAAGTTAAAAAATGATTAAATTGATAAAATATCTAAAATGCCCTTAATCTTAACGGTTTTCTAACAGTCAACTAACAGTCTAGGGGAGGTAAGTGTAAATTTCTTCAAACCTTTATTTAAGTGTAAGTTTTTCAAACCTCAGAGAAAATATGTGTTAATTTCTCATATATATATATATGTATATTTATCAAAAAGAAAATGAATTGCTTTAGAAAATAAGACATTTGCAGATTAATTGAGTATTGTTGTTGATGGATAAAAGCGTTAGGGTTTTTTTAGTGTCGAGAGAGTAAAGATTATATTACCCTAAAAGATTTTAATGAATATTGACAAATCTAACAATAAGAATAAAAATGTTAAAAATTTTCAAATAATGTCCTGATTATTATTTTATAAAAGTTTACGTACTAAAATTTTATTGTCCCTTACAGATAGTATATGAAGAGTTGGTTTGAGAATGCTCTTAAGAAGGGTTAAAACAGTGATTTTAAACTGCTAACAATTATTTTAAGTATTGGGTAAATTATTTTAAAATTACTTTTAAGTAAAACTTCTTTTATAAAATAATAGATTTTCAGTTGTAAGTCTTTGCAAAATTTAATTTTTAAAATTAATTATATCTTCACATGTAATTTCATATCTATCCTCACATAAACTATAGAAAACCAAAAATGAATGTTAAAGACAGTTTCTAACTTTAATTATTTAAACACTTTTCTTTTCCTTCTTTTCTTCCATATATACTTTTATTGATTGAAAATTCAATTCCTTACTCCAGTAATCTTTATTCCACAACCACGTCTGGATATTTCCAATACTTTATTATTTAATGTATGTATAAATAACTAATTTAATTTATACATTTAGAATGAAATTGAAAATGAATATTATTATCATTCAATTTATATGATAATAAAAAGATAATTATTTTTTCTTGTTATAAATTATTTTTTATTAAGTATATATTGATAAATAGACCAAATGTATATAAACTATTTTTTATACACGCAACCGTTTTAAAAATATAAAATTTACCAAATATTTAATTGATTCTTTTTAAATTGTACCGATTATTTCTATAGTACAATAAAAATAAATTATTTATTTATTTAAGAATTTACAATAATCCCAAATTAGTATAAAATAAAAAATTATATTTCGGAATTGATTTGTTAGAAGTATCAAATTATATTCTAATTTATTTTAATAAAATTTAGGGATGAAAACATTATTATTTCATATAAATATATTGTTTAATATGCAAAGCAAAATTGTACAGGTGGGAAACATTGTATATCTAATTATTACTTAAAATATAAATAATAAAATAAATTTTATATAAAATGCATCTATATAGAATAAGAGAATCGTGATTTCTCTCCCACACGTGAGGGATCATAATTCTAGCTCCACCAAATATTAAAACTTTATAGAAAATTTTTGGTATTATTATAATGTGTACTTTAGTTGTAAATTGAACATCATCTTATTAAAAATTATTTTTCTTAAATAAATTAATATAATCTTATTATAATTATATTTATTATTATTATTGTCATCATTCTTAGTGTGTATAAGATATATATTTTTCATATGTTCAAATATCTAATAACTTATTAATTTATAATTTATTATATTTTGTACTTATTATTTATTTAACTATTCATATTTATTTGATTATTATAATTTTTGTTATACAAGAAGTAATTATTGATGTGATTATACTTCCATTCTTTTAATTTTATAAATAAAAATATTAATATAAAACTAAAATAAAAAAATAGAAAAAGAAATCACGATAAATTTAGTTTGTAATATGTAGTTTAATCATCTAATGAATTATAACTAATTTTATGGTTAAAGTTAAGATTTTTTACAATTACAAATTTTTAATATTTATACTTTTTTTTTATGTTTATCTTTATTATTCGTATTTTATAATTTTTAATTTATGAAAATAGATTGTTAAATTGTTGATATATTAAT
Organism: Melia azedarach; assembly: GCA_028052125.1. Taxonomy (NCBI): domain Eukaryota; kingdom Viridiplantae; phylum Streptophyta; class Magnoliopsida; order Sapindales; family Meliaceae; genus Melia; species Melia azedarach. Next base: position 14,254,177 of record CM051398.1, on the reverse strand, counting down.
ATTTAAATTTTAAAAAATAAATTAAAATAAAATTAGTGCGTAATCATAATTTTATATTAAAGAATATAATCAATTTTTAAATAGATGGTATTTTCATCCAAATAAATATAATGAATTCCTTTCCATACATAGCTTCTCAATTCAACCAAAGGACTACTATTTCTTTCCTCATTTCTTTCCATTCTTTGAATCAAATTTAACCTAAGATTTACTTATATAATTAATAAAAAATTTAGTTGATATAATATGACCAATAATATAATGTTTCACTACTAAAAAATGACCATAACTAATTAATACCAGATTCTCAATACCTTTGAGAAATTGTCAAGGTTGTTACATAGAAATGATCTTTTTGCACGAATGATAGAATTGCAACATGAATCATTGATACTAAATGATGTGTATCAATGTCCTCTAATATTACAGTATCATCAACCAAAATGACGTTATTTTTGTCATATTTTTTACAATAGTATGACGTCCTTTTTACACAAATTTAATTTTTTTTCAAATTAAACGGAATTCAAAATGATGTCAACATTTCTAATAATAAAAATGATGTCGTTTTTTTCATTTTACAGTCTAAAAAATAGCCAAAATTGTTTCCTACCCTTAGATGAAATTTTCCTACCTAAAGTTTTTCACCCACTTTTTCCCACACTTGGCATCTCTAATTCTTCGGATAACCTAAAATCAACTCAAATCAACCACATTCACACTTTGAATTAACTATAATCTAGCTTATTTACTTTTGCAGAAGATCCAACTTCGAATTAAAGCTATTAGGAGTGTGCTTTTACTTATTTTGTTGATATCCACAATACTTTGCTAATGATGTTGTTCTCTCTGGTCACTTTGGGTGAATATATATTAAATATGTTGGATATTAAATTATATATGTTTTCTATTTTTATTTGTGAATTTATTATTTGGGGTTATCTTCAACTTTATCCCCTAAATTATTGATAATATTTAAATATAATCTAAACTTTTAAAAAGTCATTTGCAGTACCCCTATTAACGGTAGATTGATGTTATCTTTCACAAAAAATATAAAAATCATATGTTTACCTTTATAGCAGTTATCTGTATGTTCAAAGACGACGATATTACCCCTATTTAATAAAAGACAAATATAACTAATTGGACAAGATGTGATGCATGTAGTCTGACATGAGTAAAATAATTACAAATTAATAATATAATAAAATAATACAAGAAAAAACAAGCAAATAAACAAAACTGGAAAAAAATTAAGCAAATAAAATGATCAAATCTACAATTTTATCTATTACGATTATTTAATTAATATTATATATAGTAGTAGTTTGGGCATAATATTTTCCATACACTACATATCAAAATGAATTATTAGATTAATATATTTAAATTTAATTTAATATTTCCCTTTTTCTTATCCAAAATAAAATTTTTGTTTTATAATCTTGTGAATTCAAACTTTATAGATTTAAATACTAAAAGAATTAAATAGGATTTTCTAAAATTAAATTAAAATTTTCTAAAATCAAATTAGGGATTTTCAAAATAAGGTAGGGTTTCTATTTACCAAATCAAATTAAGATTTTTCAAAATAAATAAAGATTTCTAATTATCTATAATCAAATTAGAATTTTTCAAATAAATTAAGATTTCTAATTTCTCAAAATTAAATTAAGGTTTCTATTTACCAAATAAAATTTGAACTTTTCAAAACAAATTAAGATTTCCAATTACCCACAATCAAATTAAAATTTTTCAAATAAATTAAGATTTCAATTACTAAAAATCAAATTAGTTTTCAAAATCAAATTAGGGTTCCATTGCCCAAAATCAAAATTTCAACAACACCCAAAATTAAATTAAAGTTTCATTATTCAAATTTAATTTAGGGTTTTAATTTTTACAATACTCAAAACAATTTAGGGTTTCAATTCAACAAATTCATAATTATGTAAATTAAATTAACAAACATTCAATCTACAAAAATTAATCGTTAGATTGGGTTGTAAGGCGTGCTATGCAGAAGCCATTACACAGGTTGCAATGTTATGGTGCTGTAGTCGATGGCGGAAATTGTTGGACGGCTTTTCCAGTTGACGGTGGAATGCGAAAATTGCAGAATGGGTTTCATAGTTGACAAAAAATAGAAGAGAAAAAAGAGAAAAGAGATAAAGGAAAGAAAATGAAGAAAATTGTGTGCCATGCTTGCTGCCTTACCAAAGCTTCTTTGTCGCAACTCCGTTTGTTGCAGCTCAATTCACAGATTTGGTTTATCTCCATTGACAAAAAGAACACACAACAAATGGGTGGGAGGAGTGGAAGAGAGAGAATAAAAAAAATAAAAGTAATTTATTTTTTATATAATAAAAAGTACAATTACAAAATCACCTTTTTTATTTTATAAACACCCGTTAAATTATTATTTTATCTCTAATAGCATTAACTTTAACAGTAATCTATCGTTAATAGAGGTACTGCAAATAACTTTTAAAAAATTTAAGTTATTTCTGAAAGTTATTAATAAATCAGAGGGTAAAGTTAAAAATAACTCTATTATTTGTAAGTTATGTTTCATACTGTTGTAGTTGCATCTATTCGTGAATGGTAATATAACTAATGATAAGAAGTGGTTGTGTTGTTGAATATTAAATTAGGATATTAAATTATACATGTTTTACATTTTTGTTTGTTATGAATTTATTATTTGGAAGTTAGTTTAATGTTGTTGTATTTATTTGTGATTGGTGAACACACAAAGTGTGGTATGAAGTGATTATAATTGGATATTGAAATATTGTTTGCTTCTTGTTCTTTTTGACAATGCATGTTGAAATTATTTGTCTCACCTCATAGGTTTTAGGGAAAGAGCAAATACTTCCTAAACTTTTAAAGAATGTTAGATATCCCTTAAATTTTAAAAAAAGAAAGATACCCCTTGAGTTTTGAGAAAATAAAAAGATAACCCCATAAACTTAACTTCCGTTAGTTTGACATATTAAGATATCATCATTTTAATCCTTAAATTGAGGTAAAATAACAAAGGTGAATATACTTTTTACATTATTGACAATCTAATCCCTATTGGTGTTATTTCTAATATATTTGAGACTAAAATGTTAAACTTAAAAAATTTTGTTTTGTTTTATTATTTTTAAATTGAAGTACTAGTAATAAATTTGATAAAATTATATATTAAAATACTCCTAACTATTTTTTTTGGGAGAATTTTTCTCAATTCCTCTATGTTGTTTGACCTAATACCTAGATCCCCATTTTTTTTATTCTTCCATAGTACTCTGAGTCCTTCCTTTGTTAATTAACAGGTTAAGCATAATAATATGTGAATCCCTAAAGTTTAGCTTATTAACTTAAATAGTTCTAACAGTTTCAAAAATACCTCATAAAAATTGGAATTTATAAAAACTAATAATTATAACCTCACATAATAATAATTAGCTAAAACATTATTTTCAATGCCTAATTAGAAATATATTAAAATGATAATATATTTTATTTATAACACATTAAAAACTAAATATTTAGTAATATTTTATAATTAAAATACAACTTTATTTATTTTACAATTATTAACAATTCAATAGTAATTAGATATCAGAAAATAAATAGAATAAATTATATATCTATAAATAAAATGTATTATACTACAATATTTATAATTCATAAATAAATATTAATCAATAAATAAAATATATTATAATAAATACTTGTAATTATATATAATCATAACTATTGTACTATAATATAAATAAAATTTTACAATATATTAACAATTTAATATTACATAGATATTAGAAAATAAATAAAATAAATCATACATTCAATATATTTTATTTATTTTGTAGCTAACTACTATTAAATAGGAATATAATAATTATTTTTTTAGTAAATTAGACTTTTTATAGATATTTTTGAAACTACTAATTAAGAGTAATTAGGTTAATAGGTCAAAACTTTAGGGGTTTACATATCATTAATTCTTTTTTAGAATTTGAAACAATGATGAGTTTCATAATTAAAAAAATATATATTTTAAACTAAAAGAATGGAATCCACAACTAAAAATTATTTCAAACTAAACATTTTTATGAAAACGTAGAATATGTACAATAATATGATATAACATTATCATATCAATTTATATGGATAGATTTCTATATGTAATAGTATAGATATGATTTTTCTTAAATATATTGTTCTTCATATGTGTTAGTCACTATAAATAATATTTTTTATATTAAATATTAAATAAAATATGAAAAAAGTCCACATGTCTCTCCTGAGGTTTGTGATAATTTCAGTTTAAAAGAAAGTTTGTGAAAAGGGATACAAACCTCCCCTATAAACAGTAAACTTACCAAAATACCCTAAATCTATTTTTTTAAAATTACAAAATAAAATTACTAAGCCTTAATGGAAAAGAGTAATATTTTAACTATTACACCAAACACATTTTAAATATATATTTTTCAATCCTTGATAAATAATTCTTTTGAGAATCTATATTTAATAATTTTTATAACAATTAAAATTATTTTGTTATTATAAAACTTATAATTCAAAAGAATCTATATAATAACTTGAATTTAAAATTATTATGAAATAATAATAAAATTATTCTTAAATAATTATTAAAGAAAATAAATTTAAATAGTTATAAAATAAAATTATTCTAAAAATATTATTAGCACTAATAATTTTAAAAAATTATTTCTTAAGTAATTGTTAAATAAAATAAATTATTTTATTTAAACATCTAAATAATGATAATTTTTTTTAAATTTTATAATTTAATGATAATAATAATTTTAAATTCAAGTTATTATATAAAATTTAATAATTATAAAATTATTTTTGAATTATAAATCTTTTTATAGTAATAAAATAAATTTAATTCTTGTAAAATATTATTAAATATATTTTTTCAAAAAGGTTATATATTATAAATTAAAAAATATATTATTAAAATTTGTTTTAGTATAGTGGTTAGGATATTGACCTTTTTTTACGAAAGTTATAGGTTCAAATTTAACCAAAATCATTTTATTTTGTAATTTTAAAATGAATTCGGGGTATTTTGGTAAGTTTATTATTTATAGGGGAGATTTGTGTCCCTTTCCACACACTTTCTTTCAAACTGAGATTTTCACAAACCTCAAAGGAGATATGTGAACTTTTCTCAATAAAATATTATAAATTATTTTTTGAATAAAAATTTATTTAAATTTTGAATTTTTTAAACACGATAAATTTATCTAAATATTAACTAAAATTGATATTTGAGTATATGAATATCATGTTAAAAGATATTTAAAGTTTAAGTAAATTTATAGTCAAAGGATAAAATTAGTTATCTATGTGTTGTAAAACAAAAAATATTATTATTTCAATATTTATTTTCAATTAGGAGTTGAAAATAATTTTTAGCAAATTAGTATTGTATAAGGGTATAATTGTCATTTTTTAATAAATTAAAATTTTTATGGGTATTTTTGAAATTATTAGGACTCTTTAAGTTAATAAGACTAAATTTTAGGGATTCACATGTTATTATATTTAACTATGTCAACTAGTAGCTAAGTTATTACATGATATGAAATCATTCTTATGCGAAGATCCATTGCTAGTCAAGAGAAGTTCAGATAAAGTCATTAGGAGATGTGTTCTGGAAGATGAGATGTTAAACATTTTAAAGCATTGTCATTCATCAGAGTATGGGGGACATTTTGGTGCAATAAAGACGGCTGCAAAGGTAGTTCAATCGGGATTCTTTTGGCCAACTCTATTTAAGGACGCCTATGCATTTACTATTACATGCGATCATTGTCAAAGAACAAGAAATATTTTTCAACGGAATGAAATGCCTTTGAAGAATATATTGGAGGTAGAGCTCTTTGATGTGTGGGGAATAGATTTTATGGGACCATTTCCATCATCCTTCTCTAATCACTACATATTGTTAGTTGTGGATTATGTTTCGACATGGGCTGAAGCCGTAGCTCGTCGTGCAAATGATGCAAATGTAGTCACTAACTTCTAGCGCAAGTGTATTTTCACTCGTTTTGGAACTCCTCATGCGATTATTAGTGATGGTGGAAAGCATTTTTGTAATCGTCAATTTGAAGCTCTTTTGGGAAAATATGGTGTTAAGCATCAGATTGCTACTGCTTACTATCCTCAAACAAGTGGGCAAGCGAAAATCTCAAATAGACAAGTGAAAATGATCCTTGAGAAAATGGTGAAAAATTCACAGAAAGATTGGTCAAAGAAGTTGGATGATGCACTTTGGGTTACTACACGACATTTAAGACTAATTGAAATGTCACCGTATAAGTTAGTGTTTGGAAAAACATGTCACCTTCCAGTCGAACTAGAACACAAAGCTTATTGGGTCGTGAAAGCTTTGTATTTTGACATGAAAACATCAAGCGAGAAGAGATTGCTTCAATTGAATGAGATGGAACAATTTCATAATAATGCTTTTGAGACAGCTCGAATATAAAAAGAAAGGACTAAGAAATGGCATGACAGTAGAATCTTGAGATGAGAATTCAAGGAGGGAGAGTAAGTGCTTTTGTTTAATTCTAGATTGAAACTCTTTCTGGTGACACTAAGATTAAGGTGTTAGTTAACAAAGTTTTTCCGTTTGGCATTGTTGAATTACAAGGAAATGACGGGTAGTTTTCTCGAGTCAATGGATAAAGACTGAAGTATTATTTAAGCAATGAAGAACAAAAAGTCTCTAGCATTTGACTTAAAGAATTCGATCAACTTGCAGCTGAGTCCAGCTAAGGACGTTAAATCTAGCGCTACTTGGGAGATAACCCAAGCATTTCTTACTTTGAGTTTTTGTTTTGATATTTTATTTTATTTTTTTTGTTTTGTTTCTTATGTTTTTCCATGTTTCCTTATGTTTGGATATGCTCAAGCAGGTCTTTTGGCGTGATTAACAAGTCTGAGTGGGTTGAGGTTTTGTCAGCTTTGCATAAGCAGTGGAACAGAGTATAGGGTGCGGCTGCGCCATCCAGGTGCGCCAGCGCCCTGCTCGCGCCCACCCCTGTACAACGCAACACACAAGCCCCCTACCCCTTTTCTTGCAAGCAGGGCATGGTTGCGCCATCCAAGTGCGTGCCAGCGCCCCGCTTATGCCCGTCCCTACCCAATGCGGAACATAGCTGTGCAACAACCTGCCTTACCCATCGTTTCCTGCAAGCAGAGTGTGGCTGCACCATCTAGGCGCGCGTCAGTGCCTCCCTTGCGCCCATCCTCGCCCAACACGCAACGCAATACACAACACAACCTACCCTACCCATCTTTCCTCGAGTGCAGGGCGTGGCCGTACTATACCATGGCGCGCCAACACCCAGCTATCGCCTAACCCAACACATGCAACAAGTGCATGCCCTACCCCTACATGCCTACACACATACATTTCCCCTCCTACTCTTTGTTTTTTTCATGCTTGCCTTGACCTAATATAAAACATACAACATTCACTTCACTTATCTTTCTTACAGCTCAAACCCACAAATACACTCCCCCTCTCTCGTTTCTTTTTGTTTTCTTTCCTAAACACATTCAACACCATATTTATACTCTTTCTACTACACCCTACTACCAATTAACACATTATATCTTACACCCACTTCCAAAAACCATTTTTTCCTTAAAACACTACTTCAGTTGAACATAAAAAATCATCTACATTCACTCAATTCCTTCACAACCAAACTATGCTCAAGTAAGTCTATATTTGTTTTCCCAACTTTTTCATTAGTAATTGGAATATTGAGTGAGTTGTAGAAAATAATTTTTGGAGTTTGAATGTCATCATTGGGTTACTTGAAGTTCAAGGGAATTTAATTGAATCCTTGAAGCGTAAGAACAGTTTGAATTTGTGATTGGGTTGATTGAAAAAGTGAAGGAAGCTTGACCTTACAACATTGGGTGAGTAACACACTTTTCCCACGAAGTATTTGATAAAATGCTTAAGTGACAAATTTGATGAATTCTTGGAGTTTTCTTCATTAGCAATAACTTAAAAAGTAGTTGAGAGGTGCAAGATAGTGTTTAAAGAGTTATCTAGTGAAGGAGGAGAGGTAGCATAAGTGCGCACACCAAGTGTTTGAAAAAAATTCCAAGGAAAGCTTGTGTAGCATTTATGGCTCCAAAGAAAGGTAGCTCCTCAAAATCTTCAACAAACTTTGATCACAAGTAATTCATTTCCTTTGAAGCTGCGAAGAAATTTTAAAAGTTTATGGAAGATGAAAAGGCGATAGTGAGAGAAAACACTTTGACACCGAGCTCGAACAATGGAAAAATCTTAGAATTCATCCGTGTTCAAAATTGGGAAAAGCTCACTGACTTTCCACCTAAAATAGTATTTTCATTGGTAAGAAAATTTTATGCAAATGCTTCCATTATGAGGAAAAATGACACTGTGTTTGTGAGAGGAAAACGAGTATCTTTTAGACCTCAAGTTATAAATGAGTACTACGATTTACCTTCTATAGACAAGGATGAAGACTTATATAATTAGCTTAGCAAGGACACTCAAAATTATGACATGATTATAGAAAGATTGTGCATTCCGGGAACAAAATGGGTGAAAGGTCGTAGCAAGAAGCAAGAAGTAAGAAGCTTTTTTCTTTCCTAAAAAAACATTGAACAAATATGGCAAGGCATGGTATAAGTTCATATGTTCAAACCTCATGCCTACTTCTCACCACCATGAAGTTACAACATAGAGAGCTGCACTGTTGTATGTTGTGCCAAAATCTAAATCAATATTGGTCGGGTAATCCATGACAATTTGATCAAAACAATTGAAACAAAGACAACCAGTGGACACACACACCCTTGCTTTATCACTAATCTATGCTTAAAAGCATGGGTACATGTGGGAGACATGGAGTATAAAATAAAACCCAATTCTGCCATTGACAGCCTATGTGTTTCCAAATTTCTATATTGGCCTGGAGGGGGTTGCATAAGTTCAGGTTTGGGTTTTAATGTGCACATTGAGAGGAACATACCACCATCACCTGAACCTTTGCCTGGTCTTCGAAAAACTGCTACTAAGACCATCACACCTATATATTTCCCGATACTTCATGCAAGAATTCAATGAATGGAGAATCTGGTTAAAGGAAGACCACCAACGCACCCGTTCCCTCAACATGACACCGCTGGTTCATCCTCTTTCACAAATGAAGAGACTACACAGTTAACTCTCGTTACCTTGCAACAAGACATTTTTCAAAATCGCCAAGAAATTCAGGAAATCTGAGAAGATCAACTGAAAATGAACCAATATCTATTAGATCTCAACAACACCTTGGGAGCATATTTTCAACACAATCAAGCCAACTTGGGATTCCCTCAATTTCCACAATACTCAGATTGAACAAGCAAGCACAATGCATCCAATCCACCTCTACAAGGGAACGATGATGATAACGGGGTTTAAGTGATGAGATCACACATCTCCCTCTCGGGTATGGTTTCTTTTCTTTGGTTTCTATTTGAATACAAATATTAAGGGCAATGTTTACATTCAGTTTGGGGGAGAAAACTTGTGGAATATGTGTGGAAGTGTTTGGAATTTTGTGGAGTGTTTGTGGAAGTTTTTGGAATATTTGTGGAAGTGTTTGGCATTTTATGGAATATTTGTGCTTAAGCCACCTCACACACATTTTGACCTCAATTTTTTTTTATGTTTTCATAGTTGTTGTTCTTGCCTTTGAGTTAGTTGTATTTTTTATTTTGTGTTTGTTAACTTTAAGCTTTTTTTTATTTTCTTTTTAACATATTATGCATAAAATCTTTTCTTGTCATTTGAGTTGTTTTTAATTGTCTTGTGAGCTTGCCTTTGTCAATCTTAATGAAAGCCAATGATATGACTTTAATTGAGAGTGTTTAAATTTTAGAAAATGATAAATGTTGGCGTAATCTATGCACTTAACTTGTTGGCAAATTCATTCTACTTGATCATTTCCAAAAAATTTATCATTAATGCCATGATTACTTGACCGTTTAGAAACTTAGAGAAGGTTTATGTGAACCAAATAAAATTGTAAGATTTTATTGAATTTCAGAACTTGTTTGATTGTCACTTGAGGCAAAATTCTAAGGAATGCTTCATTAGGGAAATGATTTAGGCCATCTTTGATTTGTTTCTTACCCTAAGTTATTTATTTTTTCTGATATTTGTTTATATTAGAGAGGAAGGATGGAGATTCAAAAAAAGAAAAAAGCTCAAGCCAAGCTCTTATCGAGTAACTGTATCTCATGCCTAGGCAAGATAGAGGACTTGAGTAAAAAAGTAAAGCGGGGGGAGAGAAATAAAAGTTTAAGCTAAACTCTACTAAGTAACCGGACCTCATGCCTAAAAAACATGCATAAAAAGGTAGAATGAGGCTGAACTTAAAAAAAAAATTACCCTTTGTATACTCAAGCCCTAAGGATCTTTGATGTAGTGCCCTATTATATAAGTGGAGAGTGACATGAAACTCAAGCCTATGGAATTCCTTTAGAAGTTTGAATTATTTATTTATATAAACTTATCCAAGTTGAAGAATGATTAAGTATAAGAGGTAACTCACACACTTGCACAAGGAATCTTTAAATAGAGTGACATTTGATGTTCAAATTGATTTTTAGATGAATTGCTAACATTTTGAAAGTTTTCTTAATTTAAGTAACTGTTTGATCTATGAGGCCAGATTTTGATTTGACTAAGAATATGCTCACGAGTCTATTTTATTTCTTTGTAGTTTTCTCTTAATTAGTGGTGTTTGTTTCTTTTTATTTTGTTTTTCTTAGGGACAAGTAAAGATTCAAGTTTGGGGGTATTTGATAAGTGTGTAGAACACACACTTATTGGTTACTTCTAAACTTGAATTATTTTGTAACTCTTTAATTTTAGTTAATATTTAATAAATTTTAGTGCGTTGTATAGAAAAAATAGCAAACGAGTATTCAAAATGAAATCGGTTTGAGAAAACATCATTGGAAAAGTCGGAAAGGAAACATGAACTAAAACGTAAAGTTGAAGGGACCAAAGTGCAAAGAAATCAAAGTTGAAGCCATGGCGTGGTAGTGCCACACTCATGGCCTAAGGCCATTTTTGGCCGTGAGCTAGCATGACAATGCCACAAAGGTGCGCGATCGCGCTACCCATTCTGTTTCATAGCTCCCCTATATGGATTTTGGGCGCTCCAGCGCCTCCTGGACATACTTGGACGATTTTTGGCCGTGAGATCATAATCTAATAGCTTGATTTGGGTATCTTTTAGGTTTATATATTTTTGCGATGATAGCCACTATAGCCAAGCAACCGAGAATAGAAAATTTGGGGTTTTTGAGTGAGAAAAGTGAAGAACAAAGAGAATATTCTAGAGAGAGAAGTAAATTGATTCAAGTTGGAGCCTTTGGAAGAGGACTTGAAAGAAGATCATTGAAGCTTTGATCTCTAGTCTAGTTTTGCTAACTCTATTATTCTTATTTTGTATTTCATTTAAACTTTAATTGTTGAATTTTATGATTATGGAATACATGTTAATTGTTATGTTGATAATTGTGATGGTTGGCTAGTTTTCCTAATCTAGGATCTTGATGAAAACTTGTCCAAACTATATTTTAATTAACAAACATGTTATTAATGTTATTATGGTTTGATTCATTTGTGTTTACCTTGCTTAATGTTCTAATTTGATAATTAATTAATAAATTAGTTAAATTGGAGATGGACAAATTAAGTCTTGGGAAAGATTAGAACATTAAGTAAACACAATCTAGATGATAATGAAACCGGTAGCTAATTGACATTTAGATAATCAAATTAACAATTATGATTTCAAGAAACTGGAAGGTGAATTAGATTCTAAGCATTAAAAAAACAAGTAATACATAATGAAGGTATAATTGTTTAAGTTGGATAGAGATATTAACTTGAGTCATTATACGTAAAACCTTGATTTACGTTCAGGAGAGGTGTTAAGGTTGATTTTAATCTTGTGATTAGTAAATTAAACCAAAATATATTGATAACGGCCCCCTAGGAGAAACGTAGTGATGGATAAGCGAAATAAAAATCCTAGGTTATTCATCTTTGCATATTTCACCCTTTTATACATTTTTAAACTTGATTTCTATTCTACGTTAGCTAATAGTAGTATTTTAATTTATTTTCAGTTATAATTAATCGATTTAGTTTGCTTAGATAAAATTGGCATTTCACACTACAGTATTTAGTAGTTAATTTGAATATCAATATTTGTGGGACGATATTTTTTCTTATCACTTTATTACTTAATACGACCTATGCCCTTACGGTTAGTATAGTCGCGATCATTGATCCCGCATAATATGTGGACACAAGTCTTTGAAAAGAGCAATATCTAATGACTTATTCACACACTATTCGACCACTGCCAGATAGGTTTAATTGGTCGGAATACAATGCATGACCTAGAATCTCCTGTTCGAAAGGTTCAAGTTGGGAGACCTAAATTGAACAGAAAAAGGGAATTAAATGAAAGCCATCAAAAGCTATGAGGTATAACCTCATATGTGACCATTGCAAAGATATGAGCCATAATAAAAAAGGTTGTCCAATGAGAAAGCTAAGATATAAAATGTAATTTGTTTTTATTTTAAAATCCTATACTGACCATTTTAATTTGTATTATAGGCTATGCTTGTGCAATCCACCAGAGATGCTGCTTCCACATCTCATACAGGCCCTAAACAAGATATATTAATGCTTTGAGGTGTTTAATATTATTAAATGCATTAATGTTATTACTGAAAAAGTTATGTCAATATGTACATACATACAGGAAATCCTAAACAAAAACACAATGCAAGGTCAAATGAGAGAAACAATGGCAAGAATAGTCATCAAGATGTGTCCAAGGGACAAAGGAGTACTTAAGAGACATCTTTTTGTCCAAAGGTATGCCACTTAACCTTTTTTTCAGTGCAAATTAATTCACCATATTTCATATTTAATTTATCTGCATTTAAGTAACACAAATAATAAATTATTCATGTTGATGAGTTTGATGGCAATATTGGTTATTGATGATGCAGCTATGAATCAAGTTTTCGTATATGAACTTTTTGATGAAGACTACAAATGCTCTGCCAAAGTGAATACATATTGTGGTTAGAAGTGAACTTTTTGTATTTCAGGAATTGGATTCAAGTTTTTGATATACTGAACATTTTGTTATAGTTTTCAGTCATGGCTCACACATTAGCCATGTGTGCATAGAATTGTGCTCAATTTACATTTTCTTACTTGTAATTATAGATGGGCATATTTGAATACAATGTATGCACATAAAGGGCTGTATTAAACTATAAAACCTGTTGGTAACATTTAATACATTATGTGTTTCAAGAACTCATTAATGAGTTTAAATTATTTCTCTTTTACCTTTGTTATTTTTCATGTTACATTTGTAAATACTATTGTTACATGCAAACACATTATAACTAGCATCATTGTCAGCACCTCTACAATTGTTGATAGCTTCTTTTCTATATTGGCGCCACTTGCATGCCCTTCAGCTCTGCATGTACAACCCAGAATGCTTGATTCCCCTCTGTCCATACTCTTGGAGATGTTACTTGAGCTTCCATTACTACTTGTATTCCTTGTATATGCCCTAGTATTGTATTCCTCCATTGCGGGATTCCAAAACCTAAAATACTCGCATGATGGTTCCTTGCAAATAGAAAAAGTATAATTTGTGAGGATTTTTTTCAGTTTCGGATATTCTTGCCCCAGCCTTTTTCCCACAGTAGCAATATCTATTGTTGAACTTGATGATTCCCCCATTTATTGAAGTGCCATCACCTGATTTGGAAGCCATTGATTGTGTGTGAAAATTGTGTGTGATTCATTAACTTGATGAGAGGGTCGTGGGTTAGTTTGGTTTCTGGAAATGGTGGTTGCTGGCGACGTAAAGAGTTGATAAATTTTTGCTAGCGCTTTGTGTTCAAATATGAAGAGTTTGGCTATAGTTTCTTGTTACTTTATATATTACAGCTTCTGACCGTTGAAGTAGTAACGATCACCTTTTGGTTTGGTTTGGCCGGCTTCAGCTTGATGATAATGCAAATTAATTTCGAGTTTTCTTAGGGGCATTTTCGTTACTTCACTTTTTTCAATTTTTCATAATTTAATATAATATAATAATACTCTTAACTTAAAATGTCTGTGGATGCGTTCCACACAATATTGCATTGGGTACTCAGCCTCTGCAATGTGGAACCTATTTGATTTATCAAAAAATACTTGTTTTTCGTTAACTCAATAACCGGTAGGATGTAACTGAGTAATTTTTGAAACAATAAAAAAATATTAGATAATTAAAAAAAATGGGGTATAGGCTGTTTTCCCTTAATTTTAAAATAAGTTTATTGTAATTGTATAACATTATTTTTGTTGGTATATATTTTTTCAATGATCCGTCTAATAATTACTATCGTTGAATTGAATTGAATGTCATTTTCACTAATTAAAGATTGATATTAGACTAAATAAATCTTGTTGATGGTTAAAAAAAATTAAAATGGAATTATATGGCCATAGAGTAACATGTTTTAATTTATCATCTCTAAGGGCACATTTGATTTGATTTGTCGTTAGTAAAAAAAAATTAATATTAATTCTTTTTCAATTTTTTGTGTTGTTAAGTTATTAGCACAAAAGGGATTTTAAAAATTAAAATTATTTTTTCACTTGAAAATTTTAATTTTTACGTCATTCCTTTACAATATAATTTTAAAAAATTGTGTATTAAAATAATTATTTAATTTTTTAAAAATTATTTATAATAATTAAACAATTAAGAAAATTTTGTAAAAATTTTCAATTATATTATACAAATTCTAAGAAGTAAAAATTTTACTACAAAAAATTTTCCTTAAGAAGTTATATTAAACTAATCCTAAAAATATATGACAAAAGCCGATTTGAAATTGTGGTTAATTTTTGATAATTTGTTTTACTTTTTATTAATATAAAATATTTAATATTTTCATATTGCAATATTTATAATTTTAAAAGAGAAGTATTCAAATACTAAACCAACCCAAAATAAGCTGTGGTTTTAAACTGAAACTTGTTGGAAATTCCGTATGGTATTCTGAACATGAATGTGCGCCATTAACCAAAGCTAAACTAAAGGTGGTGGTCGAGAGAAAACCACATTTTATGTGCACGGCCACATTAATGTTATTCTTTTTTAAATGAAAAATAATAAATTTTGTGTTACCCACATTTTTGTTTTTGTTTGTTAAGCTGCTTCATTCCTAGGTGGGTCATCACATAAGTGTGGGAATAGGAACCCTCTCCCATTGTTCCCAATAGTTATATTTAATGCTTTGAAAGCAAAAGGAGGAGAAAAATAGGAGATATAAGGGGGCAATATGGCTTCAGTATATAAACGGGAGAAACTAGAATTTTCCCGCGTACTCATCCCAACCGAAGCAACTTCTCTCCATTTCCCAATAGCGTTTGCCTCTGATAATGCCGTAAAGCTCCTGGGATGGCTTTCCGGCGTAGCAGCAGTGTACTTGCCTCTTTGGCTAGTGCTGATGATTGGTGCTACTCTTGGTTTAGTTAGTTAGTGTCTGCAATAACTCCTCGTAACAAACAAAATATCCTCACTTTCTTATGTTCATATCTTCTTCTTACTTACAGTTTTGGCAAGAGATAGCATCTGTCGGATCAACACCCGATTATCGCCAAGTAGCTGTGACAACCAGTTAAATAGGATATGAGCATAAGAAAGTGAGGATATATGGTTTGTTTGACCGTTTTTTCTCAAAGGTATCGTAATTTGTCTCTCTTATTTTTTATTTTTCTGTGTCTAACATAGCCTTCTACTCAAGCACTGAAATAATAGGAAATAATTGTGGTGTGTACTGGATCAATTACTTCAATATCAGTATCCACAACTATCGAGCTATCTGGGTCCAAGAATTTCAGCATAAACCATAACGTTGTTGTTGCAAATATTTCAATTGGATCCTTTTTATTTGGGTATTTAGCAGCCCTTGTGTACCACAAACAAGGCAATTATGAAGATGGGAATGGATTGCTACAGAAACACTTTCATTTTATGGGGTTCCTTTTGTTTCTTTGTTACTTTAGCTTTGATACTATATGCTCTTACACAAATTCTATTCACAAAGATGTTGTATGTAGTGATTATAATATCAAATTATGTATTTAGTGTAAGATGATATATTTCTTTTGTATTTGACTAATTAACCTCCTTTGTAAGGATTGATAAATATATATACTTGTTAGAGTTTATCATGATTCAAACCATAAGTGTAATTTTATTTTGCGATAATAACAATATCATTTTTGTAGAATTTCTTGGCTGATCATAAAATGACAGTTTCATGCCACGAATGCTTCTATCATTTTTGTTTTTTATGATTTGATATATAGGACATGATTTTTGTTTATCTACCTACCTAAAACTCTTGGCATGATTTTAGATTTTCATATCAAAAATACCATTTCAAAAAGATATCTACAAAATTTGCTTCTTAACAACAATATCACTTAAATTTTAACAAAATAACTTAATGTATAATAGATACACTTAGACCCAAATTATAATGACCCTTTTCTAACTCATTGAATTTAGTCTATTATGTGATTAGACTACAAGGAATTTAGGCCCCAAGTAGCGGTTACGTAATTAAACTAATGTATAAAAAGAAAACCTGAAAAATCTATTTTAATTCAAAATCTCTATTTTAATTAAATAAATTTAGATAAGTATTTTATTCCTAGACAAATTAAGAACTTGTATTGCGTTAAACTAGAATAACATTAGCAAGTTATATTCTACTACAGTTGCACATCACATACTATATGAGAAAGAAAACTAGTGTAGAATTAGCAAACTAGTTTAGTTTTTCTCTCTCCTTTGATGTCTCACCAATAGAACCCTAGCTACTCATTTTTCCATTCTCTTTTACCGTGAAAACTGACTTGGTTGTTACTCTAACACATCTGCATTCTTACTAAATATATAGGCATCAATCTGGTCACTCTTATAAGTCTCAAAAATATCTTTCTCGCAGCTTGAGATCTGTCAAGTCATAAGCAAACGTACTGTATACCGCCAACAATAAGTCAGACTATACGATAACCTTTATTATTTATATTCCTTTATGTTGATAATAAGAGTATTTTACTCTTACACACTGTGAACTCATAATTTCAGTCTCGTGCCATATTGAGTATTACAACAACAGTGATAAAAGATCCCTCTAGTCAGCCATCTCAATCTGTTAAGATGGTAGTATCAAGATTCTTGGGCCACCAAGTTGTATTCAAGGGACATGGTGGGCTTAATTCTTACAACTTAAAAAGAGAACAAATCTTAACCTAGATTCAAAGGCCTAGCAGTATTCAAGCTCATCGAGCATATGTCAAAGTATATATCTAATAAAAATTCGATATATGCTTAAGTAAATTTTTCTCATTATGTAATACTAATAACACAGGGTATTGGGTATTTGTCCAATTCAAATTTAGGGGTTATTTCAATTGGCTATTCTAAGTTCACTTGTATTTTATTGTGATACAATAATTATTCTAACGGTATATTACAATATAGAAAAATTAGAAATACCTCATTGAGGTACAAATTATAAACGGCTATTCAAAAAATTAAATGATGTAAGGAAAAATTGTCTTTATGCCTTAATTTATATTCAAATTACCCATCTCAATTAGTTTACTTAACATAAGGCTTTAAATGAATTAACTCATAAACCAATAGATAATATTTATTTAATTAAAATTCCTAAAATAAAAACTTTAATTTTTAACTATAAAACCAAGACCCTGACAAAGAGAACACTTTTGCCGTCACCATACCACCACCAAAATGAGCTTTACCACCAGCCACCAACTCCATGCACACTTATCTCTAATTCCTTGTTGTTACTTGCAATAAATCAATTCTGCGAACATAAACCTTACTAATTGCTTGCACTCAGTTTTGTCTTAAAGGATTGGGATTGGGAAGACAGAGAATAAGAGGAAGAGTTTATGGAATTCTTTCTTTTGGAGATTAATGGCTTATTTTTTCTCAAGGGATTTCTCAAAATGGAGCTGGATTATGGTGCTGATGGCTACTGGCTAGGAGTACGGATTCTTTTGGGATTAGGGTTTGGTGGAGATGGGGTTGGGAGTAATGGTTGGTGGATTTCATACTCTGCATTGATGATTGTACAACGGATGTTATGCCCTCAAGTTTATTTTTCTTTAATTTAATAAGGGCACCTTTAACAAATTTGGAATTCGATTCACAGGATTTAGTTTGTGCTATTAGCGTTGGGGTTATTGGAAAGGATGGAGAGAAAATTCACCGAATCAAAGTTTATAGGGGTGCTGGAAATTGATCTTAATTTGGAAATGAGGTTTGAAAGTTTTTGGGCCTAGAAAATTATGAATGTGTACCTGGTTTTTAAAAACTTATAAGAAAACATCTAGATATTTATGGTAAATATCTAGATATTATTATAAATATTTTTAGAGGAAAAATTGTAACCATTAAATTAGAAGTATGTTGGCATAATCCTAATTGCTGGTTAAGGAGGTGTTATACTATAACTAGGGGTAAGATCTTTTATTGTAAGCTTGAGAAGCTTGTGAAGGCAAAAATTAGAAATCAATAACATTGTGAGCTTCTTCATCCTTCTTTATCCATAATCATTCCTAGCAAATTCATCTTTTCTTGTAATCTAAGTCCTTTACCTTCCAACAAAGTGATATCAGAGTTAAGGTATAAGTAATTATGGCAAACAATAGAATAGACTCTCTTTCAAGTTGCAATGCTCACAAAAAGAAACTATTGGAGTACCAACATTAAGGCTTTGCTGGGAGCTGAAGATGCATTGAAAGTTGTTGAGAAAGGGTAAAATGTGCCAAAAGATGAGGCCGCCGTTACTTAAGTTCAAAAGGATCTTTTAAAGGATTAAAAAAAAAGGGACTAGAAAGCCCTCTACCTGAAGGTTTTGAGAAAGCTATCTACTTCATCTATCAATCATTGGTTGAAGATGATTTTGAGAAAGTTGCAAATGCAACCACAACCAAAGATGCTTGGAAGATGCATCAAAATTTGTAAAAAGATGCCAAAAAGGTAAAGAAGGTATGTATTCAAACTTTGAGAGATTTAAAATCTTTATTGAAAAACTCATAGGTTCATTACAAGCATGTGAAGAAAGGAAAAAGAGAAAGCAAAAACCTTGGAACAAGTTCTCCAAATAAAGTTCACCTTCAAAGAAAAGGGAGAGAGTTTTGATAACACGAAAACCTAACGTGGAAGAGACAATGGTCGAGAACGAGGTCATAGATGTAGACGAGGATAGAGAGAAACTTTGAACTACAACAATAACAATGATAAAGGAGAAAGCTCAACAAGATATCGTGGAAGTAGAATTTGTGAAGACATTAAAAGGTGAAAATTTTATCAAATCAAGTTTAAAGGGGGTGTTGAAAATGAACTTGATTTGGTCCAATAGAGAAATTGAGCTTGTAAATATTGGGCCTAGAAAGCCATGAATAGTATAACAAAACTTCTAGAAAGATGTAAAAATATATCTAGATATTTATGAAATAAATATCTAGATACTTGATAGTAAATATCTATATATTATTAAGGATAGTTTTAGAAGAAAAATTGTAGCCATTAGATTATAAGGGTGTTGCATAATCCTAATCATTGGTTAAGTGTGGTGTCACATTATAAATTAAGGTGAGTTCTTTCATTCTAATCTTGAGAAGCTTGCGAAGCTAAAAATTAGAAATCAATAACATTGTAAGCTTCTCCTTCCTTCCTTGTCCATGATCATTTCTAACAAATTTATCATTTTTTGTAATGTAAGCTCTCCACCTTCCAACAATAGTAAGGATTGCAAGGTTTTATGCACAGAAGGAAGCTTTGAGAGAGAGAAGGGAAATGGAAGGAAACATCATGAACGACCACATGGGTAATGGTTCTTTTTCAGATTCTAAAGTTATAATTGTCATTTATAATATTTTATAATATGTAAGGACAAATTGATCATTGTTCATAAGCTACTAAATTTTTTTGGACGAATGTTAAAAATTTGTAACTTAATGAGGCATTACAATTTTATTTTTATTTTTTTGTATTACAGTGTAGAGTCAGAATAATTGTTGTCATAACGAAGTACGGGTAAACTTAGAATAACCAGTTGAAAATGACCCTAATTTAAATAAAGTTTGATTATGTCTTTAATGATCTAAATTAAGTTGTTTGTTTTACAATGTCAAAACATGTTAAACTAATATTTTAGCACATATATTTATTTAAATGTTAGTAAATGTTAGAAATATTTATAAATTAAACACCCAAAAATACCTAAATAAAATTGATTGAATTTAAAAATAAATAAATTTTGGTTATTTTAACTAGATATTTTATTTAAAATATAAGAAATAAAAAGTTTTGTATTTAATTTATTGTATATGTTTTTCACTCTAAATCCCACCCTACCCATGCAGAATCAAAATTCTCTAAGATTGATTTGAGGGAGAATTAGTCCCTAAATCTCTTATTTTTAGGATCTATTTGGGAGTGTTAAAGATAAAACTCTAATATGCCTAGCGTTTCTACTCTTTAGAACTTTTTTTTTTCCAGTAACTTTTTAGCAAAACAGTTAGTATTTGACTAACAATTATAAAAAGTACTTATGTTTTTAGTGATAAATTAGGTGTTTAGATTTGTAATTTAAAAAATACTTTAGTATTAAAAAATTACTAAATGGACATTATAATATTTTTTTCAAATTGAATGATACATAAAATTAAATAATTATTTAATTATATGAAATGGATGTCTATGCATTAGTATTTTCTAATAAAAACAACTATTTTAAAAATTAAAAATAAAAATTATAAAATTAAATTGACATTCTATTTTTTTAAATTAATTATTATATTAAATTTAATAAAGACATAATAAATATCCATTAACTAATCATATTTTTATATTTAGTATTTTTAATAATAATAAGTATATTAACTAATAAAATAATTATTTAATAAGAATAATATTTTTATTTATAAATATCTCTAAAAATAATTACTATTTATTGTCATAATTATTATTTAAAATATCAAGTAAATAACTTTGTTATAAAATAATTGTAAATTTTATAATTAAAGAAAAAAGAACAAAATAATCAATTAAAACAATAACAAAACAGGATAAGGATTGATACTTTTAAAATTAGTTAGGGGCATGTTGAGAATAATAAAATTTTAATTATATTTGGGTAAAAAATTTAAGTTCTTTAAAGTATTTTGGGAATCACAATATTTTTATTAAAATTAGAGTAATAGTCTTTTAAACACTTTAGGTGCTAATTTTATAAAACACCTCACTAGATACTACTTCAAAAATTATCCCAAGTGCTTTTTTTCTTAAATTGTCAAAATAAGTATTTTTGAACCGCTAATTAGCATTACCAAACAAACCCTTAATGTAGAAGGCCAACTAAACAATTTCCTTGAGGACAAAATTAGATAAAATAATAACTAAAATATAACTCGGTGACAAAAATTTTGCTTTATTTTTCCAAGCAATAAATTACTGGTTTTTTATTTTTTATTTTTGCTATTTCAATAGACTATCTTTGAAAAAAGTTAAAAATATTTATCAAACACTAGTTTTTTGTACTTTTAAAATTAAGTTGTAGTAAAATAATTACGAATATAAATCTTCATTAAGTGACAATTGTTACAAACAAATTCATAACAACCAGCACCTAATCTTTCCCCACTTAGGTGCAATGGTTAATTGAAAAACAACGTTCACAGATGAAATTGATAAATTATTGGATCATACAATAATATAGGGGAATAGTAAATACATCTATAAAATTTGATAAACTTACAGCTTAGTTATGCTAATTTAACAAATATTCATACAAATCTTTGTCTATTAATTTAATTAGTAAATTTGAAAAAAATAAAAATACCTTTTCAAATAGAGTTTTTAGATGATCTTTTATTTTTAAAGTTTCTATAAGTGAAATTTTTAACAAAATTTTATTAATTGTTTGATTGTTACAAATAACTTTTAAAAAAAAAGTAATTTCTTTTATAGATAAATTTTTAATACTCTTTCAAAAAAATAACGTAAATTTTTTTAAAAAATAAGAATATTTTACATAATTTTACGTTTTAAAGATCCTCAAAAAATTCTATTATGAAAACCCAAGGTTTTAGGTTTATTTTAGTCGAAGAAAAAATAACTTTATTAATGAAAAACTTAAACTAAATGAGCAATTAATATATTTAAGAACATAGTTATCTCAAGGCTAAAGTTATGATGGCCCTCTTTAGTCCTAAAAAAATAAATAAATAAATATTTTATAATTCTGACTTTATAGATAAGAGAATACCGAATACTCTTACTTTTAGATCTAATATCCCATTATCTTCCTAAATTTTTTTAATGTTTTATTACCTTCATAATTTTTAAATCTTTCCAATTTTTATCTTTAATATTTTAAGCGTTAATCAATTGAACTGGTGATTTGAACTGGCCCATTGTTTGAACTGGATCTCTTTTAAAATTAAAAAATAATGCATGTAACTTTGTATAGATTCATACTTGAACTTAGATAAAATGCACCAATTCCTTTACCATTGTACCAAACATATTTTTTATAATAAATTGTTTAATCTTTGATAAATAACCCTTTTAAAATAAATATAATAAATTATGTTAATAATAAAATATTTTCATAATATAAAAAATTTATAATTCGAAAATAGTTTTATAATCCTTAAAATTTTGAAATAATTCGAATTTAAAATTATTATCATCACTAATAATTTTTTAAAATTATTATCATTAATAATGATTTTCAAATAATTTTATTTTTATAAATAATTTAGAGTTATTTTCATTAACAATTATTTAAAAAAATTAGTATTATTAATATTTTAAAAATAATTTTATTTTTACAATAAATTAGATTTATTTTTTAACAATTATATAAAATTTTAAAATTTTATCATTAATAAAGTTTTTTGAATTATTGTAAAAAAATTATTTTGAAAATTATTAATAAAGGATAATAATTTTAAACAATTGTAATCTAATGATGATAATAATTTTTTAAAATAATTATTAAAAAATGACCCTAAATTATTATAAAAATAAAATTATATTGGAATCATTATTAATGACAATAATTTTGAAAATTTGTAACTTAATAATAATAATTTTGAATTCGAATTATTTAAAATTTTTAATGATTATAATTTTTTAAATTATAAATTTTTTATATAAGAAATTTTATATTATTAATAAAATTTAATATATCTATTTTCAAAAAGCTTATTTATTAAAGATTGGATAATTTATAATTAAAATATATTTGGTGCAGTTGTAAAGATGCTATTGCATTTTATCTAAGTCATTCAAATCAACACAATATAATATATTATTTTGTAATTTTAAAATAAAACTAGTTCAAACTACTAGTTGAGTTCAAATCATTGGTTTTATTGTGTTAAACTCTAAATTACTAAATAGAAAAATCGAAAATATTTAAATTACTAAAGGACAAAATTAGAATTTAAGAAAGTGATGAGGTATTAGAAAACGTTTAAGGGGTAATAAGATATTAGACCTAAAAATAGGGAATTGGACATTATCAATTTTTATAAGTTGATTGTTACAAGTTTTGATTATATTCATTTTGCTCTTTTTACAATTACTAATCTTAACTCAGTCTTCTGATATATATTTAAGTGTTAAAGCAATTATGATTATGAAAAGTATTATACTAAATAGTAAGAAAAATAAATAGATTACTCAACTTAATTAATAAGTTTTAATGAACTGATTTCTTTTGGTCAAATTTTAAATAAGTTTAAACCAGTTTTTTTTTAGATAAAATAATTCGAATTAAACAATGAAACATTAATATTACATGTTCGTGGCTAATATTTTAGAAACATTTATGAAAATATTCAAAATTAAAATAAAAATTTGAAAATTATAATAATAACTTTTAATTTTAAAATGTCCAAAATTTATATAAATGGGTGATTTTATCCCTTTAATAAAAATCTGAAAAGTTGACGACTAATAGTTGACGACTAAAAAACTATTAGTGTTGACCGATCAACATTGAGTATCGCCTGATTAATATTGAGTGTGGACTAATTCATACTTAGTATTGCTCGATCAACACTCGATGTCCATTAATCAACACTTAGTATTGATCAGGTGACATTGGGTGACAATTCGTAAATAGTAAAATTAAAGTAATCAATTTTTCTAAAATACTAATATTACATGTCAGTGGCTAATATTTTAGAAAAATTTACAAAACTATTCAAAATTAAAATTGAAAATTGAAAATGATATAATAGTAACTTTTAATTTTAAAATGTCCAAAATTTATATAAATGAGTGATTTTATCTCTCTAATAAAAAATTTGAAAAGTTGACGACTAACGGTTGATAACTGAGAAACTCTCATTGTCGACCAATTAATATTGAGTATCACCTTTAACATTGAGTGTTGACTAATCTGTACTTAATATCGCTCGATCAATACTCGATGTCCATCAATCAATACTTAATATTGATCGGGTGATATTGGGTGACAATTCGTGAACAGTAAAATTAAAGTTATCAATTTTTTAAATTTTTTATGAAAAAAGATAAAATCGTTTAGTTTTTAAATTTTTAAGTAGTTTTAAAATTAGAAGCTATCGTTCAATATTTTTAAAATTCCTATTTAGTTTTGGATATTTTGGTAAATTTTTTCAAAATTCTACTTAAAGAATGTACATGTTATATCTGTTAACTCTTTGTTAGAATTTTACGCATACATGATGTGATTTTTACTCCTTATTTAAAAGATATTTACTTAAATAAGATATGAGAGTCCTATTAAACTCCTAAGCCTATGCACACCCTCTCCTGGTACCACTAGCCACGGATTGGGTTTCATGTTAAACTAGATTGATTGGGTAAAATTATAGGGGAGTTTCATATTAATCTACATATCTATGTATAGTACAATCTTTTTATTTATTTTTAAATCTTTTAGTATAATTATCAAGTTATACAATCACATAGTTAAATTATTGTACGGTACATTTATGGAAAGTGGAGTTTTTAACACAATTTATGGGTCATTTTAATTTTATGTTGACTATTGAATTGTATTTTGAGTAATACAACGGTTCAAATATAGCAACTGTACCATATAATTATTGTGAATACAAATAAAAGTGTGAGTATTATAATGAAAAGTTAGTAAGTGCTCGTCCAGTTTAAGCCAAAAAGGCTTTTTTAATGTTAAAACCTCATTTCAAATTTTTTAATATCGTTTAATTAGTGTTGGAGAAAGATTTTTGAAAATTAAAAAAACTATTTACCTTTTATCAGAAGAAACCTGAAGCTTAGAATTTCGATAGTAAAATTTTAAAAACTTTTTGCAAAAGTAAAATTGTCTAAAAAATTATTATTTTATTTTATAGATTTTATAGTATTTCTTTAAAATAATATTAAAAATTTATCTATTAAAATAATCATTTAATTTTTTATAAAATTATTTATGACAATTAAATAATTAATAAACTTTACTAACAAAAAAAATTTATTATAATTAAAAATCTCTACTTAAAACGTTACGTAAAAAAAACCCTAATTATAATCGAAAATATTGATAATGTATTGTTATATAACATAACATTATTCATATAAAAAATCACCTGCATGTAAGTCTTAAATTTAATTGAATAATTTTGTAAATGTGGAGATGTAACAAATAGTTATAGTCATCAGTTAATTATAGCATACAATGGGACTGTAATGAAATTCAATTTTGCATATCAATTACTCTTTTTATTCATTCTTTCACTTATTTCAAATGATATAAAAATTCTTTTAATTCTAAAAAATTCTTTTTTAATATCAACCAAATGACATTAAAATTTTTCAAAAAAAAAATTAATATTAAAAAATACTTTTAACTAATAAAAAAATCAAACTAAATGAACATTTTTACAGTTTTTGATTTTATAAAATGAAGTTTTATGAGTTGATTCTTACAAATTTCAATTATATTCATTTTGGCCCCTTTATACCTACTAATATAATTCCGTCCCTGGATATATTTAAGAGATAAAGCAAACTTAATTACTCAACTTAATTAAAAGATTTAATGAAACAATAGATAACTCCAAACTAATCATTTTAAGTGTCTCTTTTATTAATTATGAAGATCTAATTTTCAAAGTGGACCCCAGATGCACAGGCAGAATACAAAAAACATGGCTGAAAACAATCTATTCAGGTGGCCACTGAGCACAAGACAACATCTAACACAAGTCATGGATGATGTCAAAACTAAGACTACATATCAGGAGCTAATATTCTGCCTAAAGTTATACATGTGGTGTGATTTAAAAGATACGAGAGTCATACCAAACTACTGAGACTACGCACGCCCCTCTCCTGTTACCACTAGCCATCAACTGGGTTTCATTTTAAACTACATTTATTGGGTAGTTAAACTAGGTATCTGTGTGCAGTACAACCTTTTTATTTATCTTTTTCTCTTCTAATTATAATGATTGAGTTATATTACCATACAATTAAGTTTTATTTTAAGTTAAGTATTGAATTGTATTTTAAGTAATTCAATGGTTCAAATGCAGTGACCATACTATATAATATAGTTTTCTCAAAAGTATGATTTTAATATTAATTTTTTTAAAAACTTTTAGATATCGTTTAATTCGCATAAAAAAAAGCTTTTAAAAATTAAAAATATCATTTTTCTTCATTTGAAAAAAACTTAAATTTTAAATTTTTTTAGAGTTTATTTTTAATTTTTTTAAATAATAAATTATTTAAAATATTTTTATTTTATTTTAAAAATTTTACATTATTTTTTAAAAAAAATTTTTAAAATTTTATCTATTAAAATGATTAATTAACCTTTTACAAAAGTTATTTGTGAGCATTAAAAAATTAAAAAATTCTTGTTAATCAAGTTCTAGTAATAAAAGATTTATTACCAAAAAGAACTGTACTTAAAAGGTTATCCGACAAACCTTAATTATAATCATAACTTTGTAAGTGTGATGCAATGAATACTTGTCGTCAGTTAATTATAGTCTGCATATCAATTACTCTTTCTATTCATTCTTCCACTTGTTTTAGAGGAAAGACAAAGGCGCATGCTTGATCTCACGCTGAGATCATCACGATTTACACATCAAGACATCAATCCTCGACATGAAATTTGGTTAAGGTCATGATGTATGACCACGAGGAAGGCAACAAGAACATTTAAATTAAAATAAATTATTTTGTTGCATTATTTTAAAATAATAAGATTATTATAACTGTATAATAGACCATGATGTGTCTAATAATTACTACCATTGAATTGAATTTAATATTATTTTGGCTAAAGATTGATATTAGACCTGAATAATTGTTGATCATTATACAAAATCATAGTGAATTGAAATAATTAAATTTATTATTTCAAAATATATAAAAAATACTTGTTTAAGATTTTAGTATAATTACATATATAATTTATTGATATTTAAATTTATTTTATCTTACAAAAATCTACTTCCAACGACAGTGAAAATCCAAACCCCACTCAATTTGAGTAAAATTACATCTAATTTAAGAAAACTATTTGCACGACTAATTGACAAAATTTGTTGAACAATGAAAAGAAAGTTTTTGATGCTATTAAGATATTTGAGAATTAAAAAAGTTATTTTTTTATACCGATTTATTTTTAAAATTTTTTTAATGATAAAATTGTTTAAAATACTTTAATTTTATTTTTAAAATTTTAAGTTATATCTATAAAATATGTTATTAAAAATTATTTATTAAAATAATTACTCATTTTTTAAAATTTATTTGCCATAATAAAATATTTTAATAATTTTGCTTTGTTAAAAAACTCTACTTATAAAATTTTATTAATAAAAAATTTAGTTTAAAAGTTTTATTTAAAATATTATACCAAACAGACCGTTAAACTACTAAAAATGATTTATATTTTATAAAAACAAATTGATAAAATGTTTAATAATACTAACTTTTAATAAGATCAATATTTTTAATTAATATTTTCTTAATAAAACAGTTAATTTGAAGAGAAGAGTATACTATACCAAGCCAAAATAAGCTCATGTGGTTTTAAATTGAAACTTGGTGGAAATTCCGTATGGCATTCTGAAACATTAACGCGTTTAAAATTAGCCAAAATTAAAGTAGAGGTGGTGGTCGAGAGAACCACATTTTATGTGCAAGGCCACATTAATGTCATTTTAAAAAAAAAAAAAAATTATAAATTTAAGGGCAAACAGAACATATGAAATGTCATACTCAATGGCCTATATTTCTGACTTGATAACGTTACTTTTCACACAACATTAAGATTTCTATTCTTTCCTCTTCTTTATTCTCTCCTCCCATGCATATAAACCTTATAAATAAACATTAGCAGTATTGTGTAAACCAAATAATTTTCAGTTCGAAACCTGTTGCCATGGCTTCAAGCATTCTTCATCAATGGCTTAGCTTGGTTGGGGCAATATGGCTTCAGTCTATAAACGGGACAAACTCAAATTTTCCTTCTTACTCATCCCAACTCAAGCAACTTCTCTCCATTTCCCAGATTCAACTCAACAATCTTGCTTTTGCTTCCGATGCTGGAAAGCTGCTTGGCTGGCTTTCTGGCGTTGCAGCAGTATACTTGCCTCTTTGGCTAGTGCTTTTGATTGGCGCTACTCTTGGTTTAGTTGGTTATGGTTTACAATATCTCTTCATAACAAACCAAATATCCTCAATTTCTTATGCTCATATCTTCTTACTTACAGTTTTGGCAGGAAATAGCATCTGTTGGATCAACACCGTTTGTTATGTTGTCATTATTAGAAACTTCCCTTCGGATTATCGACAAGTAGCTGTGGGAATTATGACCAGTTATTTAGGATTAAGTGCAAAAGTCTATACAGTTGTTGTTAATGCTATATACTCTTCAACCACAGAAAGAGCTAAAGCATATCTTCTTTTTAACTCTGTCTTCCCTTTAATAGCTTGTGTGCTAGCAGCACCACTAGTGAGAGGCATTAATAGTGTTGGAAATTCTAGAAAAATGAAAGGTGGCTTCATAGTCATATTTCTCATAACAATAGCCACTGGCATCTATGCCATTATTGGCAGCTTTGGGTCGGTGTTAAAACGATTGGCACCTCTTAATAATTTGATTGGTATGGTTACATGCCTATTACTCCCACTGGTAATTCCATTAGTAGAAAAGATACGAGATGTTTTAGCAGGAGAATGGTGGTTAAACAAAGAGATAAAGGTGCACAGTTCGATCATAGAGGAGAATACGATCGACCTCGAGAAAATAGAGAATGAGAACGTAAGTGATCAGAATCGTGAAGAGGCTGTGAAGGAGGAAATTGGAGTGAAGTTGATGTTGCAAAGAGTTGAATTTTGGCTGTATTTCTTTGTGTATTTCTTTGGCGCAACGCTTGGTTTAGTGTTTTTGAATAACTTGGGACAAATAGCTGAATCTCGTGGCTATTCCGGAACTTCTTCGCTAGTTTCCTTGTCTTCCTCATTCGGTTTCTTTGGCCGTCTAATCCCATCTCTTTTGGACTACGTTTTCTCAAGGTATCATAATTTGCCTCTCTCATTTTTTGTTTTTCTCTGTCTAATCAGATCGTTGCATCTACTTCTGAGGTGTTTAATGAAACCGTGTGTCAATCAGTCTATAGTTAAATAAGTGCTTCTGAGGTGTTTAATGAAACCGTGTCAATCAGTCTATAGTTAAATAAGTGTCTATTTGACTTCTGCAACCAACAGCCACTACTTCTCTGGTACATGATACCAAGCCCAGTTTAGAGACAGTTTAGAGTCTTCACGCAAGTTGCTGAAAAGAGTTGGCTTGTTTTTGTTTTGGTTCTTTTCAGGAGTTATAAGTACATGATACCAAGCCCAGCTTCGATAGCTGCATTAATGGCCCCAATGGCAGGAGCTTTTATCTTACTTCTCAACAAATCCAACATCGCTCTCTACACAAGCACAGCAATAATAGGAGTGTGTACAGGAGCGATTACTTCAATATCAGTATCCACAACTACCGAGCTATTTGGATCCAAGAATTTCAGCGTAAATCACAACGTTGTTGTTGCAAATATTTCAATTGGATCGTTTTTATTTGGGTATTTAGCAGCCTTTGTATACCGCAAACAAGGCAATTATGAAGACGGGAAGTGCATGGGAATGGATTGCTACAGAAACACTTTCATTTTATGGGGTTGCTTTTGTTTATTTGGGACTTTTCTTGCTTTGATACTATATGCTCGTACACGCAAGTTCTATTCACAAAGATGTTGTATGTAGAGATGATAATATTAAATGATATATATTTAGTACAAGATGACCGTTTTCTTTTTGAAGTTGACCGATTAACTTTCTTTGTAAGGATGTTTCATTAATACTTTGATAGGGTAATTACTGCATATATGAAGAAACGTATCATTTTATTTCTTGATTTATATAATGGATACAGGGGAATTTATATAGGCAGAAGAACAATAATCAAATCCATTAATTAAGGAAGAAAAAATAACAAAAAGATAAAGTCTTTATAATTTTGGTGTCGTAATTCTTGAAATGATGAAATTCGGTGCAGACTTTGAAATGCTGCAGTCGGTGTGCAGCCATTGTTTAATAAATATTTCAACACTTCTCCTCAAGTCGGTGCATAAATATCTCATATGCCTAGCTTGTCGAGAAATTTTGTGAATATCCGATTTGAGACAACTTTTGTAAGAATATCAGCAAGTTGATCTTCTGACCGAATCTTGGGCAATTTCACAACTTATTCTTCTACTTCTCCTTGATGAAGAACCTGTCCACTTCAACATGCTTTGTACGATCATGTTGAACTGGATTATGAGCAATATCATATGCAGCTTTGTTATCACAATATATTCGAATTGGTTGTTGAGGTGAATAGCCTAAATCTTGTAAGAAAAATTTAAGCCATAATGTTTCACAAAGTCCAAGAGCTATGCCTCTATATTCTACTTTTGCACTTGAATGAGCAACTACATGTTGTTTTTTACTTTTCTATATGACAAGGTTGCCTCCTACAAAGGTGAAATATCCTGAAGTAGAACGTCTATCATCAATTGCTCCAGCCTAATCAGCATCAGTATATACATCTATATTTTGAAAGTTTGTAGTCCTAGAGAATAAAATTCCTTTCACAGGTGCAGACTTCAAATATCTTAAAATGCGCATTACTGCATTCATATGTTGTTCTCCAGGATTATGCATATATTTGTTAACAATACTCAATGCATACGCTAGATCTGGCTTGGTGTGAGCCAAATACATCAATTTTCCGACAAGTCTTTGATATCTTGCTTTCTCAATCGGAACCTAATCAGATCTGACACATAGTTTCAGCCCTTCTTCCACTAGAGTTTCAGCTATTTGACATGTAGACATACCAGTCTCATGTAAAATATCTAAAAAATATTTTTTTTGAGACAAAAAAATTCTTTCGTTGGATCGTGACACTTTGATTCCTAAAAAGCACTTTAAGAGACATAAATCCTTCATTTCAAATTCTCCTAATAAGTATCTCTGGAGAGCTTTTCTTTCTTCAACATCATTTCCTGTAACCACCATGTCATCCACATAAACAATAAGGGCAGTGATCTTACCCTATTGCTTCTTTGGGAATAAGGTATGGTTTGAATTGCTCTGACGATAACCGAAGTCTGTAATAGATTTTGTGAATCTTCCAAACCATGCTCTCGGAGATTGTTTTAGCCCATACAAAGATTTCTTCAACTTGCATACCTTATGACCATGCTTGTTTGGTATTGTACATCTTAGTGGAACATCCATATAGACTTCTTTAGATAATTCTCCATGTAGAAATGCAATCTTCACATCAAATTGGTGTAATGGCAAATCAAGATTTACAGCCAATGATAATAGAACACGCACCATATTGAATTTAGCCATAGGTGCAAACGTTTATGTGTAGTCAATCTTATAGGTCTGAGTGTATCCTTTCGCTATAAGTCTTGCTTTGAATCGTTCAATGGTACCATCTGTTTTGTACTTCACAGTGTAAATCCATCGACATCCAACTAGCCTTTTAGTTGGTGGCAAATTAACAAATTCCCATATTTCATTTTTTGAAGAGATTTCATCTCTTCATTCATAGTAGCTTTCCATCTTGGCTCAGTCAATGCTTCCTGCACACTTTTAGGAATAGATACAGTAGATAATTGATTTACAAATGACTTATTTGATTCTGACAAACGATGATTAGACACATAATGGCTCATAGGATATTTGACTTTACTTGAAAGGTCAGGCTCATATGGTTTTTTAAGGATACCTTTATTTTGATGTGGTGGAAGTGCATTTCTGACTAGATTTAATGTTGTATGAGCATCTTCTGCAATCGATTGGTTGGGTATATTTGCTTCTTGTGGTAGGGACTTGCATTCAAAGGTTGGTTCAGATGAAGTATTTCAATTTCTGATTCTACTTCACTAGCTTCATTGCTACTTATTTCAATTTAAGAACCATTACCAATTCTACTTTCTTCATTTTGATAATTTGTAGCCTCAACAAAACCTTTGGTTTCTACAAATTATCTTTCTTTTGAAGGTAAATCATATGTGAGGGTTTGAATTTCTATTTGTTCATACTCTCCCTGAAATTAAGACTCTAAACGGAATTTATTGTATCTTTATGAAAAATAACATCCATGATAACGACCATTCGTTTTGTTGGAGGATGATAACATCGATATCCTTTCTAATGAATGACATATCCTACAAAAATACAACGTAATGCTTGAGGAACTAACTTGTTACACTGACATTTATGCAGGTATACAAATGCCACACAACTAAATACACAAAGAGGTAAGCTGGAAACATTGGTGTAGCAACAACATTATTCAGAACTTGAAAAGGTGTGTGGAAGTTTATAGAACTAGATGGTACCCGATTGATCAAATATGCAGTAGAGGCAAGAGTTTCTCTCCAATAAGACAATGCCATATGAGCTTGAATTAATGATGCACAGATAACTTCTAATAAATGTCGATTTTTACGTTCAGCAACCTCGTTTGGATATGGTGTATCGAAACAAGTGATTTGGTGAACTATTCCATGTGATTCTAGAAATTGTTGTAGTTTAGAACTCTTGTATTCTCCTCCATTGTCGCTACGTAACACCTAAATCTGTGCGTTGAATTGTGTATGCACCATTTTATGAAATTTTTGAAATAATAAGTTTGCTTCACCTTTGGATTCCATCAAACATACCTAAGTCATCCTGCTATAGTCATCAATGAATATAACAAACCAATGTGATTTTGTAAGAGTAGAGACTTTAGATGGACCCCACACATTAGAATGAATAACCATAAAAGGAATTGGACTTTTATTCAAGGTTAATGGAAAAGACACACGATAACTTTTAGCCAATTCACAAACTTCACACTTAAAATTCAAAGCATCAAGATTCTTAAATAAACTTGGAAACAATTTCTTTAAATACCCAAAGGATGTATGTCCTAGTTGCTTGTGCCATAACCAAATTTCTGATTCTTTCTTCCTCTCAAATTCGTTTGCTACTAATGCGGAACTTAATTTACCAATACTTATCGATACCAAGTCCAAATAATACAAGTTCCATCACTTAATACTACAACCAATCGTTTGTTTTTTTTGGATGTCCCTAAAAACACAAAATTTA
Source organism: Melia azedarach (assembly GCA_028052125.1). Lineage (NCBI taxonomy): Eukaryota > Viridiplantae > Streptophyta > Magnoliopsida > Sapindales > Meliaceae > Melia > Melia azedarach. The sequence goes on along the minus strand of CM051398.1, from coordinate 14,220,254 downwards.
GGCCAAAATATTACGACACAAGATAAAACATTGGTTATTTGTGAAACAGACAACATATTAAAATCTAAAGAAGGAACAGCTAATCCTAAATCTAAATTTAAAGTATTAGTCAGGGACAAAGATTCTTCCTTAGTAATTGAAGTTGAGGTACCATTGGCTATAGAAACAATCTTTTTTTAAGATGGTTTTAGATGTGAGATTTGTTCATAATCAAAAGTCATATGATTCATTGTACCTGAATCAATTATCCATGTACTATTAAAAGCATATGTGAAAGTTTTGAGAGCCTTACCTATATTTTCTGTGATTGTAATAATTGCTGAGGTACTTTTAACAATATCTTTATCTGTCTTTATATCAGCAACAACGGCAGTAGACCCATTGTTTGGAGTTTTTTTTTCAATTATGATCCCACTAATTTGGATATCCAACAATCTCGAAGAATCGATCTTTGGTATGTCCCTTTTTATGGCAATGAGTGTACTTAATAGATGACTTATCAGCCTTTTTTTGATCTTACTGATTTTGGCTATGTCGGTTTTGAGCTATCATGGCAGAAACATCAAAGTCTTCAAATTTTGCCTTTTCTTGCCTTATTGCCTCCCGTCGAATGTGAGAATAACAATCTTCTAAATTAGGAAGAGTTTCTTTTCATAGAATTTCCCCACAAACTTGTTCAAAATTTCTATCTAATCCAGCAAGAAATATGTGTACCCTTAGTCTTTCAATAGACCATTTATATAATACTATATCATCTGGATCCTTTATGATCACTTATCATGATAATCTAGTTCCCTGAATATTTCCATCAACTCCTCATAGTACTTAGATAGTGATCTTCTATTTTGTTTAGCAATGAAAGCTTTTTTATTCAAGTAGAATACTTACAGTTCATTACTCCCATCGTAAAAAGCCTTTGACAAAGCACTCTAGATTTCTTGGGCAGTGGGTATTCGTAAGTAATGCTTCATAATTTCTTGAGTTATAGACATAAGTAGCCACCTTTTCACTTTTTGATTTTCAGCAGACCATTTCTCGTATCCTTTAGATGATTTCTTCAGTTGTTGTATTTTTTCTCGAATGTAAGAGATTTTTTCTTGTTCAACAAGATGCATTTTCATTATTTGGGACCAAACATCGTAGTTTGTTTCAGTAAGAAGAATCTCCGAATTGAATTATCCTTTAGCTTGTATTATAACCAGAGGTATTTTTTCTCCAGATGTTTGACTCGTCATAGTTGAAAATCAGATCTTGATTGAATAATATCACCAAATTATACATAATGGAACAAAGATTTTGGAACAAGTAAGAATCAGTTTGGAATCGGCCACAAAATCGTTAAGTCGGTGGTGAGAAAAAAAAATTAGTTTGGTTCTTTTGAACTGGGTTGACTTGAACCGGTTGATAGAACTGAGTGGGTAGACCGGACCGGTACTGAATCGAGTTGGACTAAACCGAATCAAATGAACTGGAATGAGAACCGATTTTGGCTAATATGTAAAATGCAAGGATATTATGAACACAACCATAAATTATGCAGAATTGAGGATTTGAATGAAAAATATCTGGTTGTCTTCAACCTCTTAACTGAATCATGTGCAGTGGTGTCCGGGAAAAAAACTGGTGGCACGTCTAGTCGCATGGCAACGTTTTTGGCTTTATTTTAAAGTTTCCAAATATTCGAAATTTAATAGAGATGATATTTAGTGATGTAATGGAAGTAAATTGGATTTGAGTTTTCAAGAATCAAGCTTAAAAAAAATTAGAGGTTTAGCTTTGATATCATGAAGAAACTTATCATTTCATTTCTTGATCTATACATTGAATACAAGGGAATTTATATAGGCAAAAGAACAATAATCAAATCCATTAATTAAGGAAGAAAAAATAAAAAAAGATGAAGACTTTGTATTTTCAGTGTTGTAATTCTTGAAATGATGAGGTTCGGTGCAGACTTTGAATTGCTGCAGTCGGTGTATAGCCATTATTGAAGAAATGTTTCAACAATATCTCTTCGGAGGTTTGAAAAACCTACACTTAAATGTTAGGTTTAGAAAAATTCACACATACCTCCTTCGGACCGTTAGTTAATCGTTGGAATCAAGAGTATTTTCGAACATTCTACTAATTTAACATTTAATTTTGTGCAAGTCAATAATTAGAAGTTAAAATACAATAATGATATTTAGTATTATCAATTCATTCACAATTTTTTTGACACTGTTTAGTTCAAAATCTAAAAATTAATTTTATAAATTATATTAACGTATATTTTTTTTAGTATTGTAAACACAATTTATTTATGAAAAAGTAACTAATTATTTTTTAATTTTTTATACTTTAAAAATTAGTAATTATATTCCTATTATAAATTTTAAAAATTAAAAAATTTGTAATAGTAACTTTTTAAATTTTTATATGTTATATTGAATAATGTTATATTATTAATTGGATAGTAAATTTTTTATTAATTTATTTAAAAATTTATTATGTTATTTCTCTATACAATGAATAAATAATACATTGTATAAAATAGTAAAATTCAAATAACATAGAACTCACATTACACATATAAACGCATGAAATAATAAAAAGGTTTTGTTGTGGTAAAAGAATTAAGGAAATACTTACGATATTTTGGTCTTTTAATAAAAATTGGAAGGTTAACTAACGATCTAGGGGAGATATGTGCGAATTTCTTCAAACTTAATATTTAAGTGTAAGTTTCCTAAATTTCAAGAGAGGTATGTGTTAATTTTCCTACTTTGATATATATACTTGTTAGAGTTTATTACTATCCAATGCCCATATATATATATATATATATATATAATTTAATTTATTTAGGGATGATATTTGACAAAAATATGGTTTATTTATATTTAATATTTAATATTTAATCGACGAAAATCTCCGAGGGTCAACCCAACCTATTTAGGTTGAAGATCCAGAAGATATTTTGAAGAAAAATGGAGAACTAATCTAACTCAATAAAAAAATCAACCTTCTTAAAAATGGGTCCAGATAGAGCCACCCTATCTCGTTGCTCCCAAAAAAATTTAATTTCTTTTAAATTACATATGGATCCGTATTATTTGATAAATAATTAAGTCCAACATAAAGTTTACAATCTTTAATCAATTAAATCCTTTCTAACGTTATAAAATTTTTCACATTTATCAATTTTGAAAATTTTAAAATTCAATTTCTTAAGAAAGATTTATTAAAATAATTAATTAGCAACAAATAAAAACTAAATAATGAATTGATATCAAATAAAATAATCAATTTATAATTAATGAATTAATTTCTTTAATATGTAATATAAGTGTTGATATCAAATTTTCGAACATACGATGTCCAACAATGAACCAGTTTTTTCATTCCAGATAAAAAGTTAACAGGAAAGTTGGTTTCTTGACGAAAGTCCTCTAATGCTTAAGTCATAAAAGGATTTCATTTAAGTGATACGTGAGATAATATATATATTGGAAGAATCTAGCTCAAGTAATTACCTTTCTTATATTTGTCTTCCCTCGAATAACAATTGAATTCCTCCTTCGTAACGGAAATCCTTTTATGAGTTTTGATGGTGACATGTTTATGGATAATTATTAGTGAGATTCCCTCATTAACCATGTTTCTATCCATTACATATCATTCCCATTAATGGAAATGTTTCTTCTGACCTGACCTTGAGCTTAATCCCAGACCTTACCTCCATGTTCTTGGGGTAATGCTGCTAACTTACAGGTCTTGCTCCACCTCATCTCATATTTGTTTCTCAGAGATGAGCTAACGATAATACCTAATGCACTTGGACTTGACCTCAAGCTACTTTCCATAACATCAAGCCCCCCTAGTTTTTAGTGGACACTAAATTCCTTACTTGAGTGTAGTGGGAAGACCTCTTTGTGGTACCTTCTTGGCTCCCCATTCGCTCAACAACTCAGATGCGAAAGTTCAGCTAACATAAATTCCGAGCTTTTTTATTTTCCCATTTCTCTCATTTTTTTTTCAAACTTTTCAAATAAACAAGCATTCTCAAGCTCTTCCAACAATTGCGACTTCTCTTAACTTTGCTTTTATTTTTGTGAGAGTTTTTCGTGATTCAACGGTGATATGTAGACTTTATTTTAATATCATCCTTGAACTTTGAAAACTAACACATTAGGACATCGTTTGCTTATATTTAATATTTTGATTTCTAGTATAGTAGTGAGAAAAATTCATGACAAAATACAAGGAAGAGGGGACTAAATTGTTAATATTAAAAAATTGTAATTATTTTTAATTACATCACATTTTAGAATAAAAATATTATTTCAACCTAGGATTTGTACCCATATTTTTAATAACACTTTTAGAAAAATTTAGAACCTTTTTATGCTAAGAGACAAAAAAAACTCATGATTTTTCTATATCTACCTAAAATTTTTGTCATGGTGTTGGATTTTCATATCCTCCACATGAAATTTGGTTAAGACCATGATGTATGAGCAAGAGAATGATAACAAAATATATAAATTAAAAATAATTATTTCGTGGCATTTTTTTTAGAATAATAGAATGACCATAGTACCTGTGGCAACTTTTCAGCCCATACCCCTTTTCTTCCTTCCAATTTCGCCTTCAGCCAATGCTTTATGATTTTGTTGACCATTTTGACTCGTCCATTGGCCTTCGGGTGTGCTAGGAAAGAAAATCAGTGATCAATTCCCAAAGTTTTGCAAAAGCTTCAAAATTTTGCACTATCAAACTACTTGTCGTTGTCGGCGATGATGGTGTGGGTATTCCGTACATGCAAATAATGGACTTCCAAATGAACTCCGTTGTTTTTGCTACCTTGATGAAGGATAACGGTTCTGCTTCTACTCATTTGGTGAAATAATTGATTACCACTACAGTGTATTTAACTTTTCCTCTCCCTATTAGAAATAATTCGATCAAATCTACCCCCATTGCACAAATAGCCAAGGATGTTTATGCCCATCAGCTTTTCCATAGGTTGTCTCGGTACATTCGCAATCTTCTGATATCGATCCCACTACTTCGCGAATTCCCTCCCATCTTTCTTCACTATGGGCCATTAACACCCTTAGCGTAATGCCTTTTGTGCTAAGGTCTTTCCCCCTAAATGGTCACCTCAAATTCCTTCATGTATTTCCTTCAGCACATATTTTGCATCCTCAGTCTCTATACATTTAAAATATGGGAGGGAGAACCCTCAACGATATAAGACCCTGCCAATCAAAGTATATCGTGCTATGCTACCTTCTATCTCAATTTCGTGGCTTCTAACTAGTCAGCTGACAAATCTCTTTTCTTCAAATAAAGTCGAATGTCATCCATCCACATTTTCTTTGCTACCACCTTGGCAACTTCCCTAGGGCCCGTTTAGGAGATAATGGGGACTTGCAAGTGTTTTATGCAAACAAAGCCTTGGGCATTAACTTCTTTTGTCGTTGCAAGCCTGGCTAGCATGTCTGCCAAGGAATTTTGTTCTCGCGGTATTTGTTCAATCTCTACAATCTTGAATCTGTCAATCCATTCCTTAACCTTTTTCATATACGCTTGCATGTTCTCTCATTTGGCTTGGTAGGTCTCACTTACTTGATTTATTACCAACTAAGAGTCTCTTTTCTAACCCTCAAGCCATTGGTTGATGATCTCACGGCCAAAAATCGTCCAAGCACGTCTAGGAGGCACTGGAGCGCCCAAAATCCACACAGGGGCTCCATGGGGCAGAATGGGTGGCGTGGCCGTGCACCTCTATGGCGCTGTTGCGCCATCCTTGTGGCCAAAATGGGATTGAAGCATAGGTATAGCGTTGGCGCGCCATCCCCTCCAACTTTGATTTCTTTGCAATTTGGTCCTTTCAGCTTTGCGTTTTAGTCCCTGTTTCTTTTGCAACTTTTCCGACGTTGCTTTCTCGTGTCAATTTCATCTTCAATGCTTGTTTACTATCTTTTCTACGCAAAACATTAAAATTCATCAAATATTAATTAAACTCGAGAATTTACAACACAATTCAAGTCTCGAAATACCCGATAAGTGCGTATTCTACACACTTATTAGTGTTAAAGGAGTGCAAGTTATAATTAAAGTTATAAAGTATCCACTTGCATATAATTTACTGGAGCATGGATCAGTATAATGGCCATAGCTATGTGTGGACATCTTCAAATTGAATAATTCATGTTTAGACAATATTTGCAAATTCAAAATGTATAGGTGTCTAAAGTGTGAAGCAACGTAATGAAGCATTGTTCATCCATGTGCACCCTGGACTTGTGAACACCTTTCGGTCTTTTGGTCCTAACTATATGAATACTCCATCAATTGAGTTTATTCTTGAAGCCGTGGAACCATGAGAAATATAGATACAACTTGTATGTTATGAATAATTTCAAAATCGTGCATCTAGGCTATCTACAATTGCATTTGATATTTTGTGAATAATTTTTAATTGTAGTTTGAGATTATTTCTTGTTCATTAATCTTCATATCTTTGCAAATGAATTATAACTTAATTTAGATAGTCATGTGATTGTCTTGTGAATATGCTAATTAATTAAGTAGAGACCCTACCAAGGATATATTTAATTGATTGGAAGTGAGAATTATTATAATCATTGGAATTTTTAGGCTTAGTGGGAATACCAATAATTTAAATATTAGTATATTTAGCTAATTCACCTAATATTTTAATACGTGAGTAGAGAGCTGGCCAATTCTTATTTTATTTCATTGCTTTCTTGATTTTAGTTTTGTGATATTCTTTCAATTTATTTAATCATTTAAATTGAATTTGCATTAAACCTCATTTGGTCAATTCTTAAATTCAATAATTAAGAGGAAACAATTAAGAATTTAAACCACTACAAATTCCTTGAGAGATTGACCTTGAGGTAAACTTGTCACTATCTATTAGTGATTTGTGAACTTATGAGCATTTAAAATCTGCACATCATCAGTCATCTAGACATGTTCACTTTTTGTAGAATTAGCTGCAGTGGCTGGTTAGTGAGTACTGTTATGGCATGCTCCTAGAAATATGATTGTAGTCATCGCGAGGCAACGATCAAAGACAAGGTCGATTTTACTGCTAACGGTTAGTCCCTCTTTGCATCCACCAACACACGATTGTATAATATATTGGCCTTTGCACGCCATCCACCTCTCATATCAGGACAAAACGTATCACAACACTTGAAATAGTGAGATAAAGAAACAATCGCTCACAGTTACGTGGATTGGATAGCATCAGCGATGATGCTAAGTATTCCTTTAACCATATGAAGGCATCATCTCATTCCTTGATCCATTTCAAAAGTTTTCCCTACTTTAGGGCTTTAAAGAAGAGGTGGCATTTGTGCCTTGGAGACAAAAGATCGATTAAGCATCGAGACCTTTCCTGACTTGAATCTCCTTCACATTTGAAGGATAACTCTTATTTTAATCCCACATGCACTTCTCTAGATTCAACTTCATGTCAACTCCCTACAACACATCAAAAGTGGTTCTCAAGTGGGCCATGTGCTTTCTCTGACTTGGCTAGGATGTTATCAATGTATAGCTTTACTATGAGACAAATTTGACTTTGGAAAAGTTTGTTCACCATCTCTAGTAGGTAGCATTGGCATTCTTCAACCCAAATCACTCTTGTCTATAATAAAGCCTATTTTCTCTAGTGTCCATTGTTGCATCCATGAGCTAGTCAATGTACGGTAGTAGGAAGCATTCTTTTGTGCAGGCTTTATTTAAATCGGTGAAATCCACGCACATCCTTCACTTACCATTATCTTTTTTTACCAGCATCACATTGAATAACTATTATGGGTAATTAACCTCCTTGATGAAATCTGCTATAAAGTGCTTTTCCATCTTTTTCTCCATGGCATCATATCACCCTTGATTGAATAGGCACTGCTGTTGAACGATCGACTTGAAGTGCAATTATATATTGATTCGATGGGAGGCTAAGCTATGATCAATTCCTGGCATGTTAGTATTTGTCCATGCGAATACCTCAGCGTACTTCTTTATAAAAGCCCTCAGTTCCTATCGAAGCGACTCTTTCATTAGTCTTGGAAGGATCTTCTCCATAAATTAGGATAAGGGTGGTCTCCATGATGGCATTACCTTGCATATCTACCTCTTACGCCACGGGTCTATTTCCAAAGTCCCGTATCTCCTTTTGATTATCTTTGCCTTGGTATTGTTTGTATCTTGAGTTGGGTCCATCACCTGCTAGGTTTCTCTATAAGCGATTACATAGCAACTTTCGGTTGCACGTTGATCCCCTTAGATGGTGATAACAATATCCTTTGTCAGTATTTTCATCTTTATATGATAGAGGGATATGCACATTGCCATGAAGTGGTGGTTGAATATGGCATTGTAGAGATTAGTTGGTCGACCATCATGAAATTCACCATCACTGTGAACAAATTTATCCCTACTTCTGCCTTTATCTGTAGCAAAATTATTCCCATTAGCCAAATGCTTACTCTAGAGAAATTAGCTAGCGTTATTGGCACTTTTTCTAAGGTGGAGCCTGTAACATTCCATGGTCTAAGACATACTTTAAAAAGATGTCCATTGAGCTTCTCGTGTTAAGGATATATGCTTCCTCCTTATGTCCCATGTTACCACCAAGGCATCAATGTGAGGTAGGACACTCCTTTTATTTCTTCATTTGTGAGCATGACCAAGGAAGTGAATATTATGGCCTCAAACACTTCCTTGAGCGTATACTTTACTTGACCTATTCTAACTCCCAATCAAGGTAGGATCTCCCATGATGGTGTTGATTTAGGGCATCCAATGTTTTTTATTATAGGGAAACGTGCCCTCAATATCTACGATCCTCTTACCACGTTGGTCCTCCCCGACATCACTAAATACTTGTCCAAGTAACCATTGCAGACCAAACCTTCTATCTACACCTAGAGTTTGAAGCATTCATAAGTATTATTCCCTTAACCCTAGTATAAGTTGTAGAATTTCATCTTATTCTTTTGGGACATGTTATTGTCCAAAGGCTGCAGCTTGGTTAGCATTCTCGTATTTCTTATATTTATAAAGATTTGCTCTCTGACATGTTCAATGTCGTGGAAGACTCGTACTTAGACAATAACTATCGAAAATGACATGACTTTTCTTTTACGGGGTCATTCTGTTGTGGTTCTTCACTCAATTTCTCCTCGCTGAGGTGGCCATTTGGAAATTTTCCTTACAGCTTGATGCCACAAATGCCTTGGGGTATGAAACTACTCCTTTGGTAAGAGGTCATCACAAGAAAGGGGTTAAGGCCTAGGTTATAACATCGGTAACAAGACATTACTGGACAATTATTTTTTCTTATGTTGCATCATCCTGGCATTTGAAAAGGTTTTCCCTTTCTCTTCTTAGCTTGTTCTTTCATGCTCTGTCATATTCTTCTTAATGAGCATCAGTTTCAATGAAGTTTAACACCTGCTTGTGTGTCTTGATATAGGTTTTAAGAGGAAAATCTCTAAATGACCGCAAAAGCACCCAATTCTAGTATTGCTTAGCAATGCTTTTAAAGTGTTGAGGCCATTCTACATCCCAACTAAATTATGGCATGTGGAAATTTTGTATAAATGCCTCGTTAGTCTCTCTCCCTTTGTTTTATATTGAAGAGAGTGTCATGATCTCTCTCTTTTCTCCTTGGCATTGCGGAAGTGATTTACGAATTCTACGCATAGGTGAGAGAATGAACTGATACTCTCATGTATTATTTTCTCGTACCATCTCCTAGGATGCTATATAAGTGTCAAAAAAAAATTCGCACTTAATGCCATATATGACCCCCTATACCCTCCATCAAATATCGGGACAAGCACAGGTGCACCAATAGGTTTATGTACTACATAAGGCTACAATTGCGGCATGGTAAACTTTTGTGGTGGTCATTCTCGCTGGATATTTGATATGTTCATTAATTCAAAAATCTTTATGTCTTATATTTCTCATTCTTAAGCTTTAGTTGTAATTTATTTTGATGTTTTAGTCATGTTTTTTATTTTGTAGTATTCCAAAGTAAAAGTTGGTAATTTGAGGGGAAATCGAGAATTTGATATTGAAGTATTTTGATGAAAAGGCAAGAGAATGAGCATAAATGCACATCTGCAAACCTCTTGGTTGACTTTGGGCTAAAGGAGCAAAAGATGTGTTGAGTATGTTTTAGTAAACTATCATAATTTCATGTAAAATTCTTATAGTTGCGTTATGTTTTCTGCATTCACAACTAGACATCTAGAGCTTCAATTTGATATGTCGTGGTACTAGCTATGATGTTCCATGCCATGCTCTCTGCTCTTCGTGCAAACAAGACCAAATATGCATCAAGGGTAAGGCAGTAAGCCCGCGTCGAGCACTCTACACATGTGACCCCTTTAAGCCAAAATGACATCCATTGATTGTTTTTGGCCCCTAGATGGCTATATTTAAGTGTTTCCTAGGTTTTCATATTTTTCTAAGGTCAGCCACCTTTATATAAGGGGAAAAATGGGTTTTTGACAAATGGGAGAAGATTGAGAAGAATTTTTGGAAGATGGCTTTACCCTCTACAACGAAAATCACAAGTTCAAGGGTAGAGATTGGAGACTAGTTGGTTCTATTTCTCTTTCTCATGTGTTTTACTTGTGATTTGAGTTTTTAATCATGTATTTAAATAGCTAACTTCTTATTTAGGGTGAAAAGATGAAACCTTGATTGTATATAATTATAGGTATTGTTGATTTTGGATGATTGAAATTTGATGAAGTGATGATCATTTATGTTATGCCTAGTGATTAGTGTTTACTTAATTGAATAACTTAGGATTTGTAACTTTAATCATTACACACTTCAATGATTTCATAATAATATGTTGAACTTAATTTAGTGATTTGGGAATGACAACCTATACTTTGAATGAGTAATGCATTAACGCAAATCTAAGGATCACACTAATCCAAAGATTGAATTACAACATCTATTTTGAACACATTTTTTAGGACCACATCAATCACTTACCTTGATGTTTCTCATATAAATGAATTGCATTAGCACAATGACCACACTGATTTGGCTGTTAATGCAATATTTTCTTGTCTTCGTAACACCTAATTTATTCTTGGCATGTGTTGTGCCATTCTAGTTACCTTTAAATAAGTGTCCTAGAATTCAAATTAAAATTCGGAAGTATACTAATCGTATGTAGTACGATAAATATTTCTCGAAATCAATCCCACAAGGAATTGGTTAAATTAATATTTCTAAATAAGCAAACCTTGATTTCAATGAGTTCAATAATATTGATTGATGATCGAATTAAATTAAACCAAATTAGCAATAAACTAATTGAATTGCGTAAAGGGGAAGAATAAAAAACTCAATTTATCAATGACAAAGGCGTTAGGATTTTAAGAATCCACACTAATTATCACTTTCATGAAATATTTATGTAATCAAGAAATTCAGCAACTTAATTTGATAACAATCTTCATTATATGTAATTTAATTACATGTATTAGTTTTCCATTAATTGTGAATTTATCTTGGCCTATGATTTAAATTCACCTATTCTAGAACATGTAACAATGTTTGGTGTGGTTAGCTTATTCATTTGCGGTATGAATTGAGCTTCAAGTGTGAGAGTTGCATCAAATTGCTGATTGGGCACTTGCAAATCCATGTTCGTACTTATCTCGTCTTCAAACAATTCCTCATTGCTCGAACTAAAATACTCAAAACTATTTTCTTCACAAAACTCATGTATTTTTGAAGAGTCGAAATATGTGTATCTTCTGACAATGTCAAATTCTCTTGAGAACTCCTCAAAGATCTTCAAGCATAAATCCTACAAAAGAAAAACAAAATCTAAGCTTAATAAACAAAATATAAAAAACAAAATACTACAAATAAACAAAAATTAAATAAAATGAAAGTAAAAATTCATATTAAATAAAGCAACCTAAAATCTACTAATCAAACATTCTAATTTAATGCTTATTCCCCGGCAGTGGCGCCAAAAATCTATTGTTTATTTTATTTTAAATTTGCAAATATACGAACCGACCATAGCACAATAAGTATTCCATAAAGTGAATCCTATAAGGAATAGAAAAATTAGTGTTTCCTAACTAATAGAACTTAGGTTGAATGAAATTAAATGGTGATTTGAATATTCAAAAAATTAAAACAAACCAATAACTAAATGAATTAAAATAGATAAATTGATTAATGGAATAAAATGGGGGAAGTTAGGTGCTAGGGCTCAAGAATCCACCATTAATTGTCATGTTCAGGGTATTAAGTATGATTCAAAAGTCATGGAGCTTAGGTCGGTGATAGTTCTCTTATGAGCAAAGAACGTGTCCATACATCAGCTTTGAACACTTTCACACAACAGTTTTTTATTCACTATAAGTTAATCTTGGTGTGGCATTTAACTCATCTATCCTAAGACATGCAACAATGCTTAGTGTGGGCTATCGTTAACATGTCTATAATGCATTAGGTGTTATGAAAATAAGAAAATGCTTTGTTGTGTTAGAAACTAGACTTCCAGAGCCTTAATTTGATATGTTATGGCAGTAGCTATGGCGTGGTTGTACCACCAAAATGCGCGACCCTAAGCTCTCTGCCCCTTCGTGCAACAAGAGCAAATATGCATCAGAGGTGAGGCAACAAGAGTCGCACAGCTGTGCCACCACGGTATGCGACTGCGCCATGCCTTTTACTACCTCCATGCATTCGTAACCCTTTTTAGCCAAAATGACATCCTTTGATTGTTTTTGGCCATGAATCTTCCTTGGATGGCTAGATTTGAGTATTTCCTAGGTTTTCATATTTTTATAAGATCAGCCACTTTTATATTAGAGGAAAATAGGATTTTGACAAATAGGAGAAGATTGGGAAGGATTTTTAGAAGAGGGCTTTGCCCTTTACAAAGAGAATCACAAGTTCAAGGGTGAAGATTGAAGACTAATTGGTTCTATTTCTCTTTCTCATGTCTTTTAGTTGTGATTTTGAGTTTTATTTATGTATTTAAATTGTTAAACTTCTTAGTTAGGATGAAAAGATGAAATTTTGATTGTATATATTTATAGGTATTGTTGATTTTGGATGATTGGAATTTGATGAAGTGATAATCAATTATATTATACCTAGTTATTAGTGTTACTTAATTGAATAATTTAAGATTTGTAACTAATCATTACACACTTCAATGATTTGGAGCTAACTTGGACTTTGAACTTGATTCAGTAATTTAGGAATGGCAGCCTGGACTTTGAATGAGTAATACGTTAATGCAAATCTAAGGACTAAAAAATTCCAAGGGTTCACTTACAACCTCTATTATTCAATTAAGGAATATATTGATGCAAAGTTTGAGTGCCACACCAATCACTTGATGCTTCTCATATAAATGAATTGCATTAGCATGATAACTACACCAATTTTACTGTTAATGTAATTTTTTCTTGTTTTCATACACCTAATGCAATCTTGACATGTTAAAAATAGCCCATACTAAGTGTTGTTGCATATTTTTTATGATATATGAGTTAGATCCACACTAAGATCAACTCATAATTAATGAAAAACTAATATGTGAATGCATTCAAAGATGAATCATGAACATGTTCATTGTACGTAAGAAAACTATCACCGAGCTAAGTTCCATGACTTTTGAATCACACTTAATACCCTAAGCATGACAATCAATGGTGGATTCTTGAATGCTAACATCTCTAATTTCCCCAATATATTCCATTAATCAATTTAGCTATTTTAGTTCATGTAGTTATCAGTTTATTTTAATTTTTCGTTATTCAAATCAGGCAATTTTATTCAACCTAAATTCTATTAGTTACAAAACACTAATTTTCCTATTTCTTATGGAATCAACTTCGTAAAACATTTATCATGCCACAGCCCATTCGTATACTGCAAGTTTAAAATTAAAGCAAACAATAATGTCTGCCGTGAACAGCAAATTGAGTTGTATCAATAGATCTTCTGACCGACATAACTCTTAAGCAGTTCCTTGCAAACTAACTATCATCGTTTCCAGTTGTCTTACACAGTTCCACATACCGGGGGTGGGTTTCTCAGCATCTATAGCCATACATTACTTGGTTATGCAAGGATATATGTAGGACTATCCTCTACCTCTTAACAAGTGCGTGCTCGTTTCACACTCGGACCTGAAAACTAACATACATGTTGTCTGTACCTCTTTCTCTCACGAATGCCCTTAGGGTCTGATCTTGCCAGTCTACCTCGTTCAATCTCCTACGATGGCGGTGCCGCATTGTTGCCACCGTACCTCACACCCTTGGGTTGGCTTCTTCTGCCTTGGTGGGAAGACCGCTACTTCGCACCTCTTAACCTTTCATTTTGCTGCAGCAACATTCTGACTTGATTCTTCAAGCCGTCTTTCTTTAAATTTTGGGTTGCAAGGCGAGAAACCATATTCCATTCCCGGTTTAACTCCTCCCCCGTGCATTAGTATAGCGACCCCATGGTTTGCTGTAAGTCGGGTCAACGCCTCTTGCGCCATTGTTTTTTGCCTCTGCACTAGCCTTTCATTGCAGATAATGGCTCTTTGTTGCACTCTCCATAGACTGTGCAAAGTATTAATTCTAAAATTCTTCTTATTTCCACTTGTACTCCATGTAAGATGAATGCTAGTCAAGAAATGCCATTTGTATTCATGGGAAAGTACGTCCAAAATGGAATGATGATGCAACGTTTGTAGGTAGTTCGAATCTCGTTGCCTAAAAGCTTAGATGGGCAATTATGGCTTCCACCTCGATATCTATCTGCAAAATAGAAAAAGGCCAATGGGCGCCGATAGTGTCACTGGCGAACCATTTTCAACCCTCAAGTCAGGCAAATATATATATATATATATATTGGAGAAATGGTAAGTTTGAGATGTCAATGATTATGTATGTGCTCTAAGCAGCTGAAGAGAATGTATTTTAGGAATTGTCAAACTGTTTATTTGGAGAAGCTCGAGGTTTATATAGGTGAGGTAAAAGATGGATTTCTCTCCAAAAACCCCCTTTATTCAGCCACTGTGCTTGTCATCATAAAGACTTTACTGCTAATTGAACCTTTGCTCTTGTGCACTTATTTCATGTTAAAGGACACGAAACCTCACTGGCCTTTATCTTAAATGTCGTGTGAATGCTCCGGTGGTCTTACTCTCATCTATCCTTGCAAGAATATCCCACTTGGTAGTGTAGGTCATGATTAAGTCTTCTTAGTTATAGGTCCCATAACTGCAAATCAAGTGCTATGGAACGTATTCATCAAACTGTTATCACCTAACGGGCCCAGGTTGCGTGTTTCAACTTTAAGTTTGTAACACAAGATACAGGTTGTGTCATGGTGACTTAGGCACACTTTCGAAGCAATCATCCTTACAAGTTCACCTGTTTCGCGGAAACCTCGACTATATCACTCATTTCCTACAACTTAGTATTTATTTATAGGTTTATAGAAGCCACGTGGGCATCAAAGGGTCTTCCTGTAATAATATTAATATATATATATAGGGGTAGGATCAGCAGCCCTTTTATTTTACATAAAATCTTACATTAATTAGCAGTCCTTTCATTTTACACAAATCTTACATTAATTATTAGCCTTCAGGTTAAGGGTCTATCAAGGATCAGGACTGTATTTCATAAATATTAAAAAATTATTACAAACTTATTTAATAGAATTTTTTATATCTTTTTATTTTCTCTTTCTTATCTCTCATTTATTAATCTCTCTCCTACTTTTCTATTATTTATTATATTTTCTCTCTCTTCATAATTTCTTTTTATAAATTAAAAATTTTTAAAATTAAAATTAAATTAATTAATTTATCTAAAAAATTTAAGAATTTTTAAAAACTATCATAATTTACAAAATATTCAAAAATGATTATTTCATTTATGAGTTTTTAAGTTAAAAATAATAATTTATGAATTTTTAGGTGATAATTAAACTAAAAACTAAAATAGTTATTTAAATTTATGAGTTTTCAATTTATAAACAATAATTAAAATAAAAAGAAATTATGAAGAGAGAGAAAATATAATAAATAAAACGAAATTATGAAGAGAGAAAATATAATAAATAAATAATATAATATAATTTTAATTAATAATAAAAAAGAACCTTCCTCAATTATTTATATAATCAATACAATTATATTTTTTATTATTATTAATTAAATTTAAATGGTTAGTAAGAATATAAAATATATCTAATTATTAATTCTATTGACAAATGACATTAAATATTTTGAAAATATGAATAAAAGTTTAAAAATAAAACTTGATTATTTTTATCTATAGTATATAAATATATTATAACATGCATTTATTATTTATATTTTTTATTTAAATCTTCATATATTTTAAAATATATATATAATGAATTTAAAAAATTTTTAGATACATATGTTACATGTAAAAATAAAATATTAAAAAATATTTCAATTAATTTTTTTAATAATTAAATATCAAATTATTACTATAAAAATAAAAGAAGAGTTTTAAAAATATTTTATTATATGATTGTGATTTAACTCATTATTTGAATTTTTTTAATAATTGTATATTTTGATTTTATTATTAAAATAATAAATTAAAAAATTTATTTAATCTTGAGTATATTGTAAAAAATATTACATAGGGACTAAATTATTAAAATTTAAGAAATTTATTATAAAAAATATTAAAATATAGACTAAATTATTATATTTGAATAAAAAAGCAATCACGTAGGAAAAATTAATTAATTGTATAACGTAATAATTTAATTAATGTTATTCACGAAAAAATTTAATTTTTATCAATCATACCAATTGCAATAAAAAATAAAGCAAATTGAATTTTGTAAATAAAGACAATAAAGACAAAATAATTATTTATAAACTTATATATATATAAAAGATGAATTAACCTTGTAAACTTTGCTACAAAGATAGATGATGCAAATGAAGTTGCACAACCATGCATATCAAGGAGAAACTAGCACATAAGGTTGGAGGCACTCAAGGGTAGTATCTGCATGGTCCATTAAACTTGCTAAGTGCCTAGGAATTACAATTTGGCTTAAGTGGATTAGTTCAAAAAATAGTGGATTTAAATGTAATTCAAGATGCACTATGTAGAATTAGCCTTTGTGAGCATTATTCAAGCAATTAGAGCTTAAGAGAATTGTTACGAAAATGTCCAAAAATAAAATTTTATTCCGCTTGTATAATTTGAATAATGTTAAATGGTGTAATCACTTACATCATATACATATGATGTTATTGCTTACATCAAAATATGTATGATGTCATTGTTTAGATCATTATGGTTGAAATTTGTTTCTTGCATTTTCAAAGGTCTTAAAATTTGTATTAGTTTTTCAATTGTTAGGTAGTGGTTGTTGGCCTAATATTTGACATTCTCTCTTTGTATTTGCCTATAAAAAGGCATTAATTTTTAAATAAAACAAGTAATGTCAATGTTGAGTTATTCCTTACAAATTCTTATTCTTAATCTCATCAAGTTTTATTTTTTGTGGTGTTCAAAAAACTAAACTTATCACCTAGATTCTTGAGAGATTCATGGAGTGGCAGTTTAGCAATCATTATCTTGGTTCTTATCTAACTAGAAAACTGGTCAAGTCTTAGCAAACTTATAACTTGAAAAAAATCTCGAGGTTTGTTACTGTCGAGATTCGTATCATTTGGTATCAAAGCTTTAGTTCTAATGCAAGTTTGAATCATCCTTTTGTATTGTTATTTTTCCATGCTTCCTCAATTAGAATACTGAAAACACAAAAAAAAAAAAATTTGTTTTGCCTGATTGAATTTGTTTTAAGTTCGAACTTTCAATTCTATTTCCTATAGAAGAAAAAGAGAAAAAAGAGAGAAAATTTTTATTGTCCATTTTTATCCATAATTTCTTGTAGTATTGACCTAATTTCCTTACTCTTAAACCAATATTGTCATTTCTTGCATCAATTTCTTAAGAATTGCTTATTGAATCTTGTGATTTGTTTTGGTTGCTTCTCATATTGAATTGCTACTTCAATTTTGTCTTGAGTCTAATTAAAAGTGTATGAGTGTGGTGAGAACATTTAAGTGCTCAAACATGAGAGTGAGTGAATGTAACACCCCCCAAGTGATACGTATTATGTATACATACACGTTATTTTCTAATGGTTTGTATTTAAGTAGCTTAATACACTTAAGGTATTTCTTTTGAAATATTATATGAGAATATTTAGTATTAAATAGGAGTTTACTTAGAAAGGCCCAAATATAAAATTAGAGTATCAATACATGGGTGTATTTAGTACTAAGTGTTGGTGTACTTAGTAAGGCTCAAATTACCATTCTAACACTAAGTATAAATACATCCTATTTCTTGTTTTAGAAAGAGAAACACCATTTTGCAGATTTTAAGAGAGAGAGAGAGAGAGAGATAGAAGAATTTGAAGAGAAAATTTAGTTTTCAAGGAGAAATTAAGAAGATTTAAGGTAATTTTCTCTTCTCTTTAAGATTTATTGTGTTATATATGATTGGATTGTGTTTTGGAAGTATATTTTGTTTAAAGATTACATGAATATGTTGAGGATATATTGATTTGAATTATTGGTGGTGGAATTGGTGAAGAAGTTGGTAGAAGATGATTATTGTTGTCAAAGGAAGCTTTTGCAGAACTTAGACCTTGGATAGTAGCTTGATCCGATAATTTTATAAATTTTTATATGTCTTATTTTGAAAAACTGATTTAACTGCAATATTAGGCATCAAAAGGGTCATGATAAATTTTATTTCACTTGAAAATATGGAATATTCGATTTTATATGAATTTTTCGATCTGACTCTGAGATGCTGAAAAATGTTGATTTCTGCAGAATATATAAATTACGTGATTTTCTGGGTTAAACAAATGGTCTCCAAAAATTACGAAATCTTACAAACCTATTTCTATTTATGTTTATTATAACATATTAAAATTGCAAGCCCTGATTCTATGTATATAATATGTTATGAATTTTCAAAGTAGTTTATATCACTGAGAATGTGCAGCTTACAGAATCTGCAGAGTGTAAAATAAAGCTTGTTTAAATTGGTTTGGACATGAATTATGTCTTCTAAATTTTATCATGCTATTGAATATGTGTCTATATGATTTCTGGAAAGTTTCATAGCTATTGGATAAGTGTTCGATTTATTAAAAATCAGATACTTAGATATACTCAGTGGTACTCTGTTTTGGGGCCTAGTGGCTAAGTGTTATAAGTAACAAAACAAATAGTTACAAATTGAATTAAGGATCTATATTTTTATATGAGGTTATATGATGTTTCATTATGACTATATTCTGATTTCATGAGTAAATGATATCATTTAGGATATAAGAAAAATCGTTGATGGGCCTAAGGACAGAATTAGGATGTTTGTTTGATGAAATGTTATATGTTTGATTTTGTATAATATGACTTATGAGATTAATTTTGATTTTAGGATTTATGTGATTGTGTTATCTTGTTGTGAACATCAAGAGGTAAGTATACTAGACTTTTTAAATGGGATCACAATGAATATATATATTTATGTGTGACTATGTTACAAAAGTTTTGGAATTATGTATTAATATGCAAGCATCAATTTGCTTATGATTATATGCCAAAATATTTGCTTACAACTTTGTGTTTATGTTTTGTGCATGAGTCATTAAGTATTGACATTGGCATGTACACATGTACAAATGATTTTGAGAAATGAGAAAGTCGTCTTGTAAGAAAAATATTTGTGAAAGTTAAGACTTTGTATTTTTTTTAAGGGTATCCGAATTCATTAGTTTCTTAGTAGGCAATTATAAGTGTTTGCAGCCTTTTGATATGTGTAGCTATTCCTTCGGGTTTGGTATATTTGATATATGTTATGTGTTCCATATGACATGGGAGAGACCTTTGGGTACCCTAAGGACTTGTGTGTCTTCGCAATTGTGCATCGACGGATTTGTGCATATGGGAGGACTCGCCGATGATCAGGGCGAGGGTGTGGCTCTTACCTTTGGGCATGAGTGTTTATTGTATTTGAAATTTTGTGCCCCACTTGCTGATACCCCATATACGGAAAGTCATCGACGGATGACTCAGGCTCAATATGTGATATGATATATGTGAAGTCCTACTAAGTAGTAATTGAATGAAGATATTACTAGTTGAATGTAAATGAAAGTTTAAAAGTGAGTGATTGTTGAGAACAAGTTTGATGTGATTTTGTATCATGTATTTTGGAATGAACATGATTATTATCATGTTACATATTCATCTCATGCATTATATATTTATTTATATATATATATATATATATATATATATATATATGCATGTATTTTTATCTATGAAAAACTAGTGTGCTTATTGAGTTTATACTCATTATAATTTATTGTGATTCCCAAATAAATGATCGTGTGCGTAATGGATTTGGCGAAGTTTCTGCTATCCCTTGGTTCCCTAAGTTTAGGATATTAGCTTGTATTTTATTCTTAGTTTAATAAACATTATGGCTTGGAGACTAGACAGTTTGAATAGATTTTTGTATTAATGAATATTGATGAAGTTCAGTGAAATGTATTTCTTGATATGTTATGTGTTTGATAGATCACTCTTTGACTTTTGCAAGTCGGGACGTGATAGTGAACCTTTGTTGAGTGAAACATGTGAGGGAGTGCTTGTGAGCTATCTAACCTTATTCTCCTCATTATAAATATATTACATAATCAAGACGAAAACTAAACCTTGGAGGTACAACAACCAACCTCTCTGAATCTACAATTATAATCACCCTTAGGGGAGATGAGACAGATGATGAAGGCTAAGTTAGAACCAATTTATGAGATGGATAGGTTGGAAGAGGAGGCATCTAAGGGGCAACCACGATGCTCTTCCATTAGACAATAACTTAGGCAAGTGCAACCAAGGATACGATAGGGTAATGTTGAAGATGATGAAGAGTTGGATGAATCAACAATGAATAGAGGTAGGATTTTGCGTGGTTATGGTAATAGAGAAGGTAGGATGGGTAGACCTAAGTTTGATGATGATTTTGGAAGCATTAAGGTGAAAATTCCACCATTCCAAGGTAAAATTAATCTTGAAGCTTATTTAGAGTGGGAGAAGAGAATGGAGATGGTTTTTTAATTGTCAAACTACTCCGAGAACAAAAAGGTAAAAGTTGCTACAATTAGATTTACTGATTATGTTATTATTTGGTGGGATCAATTGTTGAAGGATAAAAGGAGAAATCAAGAACATTTTATTGAGACGTCGGATGAGATGAAGGTGATAATGAGAAGATTTTTCATTCCAAGCTATTACCATCAGGAGTTGTTCAACAAATGGCTAGATTCGAGCAAATGTAGAGGAGGATAGAGAAGCTACCATGGCTAGGTTCTTGCATGGATTAAATTGTGAGATCGCAGAGGTAATAGAGAAGCAACATTATGTAGAGTTGATAGATGTGGTATACCAAGCCATCAAAGTTGAGCAACAATTGAAGAGAATGAACATGGCTAGAAGGGAAGCAAGCACAACTGCTATAAACGCATAAAGATCGACGCTTAAAAAAGAGGAATTTCCATTAACAAAGTCAAAGTTTGAACCCTCTAAGGATGCCAAACATGTTGCGATGCAAAACAAGGTAACATTGAATCCACCACTTCTAAAAATTGTGACAATAAGTGTTTTAAGTGTCAAGGCAATGGTCATGTAGCGAGCGAATGCTCGAATAAAAGGGTAATGGTGATCAATGCTCAAGTGGAGATTGAGTCGAAAAGAACAAAAAGACGAAATATGAGACATGCCATCTATT
Source organism: Melia azedarach (assembly GCA_028052125.1). Classification (NCBI taxonomy): domain Eukaryota; kingdom Viridiplantae; phylum Streptophyta; class Magnoliopsida; order Sapindales; family Meliaceae; genus Melia; species Melia azedarach. The sequence goes on along the minus strand of CM051398.1, from coordinate 14,198,346 downwards.
GAAGATGTCTACGAAGGGAAATATGCCGTGAAAGGAGAAAGACAAGCTCTTAGCGCACAGGTTAAGGAAGAAGAAAATAATCAGAGAGAGAACTTATTTCATACTCGGTGTTTCATGAACAACAAAGTTTGCAGCATTATAATTGATAGTGGAAGTTGCACCAATGTAGTCAGCACCAAATTAGTGAAGAAATTGTTGTTACCTACTACGAAACATCCACGATCACATTGGCTTTAATGGCTGAACAATTGCAAAGAAATCAAGGTAACAAAACATGTGTTGGTGGCATTTTCCATTGGCAAGTATGAGGATGAGGTGCTTTGCAATTTCATGTCTATGCACACATGTCGCATCCTATTGGTTAGACCATGGTAGTATAATCAACGAGTTATTCATGACAGAACACTCTTTCACCATAAAAAAGTAACCTATATCACTTGTACCATTGACACCAAAACAAAATCTCAAAGAAAGTGGAATAAAGGAAAATAAGAGAGTTGCAACCTTATGTGTGAAAGAGAGGAAAATACAATTTCATTGCAAAAGAAAGTGATATCAAGAGAGCTTTACTTTCATAACAGCCCTTTATAGTACTAACTCATGTACAAGGAGGCTTTTTTGTGTATAATGATCTTGCCGGATCTTTGTACAGAAACGTTTCATTTCTTTTGTAGGAATTTGAGGATGTATTTCCTAAAGAGGTGCCTTTTAGTTTACCTATAATTCGAAGAATTGAACATTAAATTGATTTCATATCTAGTGAAACAATTTCAAGCTAACCAGCCTATAGACGTAATCTCAACGAGACCAAGGAACTTTAACGACAAGTTAACGAGCTGACGAAAAAAGAGTATGTTAGAAAGAGCATGAGTCCTTATGCGGTTCTACTGCTACCAATTCCTAAGAAGGATGGGACATAAAGAATGTGTGTTTATTGTCAAGCCATCAACAATATTACGATAAAGTATCAACATCCCATTCCTCGATTAGATGATATGTTAGATGCATGGATCTTGTGTGTTTTCTAAGATCAATCTTAACAGTAGATACTATGAGATTAAGATAAAAGAAGGTGATGAGTGGAAAACTGCACTTAAAATAAAATATGGTTTGTATGAATGGTTAGTTATGCCCTTTGGATTAACTAATGCACCTACTACTTTCATGAGACTTATGAATCATGTTTTTTGTGCTTGCATTAGCAAATTTGTAGTTGTCTACTTCGACGATTTTCTTGATTTATATCAAAAACTTGGACGACCATGTTGAACACTTCAGACTAGTTTTAGAGGTTTTAAGGAAAGAAAAGTTATTTGTTGATATTAAGAATTGTACCATTTTCACGGATAAGCTCGTGTTTCTTGGTTTTGTGGTAAGTGCTGAGGGATTGAGGTTGATGAGGAAAAGGTGAAGGGGAATCAAGATTGGCTAACGCCTACTTCAAAAAATCAAGTAAAAGTTTCTATGGCTTGGCTAGGTTTTATAGGCACTTTGTTCATAATTTTAATAGCATATCTGCACCCCTACCGAAGTCATTAAAAGAACGCTTCGTTTAAGTATGGAGAGTAGCAAGAAAAAGCATTCAAAAGTAATCATAGAAAATTTGACTAATGCACCTTTATTTGTTTCACATAACTTCTCTAAAATGTTCAAAATTGAGTGTAATGTTTTAGCTATAGGTGTCAAAGGCGTATTGATGCAAGAAGAAAGATCAGTTACATACTTTATCGGTGCTTTGTTCAAGATTTTAGTAGCATAGCCGCATCGCTAACTGAAATCATCAAGAAGAATGTTCTTGTTTAAGCGGGGACAACCTCATCAAAGAAAAATTAACTAATAGACTGATGCAAACAAAGCTACACAACCATACATACAAGAGGCAGAACTCACATGTGGCCTTAGACAGACTCAAAGGCAGTATTCATATGATCCATAAGCTTTCTAGGTTGGCCGATGATAAGACTTAGAGCTAAGTGTTGTAAATAAGCATTAAATGGACTAAGCCAATAATTTAGAGAAATGGAAAACATGTGGAGGCTCGACATAAGTCGAAATCAGTTTCAAGGAAATATAGCCACTACGATTAAAGTTTTAGGAGATTCTAATTGAGGACTTATGTGTTTTCAGTTTTTGGAAGGTTCAAGATCCACGACATGAAGGATTGATCATTTTATTTATTTAGATTATCTACTTTATAAAGAATTAGTTTCCTAATTTATTTAGGATTGTTGTTTTCATGGTAAATTAAAACTCTATCATTCCTAGTTAGATTAGGATTAGAGTTTTCTTAATTAATTTAGGATTTTTATTAGCCTATATATATGGGTCTACTACCATTGTTTTACAATTAAAAGCATTATTATTTTTAATAAGAGTGAGTTATTGTGTTCTTCTTTCAATTCTTGAAAGGACTACTAAACTTATCAAGTTTATTTTTGTGGCGTTCAGAAGAATCGAACTTATCACCTTAATTCTTGAGTGGTTATTGGTATGGCACTTTCAAACAACCGTAGTTCTTAGTTCTTATCTTGCTAGGTAGCAGGTTAAGGCTCAACAAACTTGCATCTAAAAATTTTGGGGTTTAATATCACGTTTGATATTGGATTTTATCACGTCGTTAGCAAGGTTCATATCAGTTGGTATCAGAATTTTGGTTCCAAGGCAAGTTTGATTTATCTTTTTATTGTTCTATAATTTCTATTTTAAAATTCAAAAAGAAAAAGAAAAAAATTATGGTCAAATTCTCTCTTAACTAGTTTGATTCGAAGTTTATGTTTTACTTTCTTTAGTTTGTTTTAAAATTCATACTTCTTATTTTACTTCCTGAAGAAAAAAAGGAAGAAAAAAAGAAAGAGGGAATTTCTAGTCAAATATTGATTGTTCTTGAGTCTAATCAAGAATCAAAAAGAGACACAACGAATGAAAAAAGGTAAGAGTGTGAGAACATAAAAGGGTAAAGGTCGTTTAAGTGCTAAGCATGAGAGTGAGTGAATTTTTCTTGAGTGAAACATGTGAGGAAATGCTTATGATCTAACCTTATTTTTCAGATTCTAAATATGTCACACAATCAAGAAGAAAACTCAATTGTAGAGGTACAACAACTAACCACTTCGAACCTACAATTGCAGGCAATATTGGGGGAGATGAGATGGATAAGGGCTGAATTATAGCCAATTCATGATATGAGAGATAGGTTGGAAGATGAGGCAGCTAGGGGGCAAGGGGTAATCTTAAAACGCTTCCATTAGACAACCACCTAGGCAAATACAACCAAGAGTACAATGGGATAGTGTTGAAGATGATGCGTAGTTGGAGGAGTTGAATGAACCATCAATAGATAGGGGTAGGTTTTGGCATGTTTTTGGGAATAGAGAAGTTAGGATAGGTAGACCTAGGTGGGAAGATGATTTGGAAAGGTGAAAATTTCACCCTTCCAAAGTAGAAACAATCCTAAGGCTTATCTAAAGTGGGAGAAGAGAATAGAGTTGGTCTCGAATTGTCATAATAACTCTGAGATCAATAAGGTAAAACTTGCTACAATTAAATTTACTAGTTATGCTAGTGTTTGGTGGGATCAATTATTGAAGGATAAGAGGAAAAATAAAGAACATCTTGTTGAGATGTAGGACGAGATGAAGACAGTCATGAGAAGTTGTTTCATTCCAAACTACTACCCTCGAGAGTAGTAGTTTCAATAAATTGCAGCGTTTAACTTCAGGATCCAAGAGCGTAGATGAATACTACAAAGAGATGGAGGTTGCTATAATCTGAAGAAATGTAGAGGAGGATAGAGAAGCCACCATGGCTAGGTTCTTGCACGGCTTAAACTATGAGATAACGGAGTTGACAAATATGGTACAGAAAGCCATCAAAGTTGAGCAATAATTAAAGCAAGGAACATGCCTAGGAAGGGAATAAGCATGACTGCTACAAACACATGGAGAGCAGCCACAAAACAGAATGAATTTTCATCAACTAAGTCTAAGTTTGAACCCTTTACGAATGCCAAACAAGTTACGACACCAAATCCACCCCTTTTAGAAACTGTGACATTAAATGCTTCAAATTTCAAGGCAGGGCTCACATAGCTAGCCGATGCCTGAATAAAAGAGTAATGGTGATCAATGCTCAAGGGGAGATTGAGTTGGAAGATGAACAATAAGACCAAATAGTTGACATGCCACCTCTTAAAGACACTTACAAAGGTCAGTGTGACAAGACTATTAGCCTTAAGGCTCATAACCCATTGTTTTGATGATAACAAAATCGATGTTTTTAACTAACCAAATTCTTCTTATAGTATTTATTATTATATTTCTAGCATGAAGAATTTGGAAAGTAATTGTGAAGATTCAAAAAACATCCAAAATGATAGCATTCAAGAAAAGCATGATGGAACCCTTTGAACTACATTGAAGAATGAAGACACGAGTTTAGAGATGGTATTTTATTTTGTATTATTTTTATATGCTTGTGTTTATAAGTATGCATGATGTTTGTGTCAAGCTCAAGAGTTTTCAAAAATAAATGTTTTTAAGTTTTGAAAATCTCACCAAAAAGTAAGATTTTGAAACTTGAAAACTGAATTAAATTGAAAGGTTTTGAAATCCTGAAAATGGACCTAAATGCAAAGTTTCTAAAATATTCAAAAAACCGTACATTGTTCCTAAACCGGTAATGAACCGAATTTTGGGGTTGAACCGAAATAAACCATGATTTCTGCAAAAATTAGACACTATTCATCCGGTTGACCGAACTTATGGAAAAATGGATGTAAACTTTGGTTAGACATCTAGTCCATAGAATTTACCACCTTGTTGACCGAATATGCCATACGGTCGATCGAATCGTGCGAAAGTCAAATATTTTAAGCTTATAACGAGTAATAACAACTAGTTTTTTAATGTAATAAATATTGGAGACTTCATGGATGTTTTTAAGACTCTTAGAACATATTTCTTAGAAACATAAAAACCTTACAAAGTTGTTAAACACATTCTTGAGCTTGAAATCATCATATACAAATTTAGATCTCCAAGAACATTCATTGCACTACTTTTCTTATGGGAGATCAATTTATAAGTTTTCATTTCCTTTCATTTTGAATTTGACTATAAAGAAATAAAAGAAGTGGGTCTTTCACTTGGTTGAGATTGTATTGAGTGTTTAGGGTGAGCAAACACTTGTAAGGGTTGTAGGATATCATAAATCCTAGATTTCAGTAAGTGTTTGGGGTGAGCAAACATTTGTAAGGTTTAAGAAGTACCTAAAAATCCTCTTTTGCTGTAATTTGAAGTTTTAAGGGATCAAGACTTGGTTGTTTAGTGAAATCCTCAAACGGGTTGGCTTGGAGGCATGGATGTAGGCTAGAGATTTGTCAAACCACGTAAAAATCAAGTGTTATCTTACTTAATCTTTTTACTTATTTAATTTATATGTTTGCATTATTGTACATATTACTCACACATAGTTGAATTTGTTTTATGACAATTTATAAATTCATTATTAGTTGCGTGTTGAATTTTGTGTATTAAGCTTGAGAAAAATTTGAATTACTTAGTTTTTCTTGTTGGAGAGCTTTAAATTTGTTAAAATTGTTGAAACCCCAATTCACCCCCCTTCTTGGGTTGTCGTAGTATTATTTCAAAGACAAGTTCTTAGCGCACATGTAAAGGAAGACGAAAATAACCAACAAGAGAACTTATTTCATACTTGGATTTTTGTGAACAACAAAGTTTGCAGCGTTATAATTGATGGTGAAAATTGCACCAATGTGGCCAACACCGAATTAGTGGAGAGATTAGCATTGCCTACCATGAAATGTTCACGACTCTACTAACTTCAATGGCTAAACAATAGTAGAGAAATCAAGGTAACAAATTAGGTGTTAGTGGCTTTTTCTATTGGCAAGTATGAGGATGAGGTGCTTTGCCATGTGGTACCTATGCACGCATGTCACATCCTATTAAGAAGGCCATGGCAGTATGATCAATGAGTCACACATGATGGTTTCATCAATAGGTATTCTTTTATCATAAAAGAATAATTTATATCACTTGTGTCATTAACTCCAAAACAAGTCCTCGAAAGGTAAAAGGAGAAAAAAAACAGAGAGAGGGGCCAAAGCTGAGAGAAAAGGAAGGTAAAAGGAGAGAGTTACGGCCTTGGCGTGTGCAAGAGAGGAAAAATATCATTTCATTGAAAAAAAAAAAGTGAGATCAAGAGAGTTTTACTTTTGTAACAGCCCCTTATATTACTCATGTATAATGACACCTTCTTATGCACAAACGATCTTGCCAGATCTTTGCTAAGCAGCATTGTTTCTCGTTGCAGGACATTAATATTTTCTTTCTTGAAGAGGTACCTTCTAGTTTACCTCTAATTCAAAGAATTGAACATCAAATTGATTTTATACCTGGTGCAACAATTCCAAACCAATTAGTCTATATAAATAATCCCTAGGAGACAAAGGAACTTTAATGACAAGTTAACGAGCTAATGGAAAATGGGTACACTAGAAAGAGCATGAGTCCTTAAGCTGTTCCGGTGCTACTAGTGCCTAAGAAGGATGGGACATAGAGAATGTGTGTTTATTGTCAAGCCATCAACAATATTACGGTAAAGTATCAACATCCCATTCCTCGATTAGATGATATGTTAGATGCATGGATCTTGTGTGTTTTATAAGATCAATCTTAACAGTAGATACTATGAGATTAAGATAAAAGAAGGTGATGAGTGGAAAACTGCACTTAAAATAAAATATGGTTTGTATGAATGGTTAGTTATACCTTTTGGATTAACTAATGTATCGAGTACTTTTATGAGACTTATGAACCATGTTTTGCATTCTTTCATTGGTAAATTCGTAGTTGTCTACTTTGATGATATTCTGATTTATAGCAAAAACGTGGATGATAATCTTGAATATTTAAGACTTGTTTTAGAATTGTTAAGGAAAGAAAGGTTATTTGCTAATTTTAAGAAATGTACCTTTTGCACATATAAGCTTGTATTTTTTAGTTTTATTGTAAATGCCAAAGGGATTGAGGTCGATGAGGAAAAGGTGGAGACAATTCAAGGTTGGCCAACACTTACTTCGGCAAATCAGGTAAGGAGTTTCCATGGCTTGGCATGTTTTTATTGGCTTTTTTTCAGGATTTTATTAGCATATCCGTATCCATAACCGAATTCATCAAGAAGAACATTCCATTTAAGTATAGAGAGGAGCAAGAAAAAGCATTCAAAATAATCAAAGAAAAATTGACTAATGGACCTTTATTTGTTTTACATAATGTCGCCAAAATATTCAAAATTGAGTGTGATGCTTCAGGTATAGGTGTTAGAGGCATACTGATGCAAGAGGAAAGAGTAGTTATATACTTTAGTAAAAAACTAAGTGGAGCAATCATAAACCATCCCACTTACAACAAACAAGGTAAGGAAAATATAGTTACGGATGCACTATCATGCAGGCACGCTTTACTTTAAACCCTTGATACTAAATTGCTTAGCGTTTTTGGTACATTAAGGATTTATATGCAATGGATTCTAATTTTTGTGACTTGTTTAAAAGTTTCACTAAGGGATGTGTGGGAAGGTCTATTTGCATAATGGTTTGTTATTTTGAGAAAATAAATTATGTGTACCACATTCATCCTTACGTGAATTACTTTTTCAAGAAGCCCACGGTGGTGGTTTGATGGGACACTTTAGGGTAACCAAGACTTTAGGTGTGTTTCATAAGCTTTTTTTTTTTTTGCTGCATATGAAACATGATGTATAAAGGATTTTTGCAAGATGCATTACTTACTATTTCTAGTGTACCTTGGGTTGATATTTCTATGGATTTTGTTCTTAGCTTATTCTAGGACTAAGAGGGGAGAGACTTAATTTTTGTAATTGTCAATAGGTTCTATAAGATGGCACATTTTATTGCATGTCATAAAACTAATGAAGCATCGTATATAGCCGATTTGTTTTTCAAAGAGATTGTTAGCATGACATGCCTAGGATTATTGTCTTTGATCGAGACGTAAAGTTCTTAAGCTATTTTTTGAAGACTTTATGCGTAAAGTTAGGAATTAAATTAGTGTTTTCTACTACCTATCACTCATAAAATGAGGGTCAAACCGAAGTAGTGAATAGAACCTTGTCTATCTTGTTACGTGCTATCATACAAAAGAACTTGAAAAAATGGGAAAATTGCTTGCCGCATGTTGAATTTGCTTATAATTGTTGTGTTCATTCTATAACTAAGTTTTCATCGTTTGAGATTATTTATAGTTTAATCCATTGACTCCTTTAGATTTAACTCTTTTACCTTTGAACGAACATGTTTACTTAGACATAAGAAAGTTGATTTTGTTAAGTAGATTCATAAGAAAGCAAAGCAGCACATAGAACAACGTATAGATCAATATGCCAAACAAGCCAAAAAGGGATGCGAGAAGGTTGTCTTTGAGCCAGAAGATTGGGTTTGGCTACATATGAAGAAAGACCATTTTCTTGAGCAAAGACGTTCTAAATTCCTTCCAAGGGGTGATGGCTCGTTCCGAGTGATGGAATGCATAAATGATAATGCCTACAAGCTTGCATTACCACGTGAGTATGGGGTCATTGCGAGTTTTAATGTTTCTGACTTATCTTCTTTTGATATAAGTGATGATTTGAGGATAAATCTTCTTTAAGAGGAAGAGAATGATGCATACGAAGCTACACAACCATATATACAAAAGGGAGAACTCACATATGGGCTTAGAGAGACTCGAAGGTAGTGTTCGCATGATCCATTAAGCTTGCAAAGTTGATCGATCACAAGACTTAGGGCCAATTATTTTAAAGAAGCATTAAATGGGCTTATTCAACAAGTTAGAGAAATGGCAAACACATAGAGGCCTGACATAAATCCAAATCAATTTCAAGGAAATCTAGGCACTACAATTAAAGTAATCAAATTTATTCTTGTGGATTTCAAAATAATCAAACTTATAACCTTGATTCTTGAGTGGTCCTTGGTATGGCGTCTTCAAATAACTATAGTTCTTGGTTCTTGTCTTAGTAGGTAATGGGTCAAGACTCAACAAACTTGCGTCTTAGAAATCTTGGGGTTTAATATCTCATTTGGTATTGAATTTTGTCATGACATTGGCAAGGTTTATATCATTTACCTTTACTTGTTTTACCTAACTTTGCTAAAACATTCAAAGTGTGATGCTTTAGGTACAAATATCAAAGGCGCATTAATGCAGGAAAAAAGACTGATTAAATACTTTAGTGAGAAACTAAGTGGTGTAACCTTAAACTATCCCTTTAAACTCTAGAGATTTGGTAGCACTATCTTTGGCCAAAAGAGTTTGTGATTCATACAGATCATGAATCTTGAAACACTTAAAGAGGCAACATAAATTGATCAGACACCATGCTAAATAGGTGGAGTACATTCAGACATTTTCCTATGTGATAAAATACAAACAAGGTAAGGAAAATATGGTTGCTAATGTACTATCACGTAGGTACGCTTTACCTTTAACCCTTGATGTTAAATTGCTTGGATTTGAGTACATGAAGGAGTTGTATGTAATGGATTCTGATTTTTGTGACTTGTTTAAGAATTGCACTGAAGGAACAGGTGGGAAGTTCTATTTTTGCATGATGGTTCCTATTTTGAGAAAATAAATTATGTTCCACATTCATCTTTATATGAATTACTTGTTCGAGAAGCACATGGTAATGGTTTAATGGGTTACTTTAGGGTAGCTAAGACTTTAAACGTATTGCATGAGCATTTCTTTTGGCCACATATGAAACCTGATGTAGAAAATATTCGTACGAAATGCAATACTCGTAGGCAAGCTAAGTCTAGGCAACAATCATATGGATTGTACGCACCACTTCCTATTCCTAGTGCACCTTGAGTTGATATTTCTATGGATTTTGTTTTGGGACAAAAAAAGGAGAGACAATTTTTATAGTTGTTGATAGGTTTTCTAGGATGGCACACTTTACTGCATGTGATAAAACTAATGATGCCATCATATATAGCTGATTTATTTTTTAAGGAAGTTGTTAAGTTACATGGCATGCCCAAGACTATTATCTGTAATTCGCAAAGTTCTTGAGTTACTTTTGGAAGACATTTTGGGTAAAGTTAGAAACTAAATTATTATTTTTTACTACTTGTCACGCACAAACTGATGGTCAAACCAAACTAGTGAATCAAACCTTGTCTACTTTGTTGCGTGCTATTGTACAAAAGAACTTGAAAACTTAGTAAGATTGCCTACCGCATGTTGAATTTGCTTATAAATGTTGTGTTCATTTTTATTTAGTAGAAATTCACGTATCACATATCGCATATTAAGCCTAAGTCATCCGTCAATGACATTTTGTATATAAGGTAAATGCAAGTGAGGCATAAATTTTCACACACATGAAAAATTCTTACCCGAAGGTAAAAGCCACAGGCCTTGATCATTTAAAAGTCCTCCCACATGCATAAATTTGTTGACATACAAATGCAAGTTTTAAAGGTACCCAAAATTCTCTTCCATGTCATATAGAACACAGAACAAATATTACATATACCAAACTTGAAAGAATGACCACACATATCAAAAGGCTTTACAAACATTTACAATTGCCTACTAAGGAAGTAATGAATTCTGAAACCCTTTAAAAAGCACAAGGTTATAATTTTCATAGGTATTTTCTTACAAAACCACTTTCTTATTTCTCAAAATCATTGATGCATGTGTTCATGCTAATGTCAATGCTCGTGCCTTATGTACAATATATAACACGTAGTCATAAACAAATTTATTGACATATAATCATAAGAAAATTGATAATTTCATGTTAATACATAATTTCAAAATTTTTGTAAACATAGTCACACACAAATACATATATTCATTATGATCTCGTTTAGAAAGTCTAGTACACTTACCTCTTGATGTTCCCAACAAAATAACACAATCACCTTAATCCTAAAATCAAAATTAATCTCATAAGCCATATTACACAAAATCAAGCATATAACATTTTTAAGTAAACAAACTCTCTAATTCTGTTCTTAGGTCGATCGAGGATTTTTCTTGTTTTTACTATACACAAAGATATCCAAGCATCAACACTTGGCCCTTAATAGGTCGCCTCTCAGCAAGACCACATGGTTCCATTTCAAATCCTCCTCCTTACCCATAGGAGCAAAAAGATGGTCCCTCTACGTTAGCATAACCAAGTTCAAATCAATGGACTTTTACTAAAACCCAACAAAGGATAATGTGAATAAAAAGGAGAAGCATTGATATTCAAGAACAATAGTTTGTAATGCATCAATATCAAGTATAGTTCTACATAACACTTGGTCTACACCATCAAAGCACAAATTATAACTTGGGATTTCCTCAATTTTCCTAATTCCTGGAGCATCTTCGTCAACCTTACCAACAGCAGCCTCCACCAAAAGAGAATGATGATGATGGACAACAATGAGGTAGAATTTCACATCTTGCCTTTCAAGTATATTTCTCTTCTCCTATGCTTTCTTGTTTCCTACTTAAACATTAGGGACAATGTCTATATCAAGTTTGGGGGGATTCTCAGTTTTGAAACATGCTGTGCTTGTAATGCTAATTTTATTTCACTTGTTGATTATGTTGATCATGCTTAGCTTCACTTGTTTTTCACATCTTCCAAAAATCTCATGAATTTTTTTTTCATTTTTCCTCATTTTCTTTTTATGCATTTTTAGCTTATTTTATTAGTTGTTTTGCTTTTATTTCATTTTCTTGGATTGAATTTCTTTTGTTTCGTGATTTTGTGTGCTTAATTTGAAGACAAATGATATGAATTTAATTGAGAGTAGGTAGTTTGTGGAGAATATAATTGTTGATAAAGCCTAGGTGCTTGACCGGTCACTAAGCTTGCATTGTTTTTGGATTTCTTACATTTTTTATCACATAGCCTGATCATTTCAATCATTTGTATTCTTAGAAAAAGTTTATGTGAACAAAGTGAATATCTAGGTTTCTTGAGATTCTAAACCTTGTTTAATTATCACTTGAAGCAAAATCTTAGAAATTGCATTATTTTAGAATGAGTCAACCAACTTACAAATGTTCCTCATGAGAATAATCATTTGTTAGCACATTCTTTAGCTTATTTTTGTATTCGATATGTGCTACCCTCATACCTGTTTAACTTTTGAATTAATACAATAACCTTTTGTACCCTAAAATATTTTATCATTTTATTGCTAATCTAAATAGAGAGGATGGGTGGAGTATGATATTATAAGACAAGCTCTTATTGAGTAACCAAGTCCCATGCCTAGGCAAGTATAAAGAGTTCATCTAAAAAGGTAAAATAAGGCTGAATTTAAAAGAAAAATGAGAAAATGAGAAAATGAAAATGCAAGTCAAGCTCTTACTGAGTAATTGGACCGTGTGCCTTAAAAGCATGGACAGCTCGTGTCAAAAGGTAGGGTGAGGCTGAAAAAAAAAATTGATGACATGATGAATCTATGCAAGTAAATAAGTTTGGGGGTATATCGGTGACGTAAAAAATTAAAAATTGAGTGATGCTTGAAGATTAAATATGAGATTTGAGCATGATTTTTTAGAATGATTAATATGTTAAGGTGCTTGAGCTGCATTCAATATCTACAGTACTACCATAACCTTAGCCCGCATAACACGCATAATTCAAGCCTTTATAACCTGAGTGATGTGCTTTCTTTTATTAGTGGAGTGTTGTTTGAGATTAAGTTTCTAGATTCAATTTAGAAGTTCAAGACAGTTCACCTACTTGCATAAATTGATCCGAGTTAAAAATAGTTGAATGGATTGGGTTACTTATACACTTACACAAGGGATTTAGAGTATGGCATGTTGAGTTTCCATGTTAAAATCTTAAGTCAGATGTCAACACTTTGAAATTCTCCTTAGACTACTTAATTGTCGGTTTATGAGGCCTATTCAAAAAATTAAATGACTCGCTTAAAATGATCATGTTTTCCTTGTGTAGGTTGATATTCTTTCCATATGTTTTTATTTTTTTTAGGACAAACAAATGTTTGAGTTTAGGGTCTTTCAATAAGTGAGTAGTTTACTCACTTATTTTCTATTTACTAGACTTAAATATGTGCACAAATCTTCAAAGTCTCGTGCTGCTTCAATGAAATTCTGTGTTTTTATGCAGAAAGGTAAAAAATTGCTGCCAAGGTAATAAGCAACATGAAACTAGGTAAAAAAAGACGAGCCATCAAAGATGGAGACCAAATTCAAGGAAATATGGACCAATATGCAAACATTTCAAAGCTAGGAAACGACGCGACACCACATCCTAGCATATGCATGCCCGTTGGATAAAACCAGTAGCCCGCACGCACCCTAGCTGCTACCTTCAAGCAAACGTTTGGCCTTATATATGGCACCCATGCAATGTGGACTCTAGGTGATGTTTAAGGCATGATTTGGCCTAATGTTGATTATTGGATGAAGGATTTATAGCCAAATTTAGTAGTATCCTAGGTTTTTATCATTTAGCGAACAAAAGCCACCAAATCCAATAATAAAAAGTGGTAGTTTTAGAGGGAGAGAGAAGATAGTTTCTACAGATAGAGGAACAAATCTTCAAGCTTCTTGGAAGAGATTGGAAAATCACTTGAAACATTGAAAAATTAAAGCCTTATTCATTCTAGTTTGATTTCTTTAACACTAAACGTATCTTGAATTCTATTTGGTTTGTTATCTTTTGTTCTATTTTATTAAATGTTGAATTTTAAAATAATGTTGATGTTGGATATTAATATGCTAAGCTAAACTCTTCATTCTAGGGTCTTGGTGTAATCTAGTTGATTTATATTTTGAGTGATGTGGAATTATAAATAGGGTAATCTTCAATTTACCCCCAACCATTATTGACAAACATCAATTCACCTCCAAATTTATCAAAAGTCCTCATTCTACCCCCAAACGTTAAGTTTAACATAACCCTTAAATATTACCATTGACCATAACTTATTTATAAAAATACGATTATATCTCTATCAAATTTAAAAATATTTTTTCTCATTTAAAAATACCATTATTGAATTTGATACTTATATTAAAAATATTTTTAAATGAGAAAAAATATTTTTGAATTTGATAGGGATATAATCGTATTTTTATAAATAAGTTATGGTCAATGGTAATATTTAAGGGTTATGTTAAACTTAACGTTTGGGGGTAGAATGAGGACTTTTGATAAATTTGGAGGTGAATTGATGTTTGTCAATAATGGTTGGGGGTAAATTGAAGATTACCCTTGTATATAAGTATGTTTCATTTTATTTATGTCTTCTTGTAATTAAATACTTTTAATTTGTTGAAAAATAAATTAATTGAATTATTATGAATGAATGAATGCTTGGGAAAGACTAATTTGTTCAATAGGTTAAAGAAAATATAATTTATGAATGTTGAGAGTCCAAGAGAATCTTAATGTCTAAACAATCAAATTAATATCACAGAACTTGAGAGACTAGGAGGTAATCAATCATTTGGCTGTTAAGGACTAGTAAAACTAAAAGAATACTTGATTAATTTAGTCAAATAGGGATGTCAACTAAATTAATTAGATATAAGACCTAGTTCAACACTTGATAAAAGTATCTAGGATAATTTAGGACTAATAATTAATTAATTACAACAGACAGTGTTAACAAGTACAAATTAAGATAATTATCCCAACAACTAGGTGAAATTAAAGTTTTAGAATTATTTTTATATCGTATTCATACTCTCACATTAATAACCCTGTTTCTTATTCATTTTGCTTGTTTTTACATTAGCAAAATTTAGTTATTACTTTTATTAATCTCAGAGCACTGATCAATCTTTTTTTTTACAGATATATGGAACGAAGGAGAAAAATTATATGTTAGATACTGATCACCAAATATCGGTATCAATAACTGAGACAAGCAAACTTTTGTCCAACTCGGCTATACAAATCGACACAATATTATAATACTTTTTTAATGAAAATATAAAATGACTGCAGTTAATAATGATCAATAACTTAGACCATGTGATAATCAATACCCTCGTATCAGGTCAATGTATTGATCATTATTAACTGCAGTCATTTTATACGTTCATTAAAAAAGTATTATAATATTGTGTCGATTTGTATAGCCGAGTTGGACAAAAAATTTCTTGTCTTAGTTGTTGATACTGATCAATACCCTCGTATCAGGTCAATGTATTAATTTTTTAATATTAAAAGTTGTCATGTATTTTAAAAACAATATTATTTTTTTAGTCTACTTTGTTATTTAACTTTCTCAATAGAAACAAAATAAAATTAATTGATATAGGTTATGAAATAATTTTATTCAATAATTTACATAAATTTATCATATAAATTTAAATAAGTTTGAATAAAATAATTAAGACGAGAATTTTTATGTAACTTGTCGAATAAACTGGCATAATGTTACAATATTTTTTAATAAAATAAGAAAGTGATACAATTAATACTAATAAATAATATGGACTGTTTGATAGTTAATATTATTATGTCACATCAATAATAGTTTAAAGTAAAATAAGTATGTTTATAATAAAAATAATTTTATTAAAATTATAATAATAAAATTTTAAAATAAATTTATTTTTGTGAAAATAATTATAAAAAATAATAATAAAATATTAAAAAGACCTGTTTCAAATAGACCGATTGGTTCAACTAATAAGAGTGAAATTAAAAAAAAAATACTAAAATTATGGAGTAAAGGTGTTTTTGAAATAGTAGGGTGGAAGTGGATAATTAACTCAAACCCTGGGGACACGATCATTTTTCTTTTATGTCATTACAAGTTTTCATAAATTTTAAAATAATAATATTTATTTAGTTGATATTATTATTTAATTTTTAAATATAAATGAAAATATTTGTTGGTAAATATGTTGTCAATTAATTAATATCAATTAATTTCACAATTAACCTAATGAAAAAGTCAAAAACAATGAAGACACGTAATTTTATGTGGTTTGAATTTTTCAATCCTAACACCAATGAACTTATACAAATAAAAGACTCTCTCGCTGCTAATATTGTTGAATTTTCTTCAACAAACACGCTTTTCTTCTCTTGAAGAAATTTAAATTCCTCTCCTTAAGAACATAACTAAATTATCTTACAACACTTAAGAGATTTAAATTCTTATATTTGTTGTAATAAGAATTACAAACAAATAATCTCTGTTAAATTGTTCTCAATTAAAGTATAAGAAAAAGAATAAATAACATAGAAAACAAAAATTATGTTTACGAAGAAGCTCTATTTTAGACTAGCTTTTCACGTATTGGAGGCTTCACAAATTCTAAAAAATATTTCTTATTTATATAAAGACGAACCTTAGGTCAAATAGAATTTTTGTTTCTTTATTCCTTAAAAAATAACTCCTAAATTAGGAAAGATTCTTACCTTGATAAATCTCTTATTTCCAAAAGATCTTTCCTTTAAATTGAAGAATATCAAATCTATGTTTACTAGTTAAACTTTGAAAATGAACTAATTCTAAATTAAGTAGAAAACTAATATACATGAAATTTAATTAAAATAATAACAATTTTTAGAATTAAAAGTTCTTCAAATAAATTTAACTACCATATAATACCAACAATCGTAACATAAACGGCAATTATATATTTAATTAATTGAGCTAGGTTGTGAAATAATATTATCCAATGGTAACCCAATTTTATCGAATTAATTCAATTAATTTTTTTAATAGAACAATTAAGGCTAGAAAATTTTTATGTAACTCGCAATATATAAATTGACACAACTATATATATGTGTGTATATATATATATATATATATATATATATATATATATAATATACACACATTCAATACAATTAATAGCAATAAAAATAATGTGTGCTATGTGACAATTGATACTATTATGTTACAAAATCATATTGTTTTATGAGTTTATTTTGTTATTTAATTTTTAAATAAAAATAAAATTTTGTATAAAGTACTGCAAAGGTAATAGATAAGATGAACCATATAATTATTGTTTAAATAAATTCCTCCAACAGATAATATCAATAGTAATCTATCAAAAATTAAAATTGGGTTAAAATTTATAAAATTAACATAAGACTTAATTGTTCTTCCTCAATAAAGAAAGGACCGAGTAATTCCAATACACACAATGAATTTGACTTTCTAATTAAACCTCGATATACATGTCAAGAGCAAAAGAACAACTGTAAAGTATGTTTCAATATACATAAATATGATTTCAATGTCATGTTAAAACAAGCAAAGTGAAATTTTGTTGAAATGATCAAAATAAAGTCATTGAAAACATGGAAAGTATTTGCATTCTTTTTCTTTCTTTTTCACCAAGTTATAGAAAATAAAACAATAATTCTTTAGATTAATCAAGAACCGGCAAAGAAATGGGTGAATCGGCAACAATGAAGAAAACAAAATTGGTCTTTGTTTTGTTGGACTGATTTGGATGGATTTGGCTCGAGTCTGATTTGGTTCAACTGATTTGATTGGCCAGTTCCAATGGCCTGGTTAGGCTCGGTCCGGATTCGATTAGGATTGGTTTTTTTGAACTGGGTCGAGTTAAACTACATGTCACCAAAAAAGGAGTTGGACTAATTTGTAACGAGTATAATATATTAGGATAAAATATAAATCTTACAGAATATGAGATCCATATGATATTAAACAAGTAATCTTCAACCTCGGGCGCTTGTAATCTACGAGCAGCAAATGTGGCACGTGGCTGTTCTTTAAGTGGCATGGTACGGGATTATTTGGACTACACGATCCAACTAGATTATAGTGCAAAATTTGATAAGTAATAATCAATAAATTAAAATTCATTTATCAACAGACAAAAAGTTCGAATATTTCCTGAATCATTTCTAAGGATCAAGACTCCGTTTTGCACTGTTTTGGAGAAACCCAGCTTTAAGTTTTGCAGAACCTTTGACTCTGATAACATGAAGAAATGATTGATTTTCATTTCTTAATTGAAGCTTATAGTAATAGCCTATGTATAGGCTTACAAGAATAATAAACTACACTATAACAAATAGTCCTATCATTACAAAAAAGAAATCAAATGCTTTGGGCAGCATGCTTTAGAAGGTTTTATTCTTTCAGCGACTTCATTTTAATTATTTTAACTTATCGTGCTTTGAGTAGAATTTCCATTCTTCACTGTCTTTGTCTCATAAGATGATGCAGACTACTAATTAAGATCCATACATAAGAATAAATTTGCCCTCAACAAAGGCGTTTTCCGTAACCTGGTTGTATATAAAGTTCAAAAAGGTCAAGAGTTAGTGCAGTTGCCACTGCTCGTAATAATATTAATATTAATATTAAAGAAGTAATACTTCCCAAATTTGATGCTGTATTTTTATTGCCTCAAAATGATGCGTACGGGTACCGAAGAGAAGTATGCTCCACAGCCGTGTTTACCTCCCATATCAAATTGGCCAATTTCAATAGTAGGAGATTTGTATAATTGTGTTTGATGCCTCAGCAACAGCGAACCTCAAGGCAAAAGGCAACCAATGAGGGGTTCTGTAATTTTGTACAGGCGGTCGAATATGAAAATGAAACTTGTACTAGTGTCGCAGATAATATTGCTTTTACCAGTTGGTGTAATCTTCGTTTTTATGAGATTGATTTTTGATAGGGGAAACCTGCTTGGGCGAGTGTTTATGGATTAGCAGGACAGATTTATTATCATAATTTGGTCGTTCTCATGGATACAAAACTGGGTACTGGTACCGAAGCATAGGTGTGTTTGCCTGAGGAAGATATGGCTTTGCTGGAACTCGATAAACAACTTCTACCTTAAAACAAGATGATCTGCTTAGATCTGTTGGATAATCCGAGTCCCTTCTGGTTATAGGTTTTGTTTTCAGTTTTTTGGTTCTTTTATTTTCATGGGTTGTTAACAAATTATGTACTGGGCAATTTCTCACCAATATTTGAATAAAAAAAGTTACCCAATAATTGAATAAAATATTTGTGTTTTACAATCAAATATCTGTTTTGAGTCCTATCCCCTTCTTTATCCTTCTCTCGAATATTCAACACAGACGATGGAGGTTTTCCTTGTTCTCAAGAATTTTTAGTCTCTGAATCCCCTACAGATTACACACATTTCTCAATCCTCTTATAGAATTGACGTTCTCCGGTTAATGCTTTTCAGAGATTCAAGGGTACATGCATTACTACCATGATTATCCTCCTGCAATTAAGTTAATTAGTATCTCAATTCCTTTGGGAAAATAATGGAGCTCAAAAGTAAGATGATTCATTAGATATCTCATATTCATTAAGTTTTTTATGCCTAGAGGTAATTCTTTAAGCTTCACGCACCAACTAATGCCTAAAGTTTGCAGATTATATAACTCACACAATATTTGAGGAAACATTTTTAATTCTTGCCCAAAAGAATCAAGATATCTCAAAAGTACCAATTATCCTACTGTATATGGAATCTTTTTGGTTAGATTCTTGTGTAAAATATATGACACTGATTTAAACCTAATGCCCTTAAATTCATTATCCAAATTAAAATATTAATAATAAGTTAGATAAATTTAAATAATTATTTTGTAACAAAAAATAGATTAAGAGCATTTATAAAATATTAGAAAGAAAAAAAAAGTTTAGACAAAACAAAAATAATAAATTATAATATGTGAATTAAATTTAACTTTTTATAAGTATAATCGATAATTAGATGTACTTTTATTTAACATTTTATATATAATTTAAAATATAATATTAACATCAATATTTTAATATATAATTTTATTACACAAATAACTAAAGATAATTTAGTATTAGAAGTCTTTTAAGTTAAATAAGTAAACCAACATTACTCTCTCCATCAATATAATACACTCCTACATTGAACACAATTCAACTGAAAAAATATATTATTTGTAATTAGGGGTGGCAATTCGGATAAACAAATCGAATTTAGACCAATACGAATACAATTCGTTTAATATTCGTTTGACACGAATACGATTCGTTTATTTAGATACAATTCGTTTAGACACGATTATTCGTTTAGGATACGATTATTTATTTAAGATCCTATTATTCGTTTGAGACGCGAATACTATTTGTTTAACTTAATAATTATCACTGAGGTCCTTAAGATATTAAAAATAGCATATTGTATTAAACATAATATATATTTAATAATTAGATGCTTATATTAGAAGTTGTTTATAATAAATAAATTTATATTACATATTTTCCTAAAATTTATTAAAATATATTCGTTTAAGATACGATTATTCGTTTAAGATACGATTATTCGTTTAGGACATGATTATTCGTTTAAGACACGATTATTCGTTTATTCATTTAGGACACAATTATTTATTTATTCGTTTAATTAATCGTATCTTAAACGAATAATCGTATCTTACATGTTAAACATGGATACGATACGAATAATAATCGTGTCGATACGAATGCGACATGATTATTATTCGTATCAAGATTCTAAATCCAAATCTGTTTAAAGACATCGAATTCATATTGAATAATTGTGTCGTGTCCCAAATTACTACCTCTATTTGTAACCATGTCAAATTTCAATAGTAAATACAACAAATAAAATATTAGTGGTTAATTTTGTTATTCAAACTACGTCGCTTTGATAAAAAAATATAATATAATTTATATAGTTATTTCATAATAAAAAATTGAATATTATTATCTAGGATATCATATATTATCTCCAACCAATGGGACTAAAATGTTCAAATGTATTATATTATATCAGTTTGTTAATTACTTAGATATTAAGTACGTAAAATTTATTTTTGCAAAATTCATTATAATCTCTTTTTTTGGGTCCGCAAGTTTCTTCACAAGCAAATAAAAAGGGTTAAGATTGAAATATGGTTAATAATATTATTTATATATTATTTTTATTTTAGAGTTTTTTATTCTATTATAGTGTATTTTGAAAGATCAATAAAATTTATTATTTTTTATTCGATTAATATTGAATTATATTAACAATTAGGGCGGAGCGCCTCAAGGGCCTACGCCTCCCAAATTCCATAAATGTTTTAAAAAATTTTATGAAAATATTTATATTTAATTTTATTTTTTAAATATATATACAATTTAATTTTTATACTTTAAAAAGTTATCAATTTATTTTTTTAATTTATTTATTATAATATTTTTCTTTTATTAATAAATAATAAATTTAACAAAATACCCTTAACTCATTTTAATATAATATTACTTGGATCAGATTCTATAATGATTATAATTTAAAAATATTTTATAATAATTAAAATTATACATAATAGCTTAAATTTATTATATAACTTTTTTTAAGAGAAATGTATACTCTCATGTAAGAGAGAAATTCTACCCGTATTCTAACATAATGAACTCATTTAAAGTGAGTCATGAATCTTATATTTAGTGGGTTCATTTAAAATGAAAAAATCTTCTACCATTTATAATGGTAAGAATAAAAGCTGGTAGCTCTTGGTGAGAGGAGTCAGCCCCTAAGCCTGAGTGGATAGAAGTATGTATATCGCTTGAACACATTAAGTGGAATCATGACTTGCTTGGTTTGCTTAAAATTCATTTCTTAACACTGTTTTGGAAAATATTTCCAGGCAGCAGAACCTTTGAACGATATTCACCCAGATCCCATATTGGAAAAACATTTCTATACATTGGGTACTGTAGCAAACAATTCCCATTGAAAACTCCATTAGTTTCCTGTAAAAGAAATATATTAATTATTTTATAATTAATTACAACTCTAATTCTGCCATTGATACCACTTGAATTAATCTAAATAAAAAGTAATTTAATTCTATAATTCAAATACAGCTATAGAAAAATACCTGTTGGGGAAAGTCACCTTTTTCCTGTTGTGAATTGATCAACAGTCTTGCAGCACGATGAATAGGTGTAGGGTCTCTATCCATCTACAAATATATAAATGAAAGCAAAAAAATAAAATTAGAAAATAAAATGACATTAATTAAAGGTCTTATATGATCAACTATTAAATAATTATAATTATAATTATAATTAATTAATTACCTGGCCGGCATAAATTAAACTCATCATAGCCCATGCAGTTGTAACCAAATTTGATCGGTTTCCTTCAAGAGGTATATATTTCTGCATTATTTCACCAATCATTTGAATTAATTTAGACAAGAGTAAGATCGAAATAATTAAAATATTTAATTTATCTACTTTTTCAACTAATTAAAAATATAAATGATTGATTTTCATGATTTATTCTTCTCTTTGTTTTTTCTTGTAATTATATATTGCAATTCTTTTATTTTTAAATTACCTTTTTGAGACAAGAAAGATAACTCTCTCCCCAACCACCATCATCTGTTTGTGTTGAGAGTAGAAAATTGGTAGCTTTGCGAATTGTCAAAGAGCTATCGTATGTTTCCTCAGCAGCAGTCAGTCCTAACAGTGCCCACCATATACTGTATATGAAGCATATTCCCCAGTTTCCATACCTATAAGAAAAAAAACGTGTATATATATACATGAATCAAAAGATATATATATATATATATATATATATATATATATGTAACACGAATTTGTATTTTAAAAAGTGTAAACGTCTATAAACGTACCAGGAACCATCAGGCATTTGAGATTCTTCAATAAATCTAACACAATTTTTGATGAAGTTCTTGACCTCTTTGCTCCTATGATTTGGATATATCTTTTTAAACAAACACATGGTCTTTAATGTCGATGCAGTGCACTCAACATGACTGCGATAAAACCAATACTCTCTTAATGATTATAATTATTTCAAAAATTAAATATACCAAATATTATTCTTATTTTTATCCAAATTTACTTATCAAATTAATCAAATCTTTATAAATAAATAATTAAATAGTCAATAATTAATTAATGAAGAAATCAAATCTTACGGATGCTCAACGACGATTTGGTCGAGAAATTCCAGAGGATTGAGTATCTGAACAAAATTAATAGACAAGACATAATAAATTAATTAATTATATCGTTTCATAATAACTTAATTAATTATTGCAATAAATATATAATAATAATAATAATAATAAATGGTTTTGATGTTTTCCTGTAGTTAATAAAGGGTTACCTCCAACCATTTTGGTGCACCTGGTGGCTCCCATGCTGATATCCCACCATCTTTACCCTACATATACACATAATTTCAATTTTAATTATATCATAGTAATTATTTCTAAAGTCTAAAATATTTTAATTTGTCCAATATTAATTATTAGTATATAATATTAATATATATCATAAAAAATATATATATATATATACCTGCATAGAAAGTAAAAAATGAACAGCATCAAATATCCTTTCAGGTTCAATTTTCTGACCCACGATTTCTGGCGGCATCATTGAGAAATGTAGACAGCACTATACATACCATATAAATAATATTATAAAATTAAAATTAGATTAATACAAGAGGATTAATATATATATATATTATAATATTAATATATATAACACTATTTAATTAATTCATAATTCGTTTATTTAATTAATTATAAATAAATGAGTAAAATTAGCTAGCTACCAGTAAGCCTTCTGCAGTGCAATCAGAAACTTGCCATCCATGATCTTGAATTGAGAAAGTCCATGTTCCTTTGGATATGTGTCGAAACATGGTTTTAAAGTCTCCTGGAGGATTATTCACTACCTAACAATTTAATATAATAATTAATAATTAATTGCACAATTATTTTTTTTAATGATTTATAATTACTGATATTATTGTATTTTTGGCCTACTTATCTGAATTAGAAAACTAAAAATGATGGTGAAAAAATAATTATACCTGTGATTTTTTCAAAAAGTCATGTGCTTTCATAAACACAGGTCCAAGTTCATCTTTCATATTGAGAGCCAACAAAGCTTGAAGGGTAAGGGAACAATCCCAGGTTTGACTACCAAAACTCTGCACATATATGTAATAACATGAATTAATTTAATATGTACATTTTAAAAATTACAATTACATATTAATTAATTATATTACAACTGCTATATGAATTAATATATGTAAATTATTTACCTGCACTCTCAATCCATCTTCTCCCATCCAAAAGTATTCTCTAATCTGAGAAAGGTGCTTCTGAAAATAATCACTATTGGGATCTTCAACCCAACAAGCAAGCATACATAATGGCTACCATATCAAATAGCATTTATCTCAGTCTCAAAACAAAGAAGAAAATTATACATTGATTTATTTTTATAATCTAGAAATTATTATTCATATATTACTCCATCTTAATTTACTTCACATGCTTACCACATTCTTAAGATTTAGTTAAAAAATATTTTAGTTTTATTAATTTCAAAAATACTAACTTAACTTTTTATTTTTATTGGTTCAATAAATAAATTTAAAGTAAAATAAGATGATGTGATACAAATATTTAACTTTTTTAAAATGATTATGATTAAGTGAATATTATGATAACTAATAACAGAAAACTTGAAAAAATTATTCAAACTTAAATAATTTTTTAACGAATAACAATTTACTTGAGATATTTTATATTAATATAACTAAGGTGTACGTTTGTCTAAATTTTATGCTTGGACATAATCTTTTTTCTACTATTTTTTGTGTTTCTAAATGAATTTTTTTTTTTAAATTTTGATAAAATTATTTGTCAGATTTATTTCAAGAGTGATGGTTGATATATGTACCTTTCCAACACATCCAATATTAAAGTAGCAACTGGCTTCATCTTCATAATGAATGTGGCTCATAGTCTTTTGGAGAGTTTTCTCTCTCAATTTCTTAAAGGGCCAAAGAGTTAAAAGAGGCTCCATTACATTATGAAGAGAATCCCATAATTATTGTACTCTTGAATGGGGAAAATAGAGATCATCCTGCAATAATAATAAGGTAAAATTACATAATTATTGTATTTATAAACAACAAAAGTTCTGTTAATTAATACTTAAAATTAAGGGTCCGATTGGTAGAGCTTTTGAAATAGACATTTTAGTCGTAAAGTTTTTATAAGTAGTATTTTTAACAAAAGTTTATTAATCGTTTAATTATTACAAATAATCTTTTAAAAAATTTGAATAATTACTTTAATAGACAAAATTTTAATATTCTATTTTAAAGAAATAATGTAAAATCTTTAAAATAAAATAAGGGTATTTTAAAAAAATTTATTTTTAAAAAAAATTGAGAAATTCTACTGCCAAAAACCTAAATTTTAAGCTTCTTTCGATAGAAGCAATTTTTTTTTTTAATTTTCAAAATCTATTCTCTCGCGTCAACTAAACGATATCAAAAAAATTTAAAAAGGACTTTTATCATTAAAAATGTTTTTTTGACTAATGAAAAAATCAAACCAAATGGGTGCTAAATTATTGTAATCATAATTGTTATAAAATAAAATATTAAATATCAAATATTACTTAAAAAATAGGGGAGTGAAACCAAAATTTAGTGCTAAATTTACCATATACTTCTTCTAACTTTACTTCTGAAGTTAAATAGAAGTCAATAGAAGTGCAATTAGAATTAAAATTATGATGGGTCAAAATATAAATGTAAAAATTATAGGGACCAAATAAGAGTTAAACAATAAATTATTAATGATTATTATTTTTTTTATTTTTTTATATTACGAGCTTGCCAGGTTACGGCCACTCTAGAGTCTTACGTAGCTCCACCCCTACAAACTAATAATACTGTGCCTCTAATTTTATATTATCAAACATTTTCTTCAATATTACCTTCAACATATTCTTTTAAAGAAATAGGTGAGATCTCAATGTTTTCTTCAATTTTGTTTTCAAAGTATAAATAAGATATATCAAAATGCCTTTAATATTATATCACGTATTTGAGAGATCAAAATTAATTAAAAGTACCTTTGCAACTTCATGTCGTATTTTACTCCAATTAATCTTGTTATAAGATTGAGTATAGAGCTCTTCTCTTAATTCTAAAATGAGAGATGTGATTGGACCAACAAATCGTTTCCCATACAAATATGACATTGGCATGTAAGTTAGCCGAGTGTAGCAAAATATTTTTGCTTCAATAAATATAGAAATTAAAGTTTAGATACATAGGCAGGCGATGATAATTAAGAAAACAAATGAATTAATTTTGAAAATAAGGTAGGATTGAGGGTGAAACCTGGGCAGATGGGAAGAAAAGAAGGAAAAGACCAAAATTCTGGAAGCATCGGGTTGCATCCAGACCACTCAAACACGCCAAGAATCTACAAGAGAGAACAATTAATGAAGAAAAATGTACATGTAAATAAGTATGTACTTATAATAGATATAAAAGTCCAAATTAATTAAGTTCTGAATAGAATATTGAAGTGTGGTCATACTGAAAGCCAAGTCTTTCCCCAAGATGGTATGCCTGTTGCACCACCATGATCGAGAATCCGCTTTCTTGCCCTCGTACAAGCATTGTTGTAGCCGCTATCGGGTCCTTCTCCGAGTAAACGTAGGCAAATATAGTTAAGGACTGTACAGAACAGTGTGCTGTCCCCCTCAATGTGTAGTCCCCAACCACCATCTTCATTCTGCAGTTTTGTATTTCCTTTTAATAAATATTATAAAATAAACATCCAAATCTCTTTCTAATCCGACGTGAGCTATTTTAATAGATTTACCATTTTAATCAATTAACATCTGCATAAAATTTTGTACCTGATGATAGTATATATAACGCAACATCTCTTTGCGATGTTCAGCAGAAAATACAATATTGAGAGTTCCTGTAATATATAGACATATAACCTGCACAATTTGTTTCAGCAAAAGAAAAAAAAAAAGGAACTGCTGTACTAAGGCTTGAATGATGATGATAAAGTTTGCAATTGCGTGAGAAATATGATATAATATTACCACAGGGGTATTGCAAAACAAAGGGCCAGAAATATCAGCAGGCCAATGGCCATGGCTTGATTGCAAAGCTGAAAATAAGTGAACTGATCTCTTCAACACTGTTGTGGCCATTTCATATGTTATCTGTTATAACGAAAGCAAGAAAGATAATTAAGAACGTAAATAAAGAACACAGAGATTTAACGTGGTTCACTAACGATGTGTTAGCTACGTCCACAGGCAGAGGAGAGAAAAATTTTATTGATCTTGAGGAGTAAAAATTATAGATTTCGGCTAGGTTATGACCTAGAGAGTTTATATAGTACTCCCTAGACAGATACGGAAAAGCCCAGAAAAATAGGCCCAAACAGATAACCTTAGCCCAGAATAACTGATTCAAGGCATATTCTAACAAATCTCCACCTTGACTTGAATCCTCTAACAAATAACAGATGTACCAGATGCACCATACACAATGCCAGATGTACAAAAAAAAACCTCCTCTACCTCAGATTTTGCCCTCTAAAGGGCAATCAACAACTCCTAACATTTAGCAAGTCCAAACAATGTTGGAACTTGCTATGCGGAACCGGCTTGGTGAACATATCAGTTGGGTTATCAGCAGTACCCACTTTGTTCACCTTAATTCTCTTCTCACTTCTTAGAAAATGATACCTTACATCAATGTGCTTAGTCCTCTCATGATGAACTTGGTCCTTAGCTAAACAAATTGCACTGAGACTGTCACAATACACTATAGCTTGATCATGATGTAGACCCAAATCACTGACCAATCCTTTCAACCAGATTCCCTCTTTGGCTGCTTCTGTCAATGCCATGTACTCTGCTTCTGTAGTAGACAAAGTCACTGTAGGCTGCAAAGTAGCTTTCCAACTGACAACTGAACTACCAAGAGTGAAAACATAACCAGTCATAGATCTTCTACTGTCAACATCTTCAGCATAATCAGAGTCTGAAAACCCTGTCACCAAACATTGTGTATCACCTCCGTAAATGAGACCAACATCAAATGTACCTTTGAGATACCGAAAAATCCTCTTCACAGCTTGCCAATGCTCCTTGCCAGGTTCACCCATAAACCTACTAACAACACTAACAGACTGTGCAAGATCAGGTCTGCTGCAGACCATCGCATACATCAAGCTTCCTACTGCACTAGCATAGGGAACTCGAGACATGTACTCCTTCTCCTCAATAGATTTAGGTGCAAAAGCAACGGACAGATGTGCATTTGCAGCACTAGGAGTATCTATGGGCTTTGCGGTAGACATGCCAAATCTTGACAAAATCTTCTGAATATATCCCTTCTGTGACAAAAAGAGCTTCTTTTTGCTTCTATCCCTATAAATCTCCATTCCCAGAATTTTTCGAGCTGCACCCAAATCTGTCATCTCAAACTCAACACTAAGAAGATCCTTCAACTTCTGAACATCAGACTTGTTCTCTGCAGCTATCAACATATCATCTACATACAGGACCAGATAAATCAAAGAACCATTTGTTGCCTTGCTGTAATAAACACAACAATTATACGGACTCCTAGTGTAGCCAATCTCTATCATATAGCTGTCGAATCTCTTATACCACTGCCTTGGAGACTGCTTTAGTCCATACAAGGACTTCTTCAACTTGCAAACATAGTCTTCCTTACCAGGAACCTGAAATCCATCTGGCTGAGTCATGTATATCTCCTCTTCCAACTCTCCATGTAGAAAAGTTGTCTTCACATCTAGTTGTTCAAGCTCCAAATCCTGATGTGCAACTATTGCTAGTAGCACCCTGATGGAAGTGTGTCTGACCACTGGCGAAAAAATCTCATTGTAGTCTACTCCCTCTCTCTGAGTGAATCCTCTAGCTACTACTCGAGCTTTATACTTGATACCCTCAACAGATGTTTCTCCTTCCTTCTTTTTATAGACCCATTTACACGTGACGATCTTTCTGTCTCGAGGTCGCTTGGTTAATTCCCAAGTCTGATTCTTATGAAGTGACTCCATCTCATCTCCCATTGCAGCAAGCCATTGGGTAGACTCAGTACATGTAACCGCTTCTTTATAGGTGGATGGCTCATTAGAGTTAGTATCTACTTCTTCAACAACCTGTAGTGCATAGGCCACCATATCTTCAAAACCGTATCTCTTGGGAGGTATCCCATAGTTAGCTCTCTTTGATCGATTAAGAGCCAAACTGTGCTGACTTGCTACTGGTAATGAAGAACCTGATGATACTGATTCTGACTGTGGGTGTTGATCTTTATGTTGTGGTTCACTCTCATCTAGAGTGACTTGCTGCTCCACCTGTTTCTCAACACTACCATTTTCTGACACAACAATAGACTTCACAGTAGGGTTAAACATAGAATTTTCATCAAAAACTACATTTCTACTAAGTATAACCCTCTTTTCAAACGGGGACCAGATTCTATACCCTTTAACCCCATCCCCATAACCTACAAATACTCCCTTTTTAGCTCGTGGCTCTAATTTACCCTCATTTACATGATAATAAACAGTACAACCAAAAGCTCTTAAATTAGAGTAATCAACAGGCTTACCAGACCACACCTCAAAAGGAGTTTTTAGATTTATACCTGTGTGAGGTCCACGATTTATCAGATAACACGCTGTACTAACCGCTTCTGCCCAGAACTTTCTAGTTAGTTCAGCATTAGAAAGCATGCACCTAGCTCTCTCCAGAAGTGTCTGATTCATACGTTCTGCTACACCATTCTGCTGTGGTGTATCCCTAACTGTATGATGCCTAGCAATCCCTTCATTCTTACAGAACTCATCAAACTCAGACCAGCGAAATTCCAAACCATTATCAGTTCGCAGCCTTTTGATCTTCTTCCCTGTTTGATTCTCCACTAATGCCTTCCACTGCCTGAAGTTCTTAAAGGCTTCACTTTTATGCTTCATAATGAACACCCAAGTCATCCTTGAGAAATCATCAATCATCGACACAAAATATCTGTGACCCCTTAAAGACTCCACCCGAGAAGGACCCCAACAATCAGAATGGATGTAATCAAGTGTGCCTTTTGTTCTATGTATTGCTTTAGGAAACTTGTTGCGATGTAACTTCCCGAAAATACAATGTTCACAGAATTCAAGATCCTTGATCTTGTGGCCACAAAGAAGATCCCCTTTTGACAGAATTTGCATCCCTCTTGCACTCATGTGACCAAGCCTCATATGCCATAACTTGGTCATGTTGTCCTTATCAATCTCCGAGGATGCAACAGCAACAGAACTTGACAGCGTAGAACCTTGAAGAAAATATAAGGTACCACGCTTTACACCTTTCAAAACCACATTCGAACCCTTGCAGACATGTAAAACTCCACCTTCACCTTGAAAACTGAAACCCTTGTTATCCAATATACTCAACGATATCAGATTCTTTGTTATAAGTGGAACATGCCTAACATTATTCAATGTGCAGAATTTACCATCATGTGTTCGTATTTTAATCGAGCCTATTCCAACCGCCTTACAAATAGAACTGTTAGCCATAGAAATATTGCCTCCATCTACCTGCTCGTAGGTTGTAAACCACTCCCTGCGCGGACATATATGATAAAACGCTCCAGAATCCAGAATCCACACATCATTGTGATCCGTGTGCTCATCAGCAACTAGAGCAATATCTTCTTCAGAATTGGTATCTGCTACAGCAGCAGTACCTGTCGGTTTATCCTCCTGCCTCTTCTTCTTGGGACAATCAGATTTCCAATGTCCCTTCTCTTTACAGTAGTTACAGACATCATTGGGTTTTGGACCCTTAGAAACTGGCTTCTTGAATTTCTTCTTCCCCGAATTTCCATGTCCATAACTCCCACTGGCTACTAACCCAGCAACCTGATTATCTGCACCTGTACCAGTCGCCTTGTGGCGTAGCTCTCTAGTATGGAGGGACGATCTAACCTCCTCCAGAGACACAGTATCTTTCCCAACAATAAACGATTGCACAAAATTCTCATACGACAATGGTAAAGATACTAACAGAATTAAAGCAGCATCCTCATCTTCAACTTTAACATCAATATTACGTAATTCTGATAAAATTGTGTTTAACTGATCTAAGTGATCTCGAAGAGGCATACCTTCCTGCATTCGCAGACTGAACAGACGTTGCTTTAGAAGCAACTTATTGGTTAAGGACTTTGTCATATAGAGACCCTTGAGCTTAACCCACAGACCTTACGCGGTTTCCTCCTCCGCGACCTCGGTAATGATATCATCTGCAAGACACAGCATAATCGTCGAGTGTGCCTTCTCCTCCAGAACGGCCATCTCAGCAGTGATTGGATCCGCCGGCTTCCTCGCAAGCGGCGCCCACAGCCCTTGTTGTTTCAACAAGGCTCGCATCTTGATCTGCCATAAATTGAAACTATTCCTCCCCGTGAATTTGTCGATCTTCACGTTCATACCAGACATCTTTCTCACCGAATTTCAAACCCTAGACAGATCTAACTCTGATACCAGTTTGTTATAACGAAAGCAAAAAAGATAATTAAGAACGTAAATAAAGAACACAGAGATTTAACGTGGTTCACTAACGATGTGTTAGCTACGTCCACAGGCAGAGGAGAGAAAAGTTTTATTGATCTTGAGGAGTAAAAATTACAGATTTCGGCTAGGTTATGACCTAGAGAGTTTATATAGTACTCCCTAGACAGATACGGAAAAGCCCAGAAAAATAGGCCCAAACAGATAACCTTAGCCCAGAATAACTGATTCAAGGCATATTCTAACATTATCTCCTCTCCATCACCAATCTTCACCGGTGGAATTGTTTGTTTGAATTTCTTCTCTCTTAGAAACTGCAGTTCAAGAAAAATTCACATAGAAAACACAATATATGATGATATTTTTCAAAGAAATTAAACTTAACCTTCTAAACATTCTTTTAACACAATGTATATATATGTTTTTAACTATGTCCGGTGAAAATTATTTTTTATTATATTATTATTCATTAACTACTGATTATTTGAGATTTCTCATGCACCCATTAATTTTTTTTAATATTTAGAATTTCTATAAATATTTCCAAGACCGCTCTTTTAACATTTATTTTAGAGCAAATTTTTATCAACCACTCTTTCAAAAGACCTCTCATTTCTTTCCTTTTATTGGCCTTCAAAATTTTTATATGTATACCTGCAATTGCCATAGGAGATCAGCACCAGCTCTGACTTTAAATCGATTTTTGTAGAAATTCTGACGAGCTTCTTCAACCTCAGCTCTTTCTTCTGGACTTCCTGCTTTAGGATCATACACCCACCTTTGCCTTCCTACAAAATTGTTTTTGCTGAACAAGTATGGATCGTCCTCTTCTCCTCCTAGCTTAAGCCTCCACATTCTTCAGTTTTCTGCTCACTCCAAACCAATCAAATTATTACCATTCAATAAGATTATAGCTTTATATGTAATATTAGTACCTTTAGAAAACACAACAAAACTTTCCTTTTCTCTTAAAAAGAAATTGTTTCATGAATAATTATGAGAAATGGGTCTCATTTTTTTTTTTCCAAAGAAAAAAAGAAAGGACATAGGCAAACCTGTTAGAAAGATAATGTTATTACTTGAAAACTCAAATGATGGAAAGTGAAATCGTGAGAGAAGGAAGTTGCTGATAAGTTCTATTTATATTTGAGTTTCATAGTCGAATTGAATTCTCGTATACTTTATTGATGGGAGATATTTTGTTGTCCTCATTTGATAGTGGGACCCATAAAAATTTAAGCAAATAAAAGAAGACTGCACAATAAAATTGTACGTCTTTAGTTATTACTAAATTACATATAGGGCCCTTACTTCACCATAGGCAGTACAGTATTTTAGTTATTGCTAATTAAATTATAAAGAGGGCCTTTTTTTTTAAAACATCATCAAGAACGTTTCATTCCACGTTTGGGAAGATTACAGCATGCAAATTTTTACCTATTTTAGTACAAATTATATTAAAATTAATTGCAATAACAACTTAATGAATCTTAAGCTTACTAAAATATAAGGAAAAGATAAAATTAACACCTTTATACTTGATTTTTTTTATAAATTTAAGAAAAAAATTAATTTTATAATAGAACTTTCTGAAAAGATGTTTCTTTACTCTTTTCTTTTACTCTTCTTTCTTTTGTTAGATCCTTGAGGTTGAAACTACAATTGATCGATTGAAATATAGTAGCATATTTTCTAGATCTGAAAAATAGATTTTTCAAAACTCGTGTAGATCTTAAACCTGTTAGATATGAAAGATAAGACCCCTACAACTATTATAGATCTGAATCTAGGTGGATATGAACTACCATAAAAATAAAAGAAATTTATTAGATAGAAAAAAACTACCATAGATCGTAATCTAGGTAGAAATCTACATATAATAAGAAATTGAAAATAGAAAACTCAAAAGAAAAAAGAAAATCTCACTAGAGATGGAGTGAACTCCATCTTCGGTGGGAAGAAATTTCTGAAACTCAGGAATAGTTTATAGATGAGGCTATTTTGTATTACATAAGAGAGAAATCTTTGAGACTCTGAATTGGGCTTCTAGGTGTTTCATTGCAATCCCTAGAGAGGAGTTTAGTAAAACGTATCGAACTGTATTAGATTATAATAGATTATATTAAATTATAATAAATTATATTAGATAAAATTTAATATAATTTAGATTTAGTGTGTGATTGTATTATAATATATTAATTATATAAAAATTAATTTTATCATTTAATTATAAATTATTTTTAATTAATATTTAAATAATTTAAAAAATTTTATTTTTATATTTTAAAATGTATTTTTTAAAGAAATAAACAAAAATAATTCAATATAGGATTGACCTAAAGAAAAGAATGAATCAAATTTAAAAAATTTAGATTGTATTATTTTTAATTTTTATATAATATACTTCTACATCAAACAATAAACAAAATTTTTGTCTAGAATAATAAAATAATACAGTGCCCACAATAGACATGCTATATTCCAATAAACACGCCATGCTAAGCAGCATCAAAATTGTAGACGTAGTTATTCAATTTCCACTAGCAGTAGAATTATTAATTGCCAGTCCCCACTTCTTTACAGTTATATTTAAATATATAAAATTTAATTTATAAATTATTATATAGTTATGTTATGTTTTAATGGAGAATAGGGTGGAGGCGGGCTGGGATTGGATGAGGAGAATAAAACTAATTTCTGTTCCATTAATACATTGGAGAATAATTTTTTCTCGTTTTTTGCTTCATTCCCTATAAATTTACTTGAATTCTCTCTCATTTGGGGTGAATCAACATCCGTAGCAATATCCCAATAAGCACGCCACGCTATGCAGCATCAAAATTGTAGACGTACTTATTCAATTTCTACTAGCAGCTAGCCTACAATTATTAATTACCAGTCCCCACTTCTTTACAGTTGTATTTCACATAAATATTACTATCACGAATTCAGTATCTCTAAATTTCAATTCTTATGGGTTCCTTAAACTTCAATCTAAATATTTTTTTTTACTAGAGTTAACACCATGCCCTATTCAAAGATATATTAACTTCTATAATTGCAAGAACTCAAAAGGAATTCCATTAATAGTTTTTGGGATTAAACTATTAATTGCTATTTTCCAGTACGCATCTATACCTGTGACTAAATAAGAGCTTGGAAGAGCCGCTTGGACTTCTCTTCATCACATTTGCTACTCAAGTCTTCTTTAGTTGTCACATTACAGGTAATTTTTTGATTTCGGACTTTTCAATATCAACCAAATGAGGACAATGTGTGGCAATTTATGTAGCTCGATTGTGAAACATTAATAAGTTGTCTCAATAATAAATTTGTCCGGAAATTAGTAGACCAAAGCAGTATTCGCAACTAAAATAAAATTGAGAAAATAATAAAAATAAACATTATGAATGAGGTATAATCGGTCATCAAAATATAACAACATTTAGGAGGCTTTGCCATACCATAGTAAAATAAAACGGTATAATAAATTGACACAAATATTTTACATGGAAATCCACCAAATAAATTATGGCAAAATCCATGGCCAAGTATAGGAGAATTTTACTATTTAAAAGTAGAGATACAACTCTCTTTCTCTCTAACTCTAAGGAGAGAACAACTCTCTAAAAAAGAGTATTTCATACTTTCTCTTGGAATAAGAGAAACAACTCTAAGTGAGGAATATTAAAAAGGAGAAATAACTCTTTCTCTCTTTAAATGAGCTCTCAAAGAATAATTTGAAATTGTTAGAATGGTGAGAGAGGTAAAGTATTTATAGTGATTTCTTCCTCTTTTCACACAAACTCCATAAATTACTCTAATAATGTGGAACCCAATATTCAAATTTTGTCCTCTTAAAAGTCATAAAGTAAACTTTACCTTTTGGTGCATTTTGGGCGCTCATATACAGTCTGGACACTATTCACATATGATACTATTCATGTATATAGTATTGTTTATATATACAATGAGCTCATTTTTCACATTCTCCAACTTAAAGACACTTTTGGTAATCCCTTCCTTACTTGTCGATCTCATGCTTGCTTATATTTTTGCGAAACCGTCCAAGGATCTACACCGTACAAACTTGTCCATGAATTTTGATCCTCCACAACGTAATGCAGCATTTGAGGTATCTCTATGTATCTCAGAATCCTCTTCATAGTCTCCCAATGCTCTCTACCAAAAATTCGCCAGATAATGACTAACCATTGAAATATGAGATAATTGAATTTTTTTAATAATTAAAGATTTCATTGATGGCAATCTAATTTTACAAAGAGTTTTTAAGTTTCCAATTCACCTTCAAAGAAGACCATGTTGCCAGAATTAAGGACAAAGCCAGCCCATCTTCCTCAATAAGTCTCGGGGAATTCATAGCTAAAACAAAAAGAAAAAGGAATATTATTCAAAATTATTTGACAAGATTAATCAAGAAATTGATGATGACTTTACTCAAGAATATTCCATAGGATCGTCACTAGAACAAAAAGATGACCCTTTCGGAGGATTATTTAGCCAAGACATCTTTTAGCTGTAAAAATCAATAGACCTTACAACAATTGTTCAAGAATCTCCATTATTTTTAATAAGACAAAGCTTCTTTTGATGAGGCTCGTGACTGATAGTAAGCATCTTCTTTATCAAAGTTGTATATATTTATTTTACTTTATCAAAAATTGTAATAATTGTATTCAATTATTCAAAAGTTATAATGATTCATAGGTTAGCTACTCAATTATAAATTCGTCTTCGTTCTTCATTTGTGGAGGAGGTAAATTGGAAACTTAAAAAATCTTTGTAAAATTATATTGCCATCAATAAAATCTTTAGTTATTGAAACAAAAATTCAATTATCTCATATTTCAAATTTCTTTATTCTTCTATTTCAATCTTATTAACTCAAGTAATATTTTATTTTGCAATTATTTTTTAATTTTATTAAAATCAACAATTTTATGAGTTTTTCAAAATAGTTACTCTCATCCCTGACTCCTGGGTAAGATAATTGGTATTAGAGCTACATTTTTTTTGGATTTTTTGGAGCCCTATTTTATGTATACATGTGTGTTTTCACTTAGGATTGCTTGAAGTCAGATTAACTTAGGAAGTTTGTAGAAAAGAAAAGAGAGTTTCGGCAACAGTAAGTCTCGTTGAGGTGTTAGGACCATAAGACCAGCTTGTCTCTCATCCAAGTACTGCTAACTCTTTGTAGGTTTTCGCATTTCTATTGTTTACATGCATCTACATAACCATGGCATCATCAATTAAGAAATTATTTGGTTCTAGATCCAAGGATTCCTCTAGAACAATCAGTTCTAGAGAATGATGTGCAAATTTTAATATGTTTTTAAGTACACGAATCACTAATAGTTAATGATAAGTTTACCCCAAGGTCAATCTCTCAAGGAATTGTAGTGGTTTATACTCTCATTTGTTTTCTTAATGTTACTAAATTTAATAAACAATAAAGTCCTAACATTTACTTAATTGGTAGTTTGATACGATTTTAAATAAAATGAATTAACTTGTAAAATTTAGAGAAGACAAGAATAATGACAATAAATTAAATTCAATGAAATCAAATGGGAATTGCCTAGCTATCTGCTCATGCATTGAAATATTAAGTGAATTAAACAATTATCCCAATGTTTAGATTATTGACCTTCCCACTATGGCTAGAGAAATCCAATGATCATGGCAATTCTCACTTGCAATCAACAAAGTATATCCTTGATGTGAGGCTTTTACTTAATTAATTGAATTAATTACAAGGGAATGGTATGACCATTTAAATTAAACCAAAGCAATGGATCCAATTTAAACATTTGTTCAATAGAGCTTAATTAAGGTAAGATGATATTTCTAACACCTTAATTCTTATTTGTTAACTTTAATTATAAACAATAGATTATCAGTCTATAATTTATAATCTAAGATATGAAGAACAATGAACAAGTAATAATTTTAAACATTCATTAAACATAATTCATAAAATAACCAACACAATCATAGTAGCTAAACCAAACTTCCACTATGTGTTTAGCCTTCCATTATCAAGTTTATATCAATAAAATTAAGTATGTAAGTGCAAAAAACATAGAAGAACAAACAAAGATTGAAATAAACTTATCTTTATCGAAGATTTCCCTTTGGGTTTGAAATGATTGATCGTCTTCTTTAATCCTTTGGTAGAAATTACTTGATGAAGAATACAAGAACAACAAAAACATTAGCTATGAATTTTTGAGTGACAACACTTGGATTATAATAAGCAAAGAGACAAAACAAGGAAAGAACTTCCTAAGAGAAATGAAATCAATAATAGCATGCCTTCATCTTCAAAACCACCATTTATATAGGCAAGATAAAAGATACTTTACGTGTGTAGACACATGCATATTGCAGTTTCATCATATCTCTGCTTGCCAGATTATAGCTCACTTTTGACTGTCTCCTATGCCAAATTAGAGAAACTAATCTTCATATACTTTGTGCATAATTGAATAAGCTTTCTTATTATTTAAGAATCATGTATTTAGATGTCTAGAGTATGAGATATATTCAAAATTGTAAAGCATGCTCAAATTGCAATATTTATAGCCACTGTCTGAATGATGACTACTTTAGACAGCCTAGATGCACGAATTTGAAATTATGAATAACATACAAGTTATAGTTGTATTCCCTACGGTTCTATTACTTCAAGAATCAACTCAATTGATGGGGTATTCAGAAATGTATGGTCAAGAGACAGAAAGGTGCTCACAAGTCTAGAGTGCACATGGACGAACAATGGTCAATTATGTTCCCTCATACTTTCGGCACCTACCCATTATGAATTTGCAAAAGTTGTCTAAACATGAATTATGTATAATTGAGTCAGCTTTAACTTGCTGAAAGAATCATTCCATTTGAAGATGTTTACACAATGTTATGGCCATGATAGTAATTCATGCTCAAGTGAGTTGTATGCAAAAGGATACCTTATATCTTTAATTGCAACTTCACTCCTTTAACACCTATATACAAAAATACACCATGTAAATACTTAAATAAAAGTATTATAATCATGCCATCTTGTACAATTATATATATTTGTCTGTATTTGAATTCTAGATCATTAAAACATATAAATTAAAACTATAACAATGAAATTTCACAATTTATGCACAAATAAGGACATTAAATTTAATAGTGATGTAATAATGTCTTGTAAAATACATGTAAATGATGTACTTTTAGACACTTATCTAGGAAATTATGAGTAAAATTACTAATATACAAAATTATTTAACAAAAGATAGACTACTTAATATTCCACCTTATTTTATCTATGATATAAGAAAATTCGATTTTAGGACTGCATACTCAATCAAAGAGCATGAATAAACAGTCTCTTCAAAATGAATTTGAGAAGTAAGGTTACTCAATACATCTACACTTAGTAAAAATAGAGATCAATGCTTTAATTATTTGCATTTTGAACTTTTTAAGTTGCTATCAAACTTTTAGCTCGGAAAGGATTAAATTCTCCGTAATAGTTTTATTAAAGGATAAGATATTACTCAAATTCCAATATTCCTTTCTAGGAATAGTCCAGTTAAATCTATGCAACGGAGCAATATATGAAATAATTATGCCCCAAATTTCAAAGTTAGTTTGCATGATCCAACAATATTCCTTTCTAGGAGTAGTCCATTTAAATCTATGCAACGGAGCAATATATGAAATAATTATGCTCCAAATTTCAAAGTTAGTTTGCATGATCCAACAATATTAGATACATTAGTACTCAATAT
The DNA here is from genome assembly GCA_028052125.1 of Melia azedarach. Taxonomy (NCBI): domain Eukaryota; kingdom Viridiplantae; phylum Streptophyta; class Magnoliopsida; order Sapindales; family Meliaceae; genus Melia; species Melia azedarach. Next base: position 14,159,038 of record CM051398.1, on the reverse strand, counting down.
TCATATTTTAGAACTCAAATTTCAAGCCCATAGACAAGGATATATGCTTTTATGTCGAATTTACTTTAAACAAATCGCATTTCAATTCAACCCTAGGTGTTTACTTTAAGATGATAGAAGGAAAACCTCTATTTGGAATATTCAAATAGAAACTCAAGATACTTTAATAGAATCATATACTCCAAAATTACTCAAGTGGAATGAAATATCCGTTCCTTTAGAATGGTGTATTAACACTCCACAAATTCTAAGAAATTTAGAAAATAGAGAAGTCACTTAAATCGAAGAAAGTTCTAGTGGTCAAATTTTTCTTAAATTTAATTCTTTTAGACAAACTAGGCAGATCTTTAATTATTCAGATTTTTAAGATTATAGAGCTTCTTTTTCAATTCATAATACTTCTAGAACAAACCAAAATATAGATATCAATCCTCTGTTCAGTATTCAAACCTCGTAGCTGAATCGATCCATAGACCAAATTTTCTACCATTTTTTTATTTTTATGCTATTGATGTTGTAGAAAAAGAAAATTGGGAAATAGATAAAGAATGTTTTAGAGGTTTTGGATAAGAAAGAAATAGGGATAAGAAAGCATGATTTCTTAGTAAATTGGATTTAGATGATCAAGCCCGCATTGGAAGCCGTTGGTATAGAGAAATGAATCAAAACATAATTAATATTCCATTTTTCTAAGTGGTTTGAAATGAACCAAGATAAGTTTAATTCAGACCTCCTTATCCATTCCTTAGCCTATATATTAATGTAGGAACTTCTCAATTATAGAAATGGGAAACAAAAGCTCATGGACCTATTCAATCCATACATCCACCTCTTAAGTTCATTACTATTAAGGTCTTAGAAAACTCTATTCCAACGTCACAATTTAAAGTAGCTGATAATAGGCCAAATAGTGATCCAGCCCAATTAAGAGATATCAAACGTGTCTATGAACAGAACAATTATCAATCTAAAATATTACATATAGTAGCCAATCATTTAACCTATATAGAAAATAAGAGAGATCAATTTATGCCTAACCTTACTTTTCCATCTAGTATTTCTCAACCAACTTATAAATCCTAAAATTTAGCTCAACCTGTTACCTTCCCCAAAATAGATTTATTAGACCAAGTAAATCAAAGGCTAGCCAACCTTCTAGGACCTAGTAATGTCAACATGATAGATGATTCCTCTGGTAGTGAAACTAGTAACATCATGGAAAATTGTCCTGTATAGAAATTGCTAGAGCCAAATCTAGTAAAGATTTTATTTCTACTAGGAATTACTATCCTAAACCTACTGCGCCTGATATTCAATTTGAAGAGTGTAGTAAATTTTCTACGAAAAGATATACCAAAGTTGCTATCAATGAATGGAATATAAATGGCCATTATAAATTTTTGGTAATATCATTTGGACTTATCAATACTCCTTCAACTTTTCAAGCACTCATAAAATGAGGTATTCTAAAATTATTTGCAAAAATTTGTATTAGTATTTTTTGATGATATACTAATATATAATAGAAATTCACATACTCACTTACAACATTTGAGAGTGGCTTTTGATCTACTAAAAGCTAATAAGTTGAAGATTAAAGTAGAGAAATGCCAATTCGGAAAATAATAGGTGCAATATTTGGGGCACTTAATCTCCAAC